>JAZKJV010007520.1:0-591682 GCA_037367405.1 Ottelia alismoides | reverse complement strand
TTAGATTTGTGTTGTCGATTCACTCCCCTGGTATGCCAACATAGTAAGTTATCTTGTCTCCAAGCAATTTCTTCATGGTTGGACTAGGAGCAGCATTGATCGACTGAAGTCGGATTCGAGGAGATACCATTGGGAGGATCCGTTCCTTTTTTTTAAGGACTAGATTGTACATGGAGGAGGTCTATTCCTTAGGAGGAATGCTAGAGTGTACTCACATATTATCATTCACTTGAGGCTGGAGGACACCATTCAGGAAAGAGAACCCCTTACAAGATACTTCAATGTGGATTCTTTTGGCTGACCTTATTTAAATATGCCACCAATTTTGTACGGTTGTCCCCTATATATCAAAGAATGGGAGAGACATTTGGTTGTAGAGATGAGATGCCCATGCTGTCTGTGATTTTCTTTGATGTTTTTGATGGGGCATAGATTTCATGGGTCCCTTTCTCAATAGCCATGGATTTGAGTATATCTTGTTAGTGGTAGATTATTTGTCAAGATGGGTGAAGGTTATCCCAACCCGAGTCGTAAAATAGTAGGACTATCTCTAAGTTCATCAAGGATCATATCATTTCAACATTCGAAGTGCCAAAGATTTTGATTTCTGATGGGGGTAGTCATTTTCTGAATAGAGAGATGAGATCATTAGAGAAGGACTATTATTTTGAGCATATAGTTGCAAGTCCTTACCACCAACAATCGAACGACATGGTTGGGGTTTCTAATAGGGATGTGAAGAGTTTTCTTCAGAAGTTTGTACGTCCTGATAGAAAGAAATGGTTTTAGTTGTTTGATCGAGTTGACGGCCTACAAGAACCCTTTAGGTATTTCACCTTTTAGGATGATTTATGTAAGCCATGTCATTTTCTCGCTAAATTAATTCATAAGTCTCAATGGGTAATAAAGAAAATCAATTGGAGTTGTCACCTTGGAAAATTGTGCAGAGACCTAAACCTTAATGAGTTAGTGGAAATTCGAAATAGAGCATATGACAACAGCGTGATCTATAAGGACAAAGTTAAGAAATGGCATGATTCACATATTAGATGCAAGAACTTTGTCCCATGACAAAAGGTATGGTTGTTTAATGCTAAGTTACGAATCCTTATATAGTTAAGGAAGTGCATGGAAATGGCAGTGTAGACATTGCATATCTTTCAGATGGTTCACCTTCCTTCTTGGTAAATGGTCAGATGTTGAAGCATTTTGTTGAATACAATGAATGATTGACTCCTTTTGAAGTGATAGACTTCATGCCAGTGGATTCATTTGCGTACATCTCAAGTACAAGATGAAGTTGCAGTAGAAGATTCATATCGGTCAGATTCAACATCAACTAGATTCGTATTCTTTTTGACTTTGTTTCTTTTAGGGTTTAGTTTCTCCTATCTATAGTCTTTTATTCCTAACTTAGTCTATTTCAGCCTGAGTATAAGGGGAAACCAACCCTTTGTTGTCGATGCTTCATTCTCTTTTATGTTGGTCTCTCTACTTTATTTTTTATTTCATATTACTTAGGTTATTTTCAACCTAAGTATAAGGGGGACGTTTCATTCTACTGGCTTATTCTTTCTCCATACACCTCTTATCTTGGTTTTGTTCTTGTACATTTCTTTATATTTAGCATGAGCTATGGCTCATATAACTTTGTGCTATGAGGGCATAGAAAACACAAAGTATAGGGGGTGTATCGTATATATTTCATATATATGTTAGCCATAACTCTTGGTTTTATCTTTTTTGAAGTTTATGGGTACAGGAATAGTATTATTTTCAATGAAGATTTGTACAAATTGTTTGAAAAGTATTTGAAACTTTTATGTACCTATTTTACATGATTTTCAAGACATTTTAGATATATTTGTAAAAATACAGTTTGACTTGTTTTGAAAATTTTTGTAAAATATTAGGAAAACATATATCTATGTGACATGTTTTGTAAAAAATTTTCAAAATTATTTTCGAACTTTAAGGGAGTAAATGGAATTAACTTGTAAATAAAGATTAACCCTTGTGTCTCTTCAGTTTCTACTTTGTGTCTTGAGTTTTTGAGAGGGTGTGACGGTTCACTGAACCATCAGGTTTTAGTGTTTATAAGGATGTATAGTCTTTTATCTTCTCTAGAGTTAAGCATGTAAGAAAGTCTAGATCTAAACTCTATATTTTGGAAGATCAAGTCGATAAAGAGTTCTTTGAGAAAAGTGATGTCGCTTGAGGAACATAACATTTTACTAGAAGAGTTAGATATGGAGGATCCTATCAGTCAGCTGAGTGTCTCCTTACTTGTAAGCTAGGTTATACTCCTGTGTCTAGTTTTTCTCTTTTAAGGAAAACCCGTAAGTCTGTGGTAGGAGCCAAGGGTTGGATTTGTCTTCCCTATATTTTGGAGAAGTTTATATCTTCCCATGTTGATATGGACATACATTTGAGGAAGAATGTCATCATTCTAGGAGAGTAGATGCTCAAGTCGAGGATGCTCTTTCATATTCAGATTCAGAGTTTACTTTCTGAGAAGAAAGCAAATGAAGCATAAGGCAGCCTATGATTTAAAACTTTGAAGATTCAAGTCAGATTTGTGATATGGAGAAATTGAAAATTGTGTGTTTGGGTATCCTTGTGTTGTTACTTTTGCTCCAATATGTTGTGTTTTGTCTCAAGGGTACCTGGTTCAATAAAAAATATTCAATTAACTCCTAACTTGTTAAACTCCTAATTTTTTATTTGGTGTTTTGCTTGACACTTACACTTTTCACTCAAGACTTGAGATGTTATTTGACACATGGTTATAAGGTCCAAAGACTTAGAATTAACCTATCGTAAGCATTAGGGTCTTAGACTTAAAAATTCAAACTTCTCTAGTTTGAAAGATTTGTGTGCTATATTGCATAGTTAGTTTCTTCCCTTTAAAGAGCATGACTATCACTCACTTGCACGACTGTGTTCATGGATGAGATGAGAGTTGAGGTGTCACTTGAGTAACTTGGATTTGAGATTTAAGTTTGGATCCAATTTTATGATGCTCGAAGATGGGATAAGATTAATGAATGTTTCATGAAACCTGAGTGTCAGCATTTTAGCCATTATGGGACTTGGTTCTCATACTAATCTCTTTATTAAAACCTAAGTGCCAAGGTGTGATGACATATAAATAAATTGTTGATCAGTATGCAGTAATCCTTGATAAAAGCAGTGAGGCTAGCCAAAAAAAAAGTGTGTCATGAAAAAAAGCTCATTACATTACAAAGCTACATTATCATGATCTTATATCAAAGGCGAGCACTCCTAACCTTTTAAGTGTCCACTTGGATCAAATCTTAGGGCTTTATGAGTCGGGCTAGTACAATCAAAAAGGGCTCTACATCGTTATATCTACAAGTCTGTATGCAAGTATATTAGATACTTTAAAAAGATGCACCCAGGTGTACTCCCAAGAAAATAAGTACAGACGACTCAATCTCTTTTGATGGGCACACTGATTGACATTAAATATACAATTGTGTTTAAATATTAGCACTTGAGAGATACCTTGTTCTAATGAGATGGAGAAAAGAAATGACACAATCCTATTACCTTCATTATTTGGCTTGTCATCCCCGCAGGATATCATGGTGTGGACACTTCTCTTCCAGATCAGTGAACCTCTCCCAAGCCTCATGAATGGACTTGCGACTGGCCTGGGTGAAGTTCTCTATATGGGTCCCCATTTTATTTAACTGCATGAGAGGGTAGAACTTGTGCAGAAAAGTCAGACTTGAGTTATTCTCATGTGGTGACAACCTTCCCCAAATGATTGATCCAATGCAAAGCCTTATCCTGAAGGCTAAAAGAGAATGTTGTCATTTTAACTACGCCTAACTGAACGTTAGGGTAATGTGTATTTCCATAGATACGCCTAAACTGTTGGAGATGAATATATGGTTCTTCATTTGCATTCTCGTGGAAGGTGGGGAAGCAACACCAGGAGCTGCGGCTTCAATTCAAAATGGGCTTGGACGACAAGAATCTGGATCCATTCAATCATTTGTCCAGCATCGGGGTTGTAGGTTTTTTTAGGGTCGGCTTGGTCTGCCCTAGAAAGCGACCTGGGCCAATGCCTAGTCGGTGAGTTGTTGTTGAATCACTTGTATAGAGGTGAGGAATTGTGCATTCATCACGTTATAATCTGGTTGCTGCCCTGTCTGCAACTGTTGTGGGTGCTGAGGCCCTTTCCCCTTTCTTGTAGGAGCCATATATTTCTCTGGATCGAAGTATGAATCTGACACAATCTGTGGCTCCAGATCGAGCTCTAGATCTGGACCGAGAATGATGCCCCGATCAGTCTATATTGAAGCACTAGCTGAAACAAATCGATCTGTGTTAAGGTCAACACAGAATCTCATTAAGGGATAGAGAGGAATAAGGAGTGAAATCTAATCCAAAATGGGTAGATTTAGGACAAGAGTGATCCCGATTACTGAAGAAAACGGGGAGCCTGGATAGTGGTTCGCGGGAGTCTGAGCCGTATTCTCAAGAACTACCCCGAATTATTAGAGAAGGCAAGCACATGGAATCGATGTGGGTGTCGATGGAGTCCCAACTAAGCCATCCATGGGTTGCTATCTCGAGGTCGAAGAGGAGAATTGATGATGGAGGAATGATATGGAGGCCAACGAGAAATAAAAGGAGTGTAAAATAGTAGAATGGCTCAAAAGCGTGCAGGGTCAAATGAGTATAAAAGAAAAATGATAGCAAAATGTGCACAAGCATGGACTTTGATCTTGGACCTTAATTCTAATCAAACAAACACCAAGCAAATTCACCAACACAACCCAAGGGAAGCTGTGAGAGTTTCCTATTTTTATCTTTTCAATTTTTTGTTGTAGTGCAGACAAATCTTCTAATAAGTCCTTAAGTACATATAGGAGTGTGGTGTACTGCCGAAAAAGTACCCCCCACTTCTTCCACCTCCTATGTAACATGTGATCTACACTCTTTGAGGTCCTTGGTCTCATGCTTGGGGAGGGTGGGATGCTACCAACCAAAGGAAATATAGAGAGAAAGCCAATAGGCAAAACTAATACTTTCATCACAAGCGAGGTATTTGACCGCCAGACAATGAGACCGACATCTCGTGAAGGCGTGGCCTATGCTTAATACTTCAGACGAAGTAGGATGTTCCACATAAGGCGGGAACAATGTCATCTGCTGGCCGTTATAGACAGAGGAGAAAGTCACATGCTCCATGCAAGGCAGGAGTGTATTCGTTGTGGCGACCTTTCGCTAAATCCAAGTGATCAAGCAACAATCAACCCACACAAAATAGATCAAGCAATCAAAACATCAATGCGTGAATCAAAATTTATTATACCCTACAAACAAGTGTATAGTGACAAGCCGAGTAGGAGTCAAACATAAGAAGCAGAATGTGGTAGCAAGGTATATTATTTATAAGTAAATAATATGTATGTATATATATGCACAATATCAATCAAGGTTTGTGTGAGTTGTAATAATGTACTCTTTTTGTATTTTTGTATTTTTTTGATTAATTTTTTTCCTTTTTTATAATTTTTTGATTTTTAATTTCTTATTTAAAATATATAACATAAGGATATATATATAACTATATAGATATTTATTATACAATATAGGATATTATAAGTATAAATACAACTAAAAATAATCAAAATTTGTAGAATATTTTTTTGTTCTTTTGATAATCTTCTAATGTTTTTGTGATTTTTGGGAATTTTTGTTAGTTTTTAGATATTTTTAAAGGCCTAGATACACAAAAATTAGGGACTTTTTAAATTGGCTGAATGTTTTAGATATTTAAAAGTACTAAATAGAGTCAAAATTTTCTAAAACTATTTTTAATAGATAATATATAATTTAAAAAATTAAGAGATAGAAATAAATATTTTTAAACTTTTAAAAGATGTTTTTAAATTTTTGCAAGGATTTTGGAGCTTTTTAATTTTTAGTGATGATCTTTTTTTCTAATTTTAGGGATTTGGTTTGGAGGTTCAAAAATACAATAATAAATAAACACTATTTTTTTAGAAATTTTAAAGATAATTTTATATTTTTTTTTGATTTTTTAATGCAAACATGGAAAAAAACATGCTATTTAAAATTTTAGTAAATAGGATAAATGTCTAAATTTAAAACTAAATTTATAACGTAAAAGATCAAGCAAGCATGCACATTATCCTGATTTTTTAGTATTTTTGGATCATGGGTGATATTTTAGGATATAGAAAACATGCACAAAAGTATTTGATCTGACAAGGGTATATTTGCAATTAAAATTAAAGATAGGAGCAACATTGAAATTACCCAAAATTTTTAAACTAATATTCGATATTTAAAAACTAAACAATAATTACAAAATCATGCAATGGTTTAACTACAAATGCCCAGCTCAGTTGGGGGCCACACGAGCTGAGATGGCAAAAAATGCAAATATACGAATATTGTGAGGGTCTAGTTGTAGATATCCCACAAAATATATAAATATTTTAAATAATTATAGGATGGAATCAAAATAACCAATAACAGGGGTGAAAATATGTAAAATACCCCCAACGGGCGCCCGATCCAACGGTTCTTGATACTTCACTTGCCACATGGAAAAATCTAGACGGTAGGTACCGCTTTGGCTTTGATGTCTAAGATTAGATCTCAGATGAGATCTAACGGTGGGGCTTCTCCTCAATCCAACGTCTCCTGCTCGATCAGGAGGCTACTTCTTGATCGGACGGTGGGCGATGGCACTGGAAGAACACACAAAGAACTCCCTCGTGGCAAGTTCTAATATGACGATGCTCGAGCCTTCGCCCGCGGGGTCATCTCCGATGGGCTCTACATGCTCCTGCCACTGCTACGCACCTCCCAAAAGCTTCAAATTGTCAAGGGATCACTGGTAGACCCATGGAGCTCGATGATTCAAGGGAGACCTGGAGGTCTTTTCTTGGTCTATTAGCTCTCATATGAGCTCTTTAGGACTTGCAAGTATGATAGAAAGCAAAGCGGAGCACCGACGAAGGGTCCCGACTATTATTGGTGTCAATTGAGGGTGAAATGGGAGGGAGGTGGTGTGGTTTGGTGATAAACGGAAGGAAGGACCTTCGATGGCTTGATCCACGGGAGTCAAGTAGATCTGAGAAGCCATATACACATGGAAATGGAAGGCGAAGAAGATGAGGTGCCTGGATGGGTCGGAACAGGTAGAATACGACGGAGATGGAGTGGTTGGAGCTCTGAGCTCCAACGACCTAAGATTGAGATATACTTATCTAAACTTTGAAATTACACACTAACTAAGTGTTGAAGAGTTTTTGTGAGGGTCTAAAATATCCTCACTAATAAAAGAGAAGATAGAATGTCGTTGAGGCAATCGCTCACTAAATCTCGTTCAGATAACAAGTAACCCCCAATAGATATAGCAATAAAGAGCAGAAATAGATGTGGAGTTAAAATTTATTATGACTCTACAATGGATGTGTATAGGTATACGTATGTAGAGTATCGTACACAAGGAGCACACAAGATAGATCAGGCAATAAACGCAAAAAAAAGTGTGTTCCTCTTATCTTTGTATTTTTGTGTGGGTTTTTAATATATATTATTTATTTATTTATTTTATTTATTTTATTTTTATATTTTCTGATTTTTTTATTTTCTTTTTCTTTTTAAATAAGTAATATAGAATATATATAAGGCTATATACCATATAGTCTAATATAATTATAAATCCAACTAAAAATAAAAAAGTGTAAAATATATTATTTTTGGGTCATAAATATTTTTTACTGTTTTGTGATTTTTAGCTAATTTTTTATAAAATCAAAAATATCCCAAATCAGGGATTAAATAAATAGACTGAATTATTTTGGAAATTAAAAATGTAAAATAAAGTCAAAATTTTCCAAAACTATTTTTATTTAATTATATATAATATAAAGAAAATTCAAAAATAGAAAAAGGTATTTTTGGAATTTTTGGATTTTTTTAGATTTGTATAAAGGATTTTGGATCTTTTTAATTTTTATAAGTTTTATTTTTCTACTTTTAGTAATTTTTTTGTCTCAAGTCAGGAAATACAAAAATACATAATATATTTTTGGGGGGAATTTTGAAAACATTTTTACATTTTAGTATTTTATAAATCAAATAGGGATAAAAACACACTCTTTTGATTTTTTTATAAATATTAAAATGCCTAAAATTGAAATCCAAAAATATGGCATGAATCTAGATGCTAAAAGACACTTAACCCTATTCTTTGAGAATTTTGGAGTACATGTGTTATTTTGAATAATAGAAAACATGCACAAAAATTAATGAACTAGCAGGGGTATAAATGCAACTAAAAATAAATTCAGGGGCTCAGTTGCAATTTACCTGAAAAATATAAAACTACAAATGGAAGTTTTAATATTAAAACAAAATACAAAATGTGCAAGGGCCTCAGTGTGAAATGTCACCTCACGTGGACGACACGTGACGTGGCCAGGACCAAAGTGTAAATAGCAATAATTATAGGGTTCCTCTTGAAAATATCCCAAAAGTTTTAATATACTTAAAATATTGATAGGATTGAAAAGTAAAGTGACAAAAGGAGGAGGAAGATATGCAAAATACCCATCCACATGCGTAGAAGAATGGTGGCGATCAAGGCACTTATCCACATGGCAGCCACACATCATGCGATGATGGTTCGACATGTCGGCTTGGATTAGATCTCTAGCAAGGATCGGATGGTGCGGGGCTCTGGAGATCTAACAGTATTTGTGCTATGTGGAAGAGGAACGCGATCGGATGACTAGAAGAGAGCTTGGAAGAACAGGGAAGAACTCATGTTCTTCCGAGCTTCAATCGAAAGTAGCGCGTGCCTCTGACCTCCTCTCCTGTTGCAAGATATCTCAAAAGTTCCCACGTCTTCCACTATGGCTAGAAGGCTTTAAAACATCCGAGGATGGTCGGAGTGCTCCTAAGAGGTCACAGGAGCAAGAGAGCTCTAGGAACCTCCGACAAGCTCCAAAATTGCTTCCAGATGGATTTGGGCTTCGGAGACCCGCACAAAGAAGAATGGGGGGTCGAGGGCAAACTACTTCGACCCGTTAGCAGGTGGAAACGAGGCGAAATGAGGTATAGCAGCAACTGCTTGGCAAGGGGAGGAGGAGGAGCATTGGATCTAATGATCGATCAATCCAAGATCCGTGTGAAGGTAAAAACACGGGTCGTTGCGACCCGAATCTCGAAAATCGATCAATCAAGAAAAATCAGACCACCATATGAATCAAAAAGTCAATAAAGCACGAATAGCGGTCTCGCTATTTATTTAAACCCGATATAGCGACCTGGGTCGAACTCAAGGAGCACGGGTTGGCCGAATCGGCCTACGAAGTAGTCGAAAAATAAAATAAAATAAAGAAACTATTTTTGGTGGATTTTATAAATTTTTAAATTTTTTTATGATTTTTAATTATGAAGACTATATAGACAAAAGCTAAAAATAGCAACTTCAACTAATTATTCAACACACAAAAACAAACCAGAAAAATATAATAAAAATATTTTTGGGTTTTATGTACTTTTAAGTGTTTCTGATAATTTTTTGAGATTTTTTTAATTTTTTGTTGATTTTCTAAAAATAGAAAAGGCAAAACAAGAAACTAATGTGCATCTAGACTTGAAAGGCTAATTAAAAATATATAATTAGCCTTTAAAAATCTAGAGACAAATTTTATGAAAACTAGAAATAAAAACTAAGCTGTAGAAAAATAAATTGCATTTTTTTGAATTTTATAGAACTTTTAATAATTTTTATAAGGTTTTAGGGTTTTATATTTTTTGGGGTTTTATAAATCCAAATACAACAAAAATTGGATTAAAGCTAAAAGACACTAAAACAAACAATTCCTAGATTTTTTATAATTTTTTGTGGGTTTATATTTATTTTAGTTGATTTTAAAAACCAAACAATAGAAAAAATAGGTGTTTTTGATATTTTAAAAATATCAGACAATAATAAAAATGTCCCCAAAAATTTTGTGAAATTTTTACACAGTGGCAGGAGCCACATGTCCAAATTTCACAAGATTTGGATTTTATTTGATATTTTATTCAATCATAAAACAAGGCATAGCACATAAGGACCAATTTGCAAGAAAAACAAAGTTTCAGGGCTAAGATGAAACACGTGATAAAACTGCAGGGCAAAAGTTGCAAAAAGCCCAGATGGGCACGAGGCACGCACGTGTTTTACATTTAGAAGGACTAAAATGTCATTCCTATTCATAATAGATCAAACAATAACATCAAGAAAGTCCAGGGCCCGTACATGTTATTTGTCCAAAAACTCATGTGTCGAAGCACATGTTCCACACTCACAGGGACCAAATCGCAAATACGAGAAAGTATAAGGTCCACTGTGCAAATTAACCAAAATAAAAACAACTACACTTAATATTTACAGGACTAAACTATAAATGCAAAAAGAGAAGGGGCCTAAGTGATATTACCCCATTATTATGAATCCACGACTGAAGGGAGTCCACTTGTGAGATCCAACGGCTGAGACGCGTGGTACCCCTTCGGCGTTGAATGTCCTGGATGAGCTCCTCGGATGATCGGACGGGTGAGAGATCTCCAAAGGTGAACGAATGTGATCTACCTGGAGTGAGGAAGCTCGATCGACGGCTCTGGAGGATCTACGAAGAACAAGTCGCCGGCGACTTTCGTCAGGCCAATATGCACGCTAGGACCCTCCTCCAGAGCTGCTCAGGTGGGCAAATCGAAGCTCGTGTTCTTCCGCAGCTACTAGGTACTCCGATGGGGCCTGGAGCGTCGGAGGAGCTCCGGCGATGTAGGGGGACCTGGGACTCCTGCTCCTAGGTACTCGAACCTCCAGATGTGGCCCTCAATCCTTGAAACCTGCACAGGAAGCAAGAGGGGTTGAGGGCAAACTGCCTCGACCCATTAGCGGGCGAAAAGGGGGCGTGGGTGCAGTGGAGTGTGGGTCTCAAGCGAGGCGACGCAGAGGAGACCTAAGTCCTGGTTCTGGGGCGAACCAGGATGATCGGAAAGGCATAGAATGTGTATAGGGGTCTCGTGAAGGTGATGCGATAGTCAGATGGGGAAATGAGTGGTCGGATGATAGGGAATAGGCCGGCGAAGGCCGGTGGTGCTTTACCTAAAGATCGGAATTAAATCGAGGATAAAGTATAAAAGGGTTACCTGGTGGTCGAGGTCGTCTGTGGGGGAGGTTCGCTTCCTCATGGGATCCTTGCCTCGATGGAGCGACCACTCAAGAGGCTCGAGCTCGCTGCTGGTGGAGCACGACGACGATGACCACCAGACCTGGGGCAAACACGCCTCTTTCCTCACTGCAACACCCCCTAGGGTTTGCTGTCACTCAAGGCTAGACAATGGAGTTCCTGGGAGTCAAAGATGGAGGCCGAAGGTACGTGAAATTGCGGAAGGAGGCGAAGCTATATAGTGCTACAGGTCTGATAAGAGAGGAGTGGAGCGGGCAATCCGATGCACGGACCCCTAGAGAGAAAAGCAGCGTGAATCACAGATCCAGGGGCCACAATTGGAGCTAGGGGTTTAGGCAAATGGGAGGCAAAGTGATTCGGGAAAAAGGGGAGAAGTCGAGTCGAAACGAGGTCCGGATCCTAAGTGGTCCAGGGGAGAGAGTTGACTGGGGCTCAACAATCCCCCGTGGACCAATCAGAGTGCGCTAATTATTATATATTTGTAAATTAAATTAAAAATAGTAAATGGCTTTATTTCAAAATATTTTCAAAATAAGAAATGTTTATTTATTTTCAAAGTATTTTTTAGTGATTTTTATTTATTTTTTTGAAAAATAAATTATGTATATACATTATATTATTATTATTATTATATATACAGGTATATGTACCTATGTATTTATTTTTATTTTTAATTATTTTATTTATGTATGCTTATCCCAATTTTATATTTTATTTATTTACATCATAAAATTTTGGAATATAAAAAGATTTTTATTTGGTTTTTATTAATTATTTCCAAGGGTAAAATAAATAGGTCTTTTATGCATATATACATGGTATATGTACACTGTGGAGAGAGAAATTATTTATTTTTATTTTTCTTTTATTTTTTCCATTTTTATTTTAAATATATACAAAATATGGAGAACACATAAATATTTTTATTTTTAGAAAATAAAATATTTACACTAAGAGGGATATTTGTACAAGGCTGAGTCACCCTATCTCTCTCTCTACTCATTTTATTTTGCGGTCAGGCCCTGTTGAGCCTTCCCTTGGTTCAGGTCACTCAATATTTATTCTAAACATTTCCCTCTTTTTCTTTATTTTTTTATTCTTTTATTTTTGCACAAAACATGTTAATTAATAATATTTACACAGTGCATGTTATTTGACAACTTATTCTATTTACAAACATATATATGGTGTTTTGCAAAGGTTTTTAGCTAAAATAAAAGAATAAAGAGTGATGAATGAGGATTCATCACCCCCTATACTTAACTTTGCTAGTCCCTTAGCAAACACTTATTTGAAAAAGAAGTGAAAAGGAAAGAAAAAGAAAGAGAGGGGAAAATGAATCAATGCTGATTATTAATCTTGCCTTCATTAAATTGAAGTATGGAGCTCAGTGAGATCTTTGGATTATTAATGTGTCAAAACCTTATTTGGACTTAGGTTTAAAACTTAACAGCCTCTAAGTTCCACTAATCTATAGTCAAGACTTCTCAAAAATCCAGATCAGAACAAGTCTACATACACAAACCCTGAAGACCATGAATCTTTCCTTGTACTGTGTAAGTGAGGTATAGCTCTCCACCTCAGAAGTAGCAAAATGACAACCCTCCCCAACAAGGTAACTCTAATGCCCTAGTCTGGCCACTCTTT
Organism: Ottelia alismoides; assembly: GCA_037367405.1. NCBI lineage: Eukaryota > Viridiplantae > Streptophyta > Magnoliopsida > Alismatales > Hydrocharitaceae > Ottelia > Ottelia alismoides. Next base: position 578,768 of record JAZKJV010007520.1, on the reverse strand, counting down.
CCTTGAGGAGCAGGGTATTCCCTTCTAAGTTCAAGTTCAACCGGCTCAAGAAGAGGGGGAAGAAAAGAATGGACCATGGCCAGTGTAGCCATGTATCCCTGGGAGCTCAACCAGTGTAGCTAAGTCTCCCTGCTGCAAGCTTCATAAGATGGAACACGAATCTCAAGCTTTGCTTATTGCACTATATACACTCCAGTGGAATTACCATTTTCTATTAGACCCACCACTTTTTGGAGTTATATTTTTTGTGTGTATATATACAACATATCTACAAAGTGTAGCATATATACATAAGGAGTTTTTCCTCTTGAGCGAGTAGACTATCCCTCTTTTGAAGCATTATTGTAACCCACAACTCCTGTCGTTAGACCTCATGGCGACCAGACCAAGTTGAGACGCACTTCCTTCATTATAAGAAGAAGAGAGGTTCCGCCTAGAAGTACTACCCTCATATGCTACCCCAAGTCAAGGAAGACTGCTCCTCACTACCTCATCCGTAGAGAGCTCGGTGTAAAGTGCTGGTCCAAGTAAAGCCATTGTCTGTAAGAGTCATGTGTGTGTTGTTAAGTTCTCTACTTAGGCTCATCGAGATGACATATGATCATAGACTAGTGGACTCAAAGAATTAAGTCACCATGGACCTGAAAGTCTCAACCCTAAAACCTTATAAGGTTCCTCTTAGAATTAAGCGGATTAAGATCTTAACCAAGCTCCATTTTCCAATTTAATTCCAGGCTAGTTTAAATGTCAACTATGATTCAGGAAAAACTATACAATTATTTACAAAGATGCAGTTTACAAATATTTACACATGTGCAAAATTTTGAAAAATGTTTTGAAAACATGAGTGTATGCATGAATGCAAGTTTTGCAAAATATTTACACAAATTTACATAAGATTTTTGCAAACTTTTATTTTTCAAAACATTTTACAAAAGTATTTTTTAATATACATACTTTTGATATGAAAATATTTACAAACTATTACACAAAAGAATTTTTACAAACATTTTTACAAAAATAATTTGTACAACTAGCTATGTATGTGAAAAAAGAATTCTATTTACAAGGAAATTTTTTTAATTTTTATGGATTTTTGGATTTTAGCCATTTTTATTTATTAACACACTCACACAAAGTACGAGTTATGGCTAAAGTATATACGAAATATATACGGCACCCCCTATACTTAGCTCGAACGATGTCCTCAGAGTCAGAGCGATGAAGATGACATAACTCGTGCTTAGTATAGGGAAGTGGAAAAGGAAAGCTATATACAAAGATGAATAAAAGAATAGAAATGAAGAAGAAACTCGGGGGTTCCCCCCTATACTTAGGATCAAGTAATCCTAAGTATAGCAGGCTATACACACAGGGAAATCCGAGTGGAGAATGTACAGGGTCTACCTCCCCTATACTTAGGGTAAAATATCCCTAAGTACATGCAGCAAAATAGAGGTAGAAATGAATCAAAAGAAACTCAAAAGTTTCACACCCCTATACTTAGGGTAAAGTGCACCCTAAGTATAGCAACATCGAAGATGCAAATGGGGTGTTGGACTGAAGAATAGTGTGATATGGACAATTGGATCTATACAAGTCAGAAGAACAATGATAATCAGGCATGAGATGCAATAGATGTGAGTCAAGAGACCACATCTCACGCAAAATGAATCGGGGCAACGTCAATGACCAGTGGTTCATGATCTAGATATGGCTTGAGCTGCTGTCCGTTAACACGAAAGGTACTCTCAGAAGACAACTCAGATATATCAATACTCCCATTGTCATGTACCTTTCTAACCAGATGGGGTCCCTTCCATTTGCTCTGTAGTTTCCTTGGAAATAATCTCAACCTGGAATCGAACAACCATACTCGCTGTCCTGGCTCAAACTGCTTGTGGCTGATATGAGAATCATGCCACTCCTTCCCTCTCTCCTTGTACTGTAGGCTGCTCGAAAAGGCTGCATCACGAAGCTCCTTCAGGGGTGCTAACTCTACCCTCCTCTGATCTCCTACACTCACTGGATCCATAATAATGTCTGTGACTGCCCAGAGTGACCTATGTCTAAGCTCAACAGGTAAATGGAAGGGCTTGCCATAAACGAGGCGAAAGGGAGATGTACCCAAAGGAATCTTGAAGGACGTCCGATATGCCCACAAGACCGAGTCTAAAAGCTGTGACCAATACTTTCGGTCAGGGAGGATGACCTTCTGCAGTATAGTCTTGATCACCCTGTTCGACACTTCAGCAAGACCATTGGTCTGAGGATGATACAGTGTGGCTACTCGATGCTCTATGCTGAACTCACTAGCAAGGGCCTTTACCTTGTCGTTGACGAAATGAGACCCCCCGTCAGAAATCAACACTCGATGTACCCCGGACCATGAAATGATATGATTCCTCAAAAATCTACAAACAGTCCTAGCATCCGCAGATCGGGCGGGGATGGCCTCAACCCAACGACTCACATAATCCACGGCCAACAGAATGTACTCAAATCCCTAACTCCTAGGGAATGGACCCATGAAATCGATGCCCCATGCGTCAAAAACCTCACAGAAGTGAATGGGCTGCATCGGCATCATATCACGTTGTCCACAAGTGCCCATCCTCTGACAGTCAGTACACCCTTCACGAACTCATCAGAGTCCTTGAAGAGGGTAGGCCACCATAGGCCAGATTGGAGCACTTTCTGTGCCGTTCTCCTCCCAGAGTGATGTCCTCCTACCTCAAGCTTGTGGTAGTAAGTGAGGACACTATGGTGCTCCTCCTGAGGAATGCACCTACGCCAGACGCTATCCCCTCCTTCATGATAAAGGATGGGATCCTCCCAATGGTAGAACTTGGCCTTTGCGAGGAAGGTCTCAAGTCTCTGCCTGGGCCAATCTTGTAGGACTTTCTTGGTAATAAGAAAGTTCACAATATCGACGTATGATGAATCCACATTTCATCATCTTTATTCTATTATTTTGGCATCAAAAACCCTAGCAAATGCCTGTAAATACCCTTAAATAGAGCACATTAGCATTCATGCATGTACCTGTAAATAGTGTATAAAATACTGAAATTAAAGCCAAATCTATAGAATGAATAAAAGAAAAGGAAAAGAATAAAATATTGTAAATATTTTATGACCCAAACCCTCGAGACCTAGGCATCTTGATGAATAGGTCGACAAGGAATAAAGTAGGGGGAGATAAGGGCCAGAATACCTAGTAATTCTATTCATTATTTATTCATTTTGGGACCTATTTTTGGTTCCACTTTTTGTACATCAAATGAAGAAACTTTGTACATAAAAGTTGTAGATAATTAAATAAAGAAAAATACAAAATTTATTTTACTGAAATATAAATTACAGATAAAAAGTTATGGTCTGAATAAAAATCCAGAATCCCAATTTCCAGACCCGTATCTCACAACTGAAAACTCCAAATGCAGCAAACTCACTTTAATTGTATATAGAATAAATAAGCTATTTAATGGCGGTGGTTTCGCATTTGGCGGAGCTACGGTTTGAAAGTTGATTTTTGGACCCATATTGTATACTTGTACAGCTTAAAATATTCAATTTATTCTTTATTCATTATTTTTATAATTTATAATTCCATATTTTTATAATTTTATAAATATTATTTATAATAATTATGCACATTAAAATAGAAATAAAAACCCAGATAAAAATCAACATAAAAATATATGTATATCAAATACACAGGTATTATACCTATATACATACCTGTACAATACCTACTTACATTTTATTAAATATACAGAATATATCAAAAAAATAAAACAAAAATATATTTGTGTGTATAAAAGTATTTTATGATTTTATAAAATACTAAATAAAAATAATAAAATGAAATACACAAAATAAAAATAAAAGAATAAAATATATAGGCAATATACCTATAAGGGGTATAAAAGCAAACTTGTAAAAAGATACCTTATAAAAAATAATTAAAAATCATAATAAAATACTACTTAAAAAACAAATATTTTTTATTTAATAATCATAATTTAATTCAGCCATTTTCTATTTTTAAATAATTTTATAAAACATTTTCTCAGGGTTTTTCCTGGTTGGTCCACGTGGACCAACCAGGGGGTAGTCTTCGTTGACTCTGGTCAACTGCCTGCCCTATACCCATGTGCGTATGTCAGAGCGCATTTGACCTCATTTTGGTCGATTTTTTCCAGGACACATCTTGTGCACCGATTCATGATGGAATCTTCACGACTTTTTCTCCTCGATTATCAGGCTTACTCGCCCAATGTTCATCTCGAGGATTGGATCATTGTGCTGCCCAATACACCTCGATCTTTGGGGCGTCAGAACCATATTGTCAAACCACATAAAACGCCCCCTTGACTTCGATTTGAAATTGAACCCCTCAATCCATATGATAACTCCCAATCTTGTGTCCTGAAGCTCGAGGAAGGTGACAGCTTGCTCTGGAGCTCTCCAGATTGGACGAGCGACGCCTGAGGCGGCTCAAGCACCTCCCCCTTCGCCGGCGGTCGAGGTACTCTTTCCCTTCGGTTTACACCATCGAGGAAGCCATTTCACCCTTTCGTTTTTAGTGCATTTCATTAGTCTTAGGTGTAGGAACTAAAGCCCTCTAGAAATTTTGCAATCCATCACTTGAATCGCTCAATCTATTCATCTCGCCGGAGCGCAACTCCGGCCGAACGCCACCCCATCGTTTCGCGCCACCTCTTCTCCACCGCAGGGTCCAGGCAACTTGCCCTAGACCCTCTCACTTTGTTTTGCATGTCAAAGAGCTTTGACTCGCACCTGGAGGCGATTTTGGAGCATCGCCAGAGTTCACGGGGCTCTAGAGCTCCGCCACCCGCTCGCGAGCAGCTCGGCCACCGCTGAGCTCTTTTGAAGCCTTCAGGAGAAAGACCGGACCTCAGGGACCCTCCAGCCGCATTTTGGAGCCAAGAACGTCACCAGAGGAGGAGGAGCACCTCAGAGAACCTCGGCTCGCCGGAGTTTGTCCGTGGTTCTTGCTCCAGCCTTCGCCGCCGTCGTATCGAGGAGGAGCTCCAGAAGCTACAGCCGCCGTTGGATCTGAGGGAGCCCAGTCGTTGATCTTCATCGCCAGATCTAATCGTCGCCATCCACGCGCGAATCGTCATCGGGCTTCCCCGTGCTACCACGTGGATAAGTGGATCCAACCGTGTCGTTCATCAACGCTCGTGCGAGGGAATTTTACAAGTATACCCCCGCACCTTTTGTAATTTTATTTTAGTCCATAAACTTTAATTCATAGTGTAAAATTTTTGTAAATTTTATAATTAGGCCTTGAACTTTTCATATTTGCACATAGGTCCTCTGCCACGTCACCTCACGTGACCTGTTCACGTGAGGTGTGGGCATTTTGCAACGAGGACCTCGACCCTTTAGTTATTTCGTTTCAGTACCAGAATTTGTAGTTTAAGTGTTAAACTTTTGGGAATATTGCATGTAAGACCTCAGTGGTTTTTGAAATTACATTTCAGTCCTTCCCATGCGCGTGCAAGTCACGCGCCCTGGTGGACATTTTGCGCCGATACCCTTGTGGGTTTGAACATTTGTGTTTAGTCCATAAATTCGAATATTAAGTGTTATATTTTTTGGAAAATAGCTTGTATGCCCCTGGACTTCTTTGTATTTGCATATATACCCCTACCAGGCTGTGACATTTTTGTGTGCTTATCTCATTTATTTAAGGCATTATTGTAACTTGAAAAATTCCACAAAAATTATGCTAAGCTCCTGTTAACTTGTACTTTCACGCCATATTTTTAGTTTTGATTTTATTGCATTTTACATTTATTAAAAATCAAAAACTTGCCATTTTAGTACTGTCTAGCTTAGAAAATACCAAAAAAAATATTAAAATACCTCGAAAAATTCCAAAAACATTATCTACTATCTATTTTAACCTACTTTAGTATCAGTCCAAAAATCACTAAAAATTTCAAAAGAAAAACCTTAAAAATTAGAAAACATCTAAAAACTTCAAAAAAATCCAAAAAATTATAGAAAACTCCAAAAATTGCAAACTAAGGTTCTGTAGATTCCTTATTTTCTTATCTTTATTTTAAATTTAGTTTGGAAAATTTTGGTGGCTGTTTGACATTTTTAATTCCCATTTTACCCCCAGTCAATAGCTAAATCCCTGTTTTCCTTTATTTAGCTATTTAAAATACCAAAAACATTCTGAAAATTCCCCAAAAATCACAAAAATAGTAGAAAAATATAAAAATACCAAAAACATTTCATCTATGAATTTTTGACTATTTTTGCATATTTTTATAAATATTGTAGCACCCCTTTTATTATATAGTTATATATTCCAATATTAAAAAAGAAAATATAAAAATATAAAATATAAAAAGAAAATAAAAATCAGAAAATTAAAAATCAAAATACAAAATTAAAAATAAAAAAATAAAATAAAAATTAAAAACCCATAAAAATATTTGGATTGCATAGTGTAGGCAACACTTCACATTCACTCACACACATACTTGTCTAATCTACCCTGTTTTGCTCCCTGTGTTTGAACTCTCTGCATACTTGTCCTATACACCATTTATGTATAGTTAAAAATAAATTTTAACTTCACATTTATTTCTTATTGCTTAATCTATAGTGTGGGTTATTTGTTGATTAATTACGGTTTATTGTGGGTCGCCATAGTGACGTAGTAGTCCCGCCTTGTGTGGACTATTTAGACCCTCGATAAATCGTGATTATCAAATGGCACCGTTGCCAGGGAGCAACAGTGAGTAGTTCATATTTTTGCTTGATTGTGTTTGTTGTCTTCATTATTGCTTGCTTGTTTATCTCTCTTATTTTTGCTATATATTGTTGAGTTTTTCTGACCATCTCCTTGTCTTCTTGCGAGGGACCGCGGAGCGAGGCGGATCGCCTAGGGGATCCGAAGCAACCACGTGAGGCGGAGCCGGCTTTTCTTAAGCCAAGCCGGCAGGATAGAGCAGGAAGAGTGAGAGAGTGATTAGATTAGCTTGCATTTTCTTTTTGTGAGAGAGTGACTATTAATTTGTAATAATACAGGTACTTGGACTCTCAGACACTTCGAGCCTAATTTCCGGGTGTTTGTTCACCCGGGGGCGCACCGTGGATTTCATCGCGTTTTCCGATTGTCATTTTCCGGTTTTGTTTTCATTTTCATTTCTTTTGTGGATTGAGCCCTTAGCTATATGCCTGCTTGTTCGATTATATTAGGTCCAAACACACTAATAACCTTTGCATGCACCTATAGATCGTATTTGGACTTAGCTTAATTAATCAGTTAGTCATTAGTCTTTGATCCGCGCGCTGCGAGCTCATCCTGCCAAGCGCTTCTCCTAAACTCGATGTGTCGAGAGAAGGAGGGGTGAGCCTAGACCGGACATTAGGATTGAAGGTTAGTGGTTGACTTGTGGTTCTTCACGCTAGCAATTGCCTATCTTAGGACGATTTCCGCATTGCATACCGACATGTAGTCTAGGTTTATAAATTTCTGCTTTGCATCCCGCATGGAGAGAGCTGGGATTCGCTGTAAGTCTTCTCACTTTGCATCCATCATTTAGGCACAAAGGTGAGATTTCCACCTTGGTGTCAACTTGCATTAGCTTTTCCGACTCTATTCTCCCTCTGTTTTTGGACAAAGTAGGATCAAAGAAAATACAAAAATCGTTAGGCGCTTGTTTGAATTTACTCAAAAGAAGCGATAACACCAAAAAAAATTAAAAAAGGGACTGCTAAGAAAAACTTGACCAAAAATAAAATTGGCAATTGGATTCATTGATTGGGGAGAGTCACACCCTCACTTGTATTCAGTTTGCATGGGAAGGTCTCCTTCCAAGTGAGCAGAGTGCTTCGTAAGGATTAGAGCCCAAATCCCAGCTTGTGGTTGCCTTGTGTATCGCCTGGATTTCCGAAGTATTGGCGCTACTATCGTACGTAGGCGAGTAGGGCTTGGTCACCATTAGTGACTCACTATTGTGTGAGCATCGACCTTGTCCGAAGTACCGAGCATAGGCCACGCCTTCACGGTGTGTCTGTCTCACCGTCTGCGTCTGAGTAGGATCTTGCACGCTCACGGGTGATTCCGTTGCGAGCGAGGTCCGAAGTATCGGTTTCTCCTATCGGCTTCCTCCCTCTTATTCTTTGGCTGAGTAGGGATCCAGGAAGGGTTACAAGGACCTTAAAAAGCGCAAGCTACAGGTTACACAGGAGGAGGACAAGTACGAGAATACTTTTCCGACGGTACTCTCTCTCCTTTAGGCGTAGCGCTCTAAGGACTCGTGATAAAATTAATTCCTGAATTCAAGCTAAAACTGACAAGATAAAAGTCGAACCTTCACGGCTTCATGTGTTGAGTTGGTGAACTCACCTTGTTTTATGTTTGATTGCTAGTTATATTTAGGTCAAGATCAAAAACACAGCACAATTATGCGCAATTTTGCTTCTTGCTTCTTCCTTCTTTTTCTGCATTCACCTTGCTCTTCCCAATAATCAAGATGATGGGATGGAGGTCTCTTAGGCCGACTCTATCGGCACCGCTATCCAGCACTCCTCCTCATTCATCGAGGACGACCTCGGAGATCCGCTCTCCGAGCCTGAGTTCACTTCCACCATGTTCCCCCTCGACGACCCTTCGCATTCCCCTTCCATCAGTCCAAGAGTCTCAGAATTTAGTGCATCGCAGAGCTCAGAACATTTGACGGCACCTGAGATGGGTTCTTTTGCTTTTTCAGAGAACCCAGTCATGGCTGAAAGAGGCGAGCATCCAGATGACCATGATCACCCGCCATTCTTCATTGATCAAGAAGCTATCAACAATTCCTTTCTAGCATCCCTAGAGACAATGCAGAGACAGATCAGAGACCAGGGAACTTTCATGGGTGATATCATGCGAAAGATAGCACAGATGAGAGAAAACCGGCCTGGAGGCGGTGGCGGTGGTGGAGGAGGAGATGGACCTAATGCAGGAGGAGGTGATCCCGACCAGGAGAGGCCGCCGCAAACCATCATGCGAGAATTGCACAATCCAGCAGCTTCCCTCACACATCGGTGGATCCGACTCCCTCCTATCCATGGAGATTTCGAGCTTCGACCCCATACCATTCAGCTTCTACCCAAATTCCATGGGTTGCCGACTGAAGAGCCACACCTCCACCACCAAGAGTTCGAAATGATTTGCAGCACGATCCATGATAGGCTGATGACCGAGGACACGATCAAGATGATCGCCTTCCCGTTCTCCTTGGTTGACAGAGCCGCATACTGGCTTAAACACTTGGGGCGATTCATCGATACTTGGGCAAACCTCCGGATCGCGTATCTGAAGAAGTACTACCCTCTCGGCCGGACTAATGCAGCTAGAGCGATGATCAGCAACTTTGTCATGATCCCGAATGAACAATTTCATGAAGCCTGGGATCGATTTAGAGAGCTCATCGACCGGTGTCCACACCATGACATTTCTGAACCCAATCTAGTGCAGAGTTTCTTTTGTGGGATGACACCGGAGCTGCAGGGGCTAGTGAACGCCTCTTGCGGTGGGTCCTATTTTTCGAAGGGTGAAGACGACGTTTGGGCCATCTACGAAGGCATGGCAGAGAACTCAACCGTGATGGACCAAGCCTGTGTTTACACATAGCAGAAGCCCCCGCAAGGAGCGGGATCATTCCAGAGGATCGCCCGCATCGATGCCGATCGTCAAACTTCGTCGGCAGCCGCAGCCCAAGCAGAATCAGCCGCAGCCGACATGGGCATCATTAGTGAGAAACTAGACCGTCTCGAGATCCGCGAGAAGAAACAGATGCAAGGCGTGGCCCAGATGGACCAGATTGCCAAGACAATGAGTGATCTGAAGACACAGATTCTTTGCGTCCAGGAGGTACAGACTTCTTCCCAGCAGCCTTCCAGATCACGGGCTGACCCCAGCAGTAGTAGCTCCAACCAACCTTCTGCCTCATATTGCCAGGTTAACCACATCCAGGCAGAGCCAGTTCCACTGCTACAGTACTACCCAGCCCAGCCGCCATCTCCGGAAACTCAGATGGTGGTGTATCAGCCGGAGCAGCCACTGGCAGTTCTTCCTCCACCCTCCTTCGAGCAGGAACCATTGATGGAAGTCAATGGGATTTGGTTCGACCGGTACCCTCAGCCTGGGATTCGTCGTGATCACCCAGGATTCCGTTGGGACAACAGTGGCTCCTCATCTCAGCATCAGCAGTAGAATCCACCTCAAGGACAGCTGAGCAGCCAGCCACAACAGCAGTAGCAGCCCCAGTACGCCTAGCAACAATACCAGAGTGGTCCTCGTCCCTCCTATCAGGGACAGCAGTGGAGGCAGCGTCAGCAGCCTCAGCAGTCTTATTCCCAGCCTACCAAGAATTAACCATACCACCAGCAGCAGCAACATCCTCATTTCCCGCAAGGGAACCCATCCGGTTCTCAAGCCCCCGCTTTTGAGAACCCAGCTCTCGATGATCTTGCCCGCTTGCTCTCCGAACAGTGAGCATCCTTCAGGCAAGAAATGGATGAATTCCAGCAGGAGATGAGGGAAATCATCATAGGCAAGGCCGCCATACCCGCTCAGATTGAACCTAACCCAAACAATCTGAAAAGGAAGTCTGAGCAGGTAGAGTTTACAGAGGATACCTCTCCTAGTGACTATTTGAGTGACATATCTCTTTCTTTGTATGATGCTGATTTTGTGACTACTAGGAGCGGTAGGATTCCAGCTGGCGGCGCCTCTTCTGAGCGACAACCAGATGCAGAACCAGGAGCGCCAGAGGAGCAGAGTAGCGGTGCTGATGCCGCTAATGATGATGATGAAGACGGTGGTGCTGATGCCACCAATTATGGGGTTCCATACGACGGTACTGAGGCCACCGTGAGACCAGATGCAGACGTGGTGTTGATGCCACCATTTTGGATATAGAGCCAGAGCGCGGTGCTGATGCCGCGAAGACAGGTGCCGGTGGTGGTACAGAGGCCACCACATCCACTTTTGTTGAGCTTCCATCTGTGATGTTACCACCTTTTGTATCTATGGACTGTGGTAACAAGAAGAAAAACAACAATATGAATAAAGGAAAGGTTTCTGTTCACATTGCGGATCCATATGTGTTGAATGATGATGATTGTATGGATTCTAATCCTTCACAGGCACAGGGACCTATTCCTAGCCCTCCATTTGAGGAGGCCCCTACCATCCCCTTCCCTGAGGCACTCCGCCGAGCGAAGGGGAACAAAAGAGAAAACCCCAAAAAAGATCAACAGGTAGGGCTCAGCAACCAGATGATTGACAGGTTCCATATTCAGCTGACTCTACAGGAAGCACTTGAGCACATCCCCCTCTTCAAAAAGAACCTGAAAGAGAAGACCCCAGTCCGCAAGAAGAGGAGGAACCACAGAGATCAGATCTATATGCTCACCCATTCCACTTGCTGCACTATTCAGAACAAGCTTCCATCCAAGCGACCAGATGCAGGAGCTCCCTATATCAGATGCGATATTCAGGAGCAGCAGTTTGATCGTACTCTATTAGACAGCGGCTCTTCAATTAACCTTCTTCCGGCAGCCTTACTCGACTGATTCGAGTTTGATCCTCTTCTTAGGAGCAAAACAGTCCTTCAGTTTGCTGATAGGTCAACTAAGAGGCCGAAGGGGTTATTGAAAGACGTGGTCGTTACCATTCATGGCCTGAAATTCCCTGTGGACTTCATTGTGTTGGACATGGAGATCCCTGAGTCGGTAACTGATGCCCCCATCATACTTGGACGCCCATTCTTGGACACATCCAAGGCAGTGACCGATCATGATAGCGGGAAGGTATGTTTTCGCATTGAGGGCGAAACCATACAAATAGAGACGATCGAGGAAACTAGAGCCAGAGAGCTAGAATGCTCGGAGCAGTCAAGCAAAGCCGCGCAGATGACAGAGGAAGAGCTAGGCATCCACCAGGAGTGCGATTTTGTGATGACTGATCATGAATCCAACTGGATAGATCCTATAGCACAGACCCTCAACTTGCCTACAGATTCACCATATCTAAAGCTTATGGCAGTCGAGAGCCTGGAGAGCACACTCCTGGACGACGATATACCTGAGGTTGACAGTGTTGGGACGAGTGGTGCAGATGATTTCCAATCTTGTTCATCTTCTTCTGATCCCTCAGATTCAGACATTGACTGGGATGATTGTGATGATTATTTGCCTTGTATGATTCCTTCTGAGCCAACAACCATGACAGAGTGTGAGCCAGTACCGTTCATTGATGATTCAGCAGGCTGCCCTTCGTCAATAATTCACGTAGAGCGAGAGTTCTCCCATGCAGACCTGGTAGCTTTCACACAGACATATCAGAAGCCAGATCTGCTACCTCCCAATTGTCCAGAACTGAAACCTCTGCCGCAGTCGTTGAAGTATAGATTCCTTGCGAGTGAGCCAGATATGCACCCAATCATTATCTCAGCAGATTTGACTGGAGAGTAAGAATCTCGTATGATGGAGGTTCTTGAAAGAAACCGCAAGGCGATAGGTTGGAGTATAGCTGATCTCCAGGGGATTAGTCCGGCTCTGTGCTCCCACCACATCTATCTTGAGGATGACGCTAGGCCGTCGCGTGAGTTCCAATGACGGATGAACCCGAATCTTCGAGACGTAGTCATGAAAGAAATTTCGAAGTGGTGGAGCGTCGATTTTATCTACCCCATCTCCGACTCTAAATGGGTTAGTCTGTTACATGTGGTGCCCAAGAAGACGGGTATCACTACAGTTGTCAATGAGTCTGGAGAGGAGATCGCTACCCGAGTACCCACTTCTTGGAGGGTCTGTGTGGACTACAGATGATTGAATGAGGCCACCAAGAAGGATCATTTCCCGCTACCATTCATTGATCAGATTATCGATTGGTTAGCTGGGAAGAGTCATTATTGTTTTCTTGATGGGTACTCCGGATACAATCAAGTGGCCATTGCGCCCGAAGACCAGGAGAAAACAACATTCACTTGTCCATTTGGGACTTATGCTTTCAGACGGATGCCCTTTGGTCTATGTAACGCTCCAGCGACATTCCAAAGGTGCATGTTGTCCATATTCTCGGACATGGTGGGTGATTGTTTAGAGGTCTTCATGGATGACTTCTCGGTCTATGGCGACGGATTCGATGCTTGTCTTGACTGCCTAGACCGTGTGCTTCAGTGCTGCATAGAGGTCAATCTTGTATTATCTTGGGAGAAGAGTCACTTCATGGCGACTCAAGGGACGGTCCTTGGTCATATCGTCTCCAACAGGGGCATGGAGGTCGATCCAGCTAAGGTGGATATCATTAGAAAACTCAATCCACCGTCCAATTTGCGTCAGTTGCGGTCTTTTCTGGGGCATGTCGGTTTCTACCGACGGTTCATTCAGGACTTCAGTCGTATTGCGCGACCGCTTACTGATTTGCTGACAAAAGACGCCGAGTTCATTGTCAATGATAAGTATATTGCGTCTTTTGAGACTCAAAGATATGGTTGTTTCAGATCCTATCCTTCAGCCACCCGATTGGTCTCTCCCATTCGAGATCATGACGGATGCTTCAGATTTTGCCATTGGGGCTGTGCTTGGACAGAGGAGGGATGGTTTGCCATTTGCCATTCACTACGCCAGCCAGACTTTGGATGCCGCCCAGCGGAATTACACTGTGACTGAGAAAGAAATGCTGGTTGTAGTATTTGCATTGGATAAGTATCGATCTTATATTCTCGGATCTAGAGTAACAATCTACACCGATCACACCGCCATCAGGTACTTAATGGCCAAGAAGGATGCCAAAGCATGCCTTATCGGATGGATCCTTCTGCTCCAGGAGTTTGATATTGAAATTAAGGATAAATCTGGAGTCAAAAAAGTGGTGGCGGATCATCTCTCCAGATTGGAGAATCTTGAGGAATCTGAGCCCAGCGCACCTATCACAGAGACATTTCCAGATGAGGCGATCTTGGCTATCACCTCACTTCCATGGTACACCGACATTGTGAACTACCTTATCGCTAAGACGGTTCCACAAGGTTGGCCCAGGCAGAAACTCGAGACCTTCCTAGCGAAGGCCAAGTTTTAGCATTGGGAGGATCCCATCCTTTATCACGAAGGAGGGGACAATATCTGGAGGAGGTGCATTCCTCAAGAAGAGCATCATAGCATCCTCACATACTGCCACAAGCTTGAGGCAAGAGGACATCATTCTGGAAAAAGGACAGCACAGAAGGTGCTTCAATCCAGCCTATGGTGGCCTACTCTCTTCAAGGATTCTGATGAGTTCGTGAAGAGATGTACTGACTGTCAGAAAATGGGAACCTACGGACAGAGAGACATGATGCCCATACAACCCATTCACTTTTGTGAGGTTTTTGATGCATGGGGGATTGATTTCATGGGCCCGTTTCCTAAGAGTCAGGGATTCGAGCATATTTTACGCATTGTTGATTATATCAGCCGATGGGTTGAGGCCATCCCCGCCCGAGCCGCAGATGCTAAAACCGTGTGCAAATCTTTGAGGAAAAATATCATTTCACGGTTTGGGGTACCTAGAGTCTTCATTTCAGACGGGGGGTCTCATTTCATCAATGACAAGGTTAGGGCCCTTGCAGACGAGTTCGGCATTGATCATAGGGTTGCCACACTGTATCACCCTCAGACTAATGGTCTTGCCGAAGTATCGAACCGGGAGATAAAAACTATCTTGCAGAAGGTTGTCCGCCCAGACCGAAAGGATTGGTCACAACTTTTGGACTCGATCTTGTGGGCCTATCGGACCTCCTTCAAGAATCCATTGGGGACATCGCCCTTTCGACTCGTCTATGGCAAGCCGTGCCATTTGCTAGTGGAAATCAAGCATAAATCCTTTTGGGTAGTCACAGAGTTACTGTTAGATCCCGAGAGTATAGGAGATCAGAGGAGAGCAGAGTTGGCAGCCCTGGAGGAACTAAGAGACACAGCTTTTTCAAGCAGCCTACAGTACAAGGAGAAAGTGAAAACATGGCACGATTCCCATATCAGCCATAAACAGTTTGAGCCAGATTAGAGAGTATGGTTGTTTGATTCCAGGCTGAAATTATTCCCAGGGAAGTTATAGAGCAAGTGGAAAGGTCCGTATGTGGTTAGGAAGGTACATGACAATGGCATCATTGATATATCCGAGCCGTCATCTTCCTCTACCTTCCGTGTCAATGGTCAACGCCTGAAACTTTATCTAGATCATGATCCGCCGACCATTGACGTTGCCCCCATTCTTCTGGTATGAGATGTGTTCTTTGACTCATATCATCTGCATCTCATACATAGTGATCACTTCTATCTTCCGATGTACAGATCATCTGTCTATATCATCCTTTCATCTGTCAATCTCTTTTCTTCTTTTCTTCTTTTTCTTTTCTATTTTCTTTATCTATAAAAAAGGTGCCGCCCCTTGTTGTCAGTTTTTTGTACTTAGGGCGTACTTTGTCCTAAGTATAGGGGGGTGTGCATCCCGAGTTTTCATTCTTCTCGATCCTCTTCATTGTCTCCTCTTCTTGTCTATACTTAGGGATATTTTACCCTAAGTATAGGGGGAGACAATCTGAGTACGATCTGTTCATTCCCACCCTTGACCCTCCCTGCGTTGTGTACAGTCTGCTATACTTAGGATTATTTGATCCTAACTATAGGGGGGACGGATGACTTCTCATTGGTTCATTTATTCTTTAGACTTGTCTATACTTAGTACGAGTTTTGTCTTCTCTTTTCTCTCCGATCTATGAGGACATAGCTCAAGCTAAGTATAGGGGGGTCGTATATACTACGTATATACTTTAGCCATAACTCGTACTTTTGTATTTTCCTAATAATATGGCTAATAATTCTTTAAAATTCATTAAAAACCTCAATAAAATGATGTGATTATTCCTCAAATTCTTTTTGTATGTACTGATTAATAAATCAGGTGAAAATGTTTTTTGCAAAATATTTGAAAAATAGTTTGAAATCCTTGTGAACATCTATTGAAAACTATTTTGAAAATATTTTGTTACATGTTTTCAACCTTGGTAAAAATGTGTGTTTTGTAAAACTTATTTTCTTTGTGTGAAATAAAATGTTTGAAAAATGATTTGCAAATGGTTTGAAAAATGGTTGCAAAAATATTTTGGAAAATCTATATATACTGTTTTGAAAACCTTTGCAAAATGATTTTCAAATGTGTGTACATGTTTGTAAAATGTTTGTAAAAATTATTTTGGACTATAGTTTTCAAAATTGTGTGAAAAACTTGTGTCAATTAAGTTTGAGGAATACATACATCTCACCCAAATCCACTATAGATATATATGTATAAAATTGATCACTTACCCTTGTGAATTCCTAAAATCCACTTCTTGTATATATAAGAAGCACTCCCGTGTACATAGTTTTCACCTTGTTTTAAGCCAAAATCTTTTTATTTTCAAAAATCTTAAAACCATTTGCAAAACTAAAATCCAAAAACATTTGAAAAATCTTTTTGAAAAATCTAAAAATGCATATGCATCATCGTCATTTCAAAAATCCATAAAAAGTTCAAAATCCTTGAAAATTGCATCACAAAAATATTTTCTGCATGGCATTGCATAGCATTCACATTTTTCGAATTGAGTTTGATAGTTGAACAAGTCTAAGTAAAATCCGGAGATTGGAGCTTGATTGGACCTTAAAATCTACCTAATAACAGGAACCTTATAGGAACTGGGTTTGAGGTACTTCAGATCTAGTTGACTTAATTCTTTGAGGATCACGAGACTTGGTTCAATGGATTCTTGACTGCCTTAGTAGAGTATTTCGGAGCACACGCACGATTCTTGTTGATAATAACCTAACTTGAACACCTGCACCTTTCACATGGCTCAACTCAGTTGGAGTGGTGAGGGGATTGGATTTGCCGGTATGAGACGCACACAAGTGGAAACATTTGTCCTCCTCTAGGGAGGGAAGTGCACCCCAACCCGTCCAGTGATTAGGAAGTCTAAAGACAGAGGCTGTGGGTTGTGATAAAGCTTCAAAAGAGGGACAGTCTACTGGCTCAAGAGTAAAAACTCCCTATGTAAATGCTGCTGTGAATAGTATTCAAAAAAAAAAGTTCAGGCATGTACAAAAATAAAAAACCTGCAAAGTATGTACAAATGTTGTAAAGTCAATAAGCAATCTTGAGTTCCAAAGTCAAATATGTGAGCCTGTAGCTGGATGACTTGACTACACTGGTCTTGCATCCCAGGATAGGTAGCTACAATGGCTACCGTCCATTCTTCTCTTCACCCCCTCCTCTTGAGATGGTTGCCACTTGAACTTAGAAGGGAATACCCCGCTCCTCGAAGATGGAGTTATTGGATTGGGGAATCATTGGGTTGTCGTACTGGAGAAGTCAGTTTCTTTGTCGTTTCAGTTGGGGAGAGCCACCGTCACTTACAATGTACGAGTCAGATTCATAATCGTAAGAGTTTGTGTATGAATTGAGATATTTTTGACCTGGTTATTGAGGAGACTTGAGCAGAGTTTCGGGATTCTCAAGGATTGTTGGATTTCAAACATGGTTCTCATTAAGGTTCCGTCCGCACTAAAATTCCAAAGGTCCGACTTAAGCTCCAAACTTTGATTTTGTGAAGACAAGTTTGATAATTAAATTAAATCCAAGTTCTTCTTTTTCTTCTCTTTCTTTTTCTTTTTGCACTTATTGCATAAGTGTTTGCTAGGGACTATCAAAGGTAAAGTATAGGGGGATGATGAATCCACATTTCATCATCTTTATTCTATCATTTTGGCATCAAAAACCCCAGCAAATGCCTGTAAATACCCTTAAATAGAGCATATTAGCATTGATGCATGTACCTATAAATAGTGTATAAAATAATGTAATTAAAGACAAAACTATAGAATAAATAAAAGAAAAGAAAAATAATAAAATATTGTAAATATTTTATGACCCAAACCCCCGAGACCTAGGCATCTTGATGAATAGGTCGACAAGGAATAAAGTAGGGGGAGATAAGGGCCAGAATACCTAGTAATTCTATTCATTATTTATTCATTTTGGGACCTATTTTTGGTTCCACTTTTTGTACATCAAATGAAGAAACTTTGTACATAAAAGTTGTGGATAATTAAATAAAGAAAAATACAAAATTGATTTTATTGAAATATAAATTACAGATAAAAAGTTATGGTCTGAATAAAAATCCAGAATCCCAACTTCCCAGACCCGTATCTCACAACTGAAAACTCCAAATGCAGCAAACTCACTTTAATTGTATATTGAATAAAATAAGCTATTTAATGACGGTGGTTTCGCATTTGGCGGAGCTACGATTTGAAAGTTGAGTTTTGGACCCATATTGTATACTTGTACAGCTTAAAATATTCAATTTATTCTTTATTCATTATTTTTATAATTCTATATTTTTATAATTTTATAAATATTATTTATAATAATTATGCACATTAAAATAGAAATAAAAACCCAAATAAAAATCAACATAAAAATATATGTATATCAAATACACAGGTATTATACCTATATACAAACTTGTACAATACCTACTTACATTTTATTAAATATACAAAATATATCAGAAAAATAAAACAAAAATATATTTGTGTGTATAAAAGTATTTTATGATTTTATAAAATACTAAATAAAAAAATAAAATTGCATACACAAAATAAAAATAAAAGAATAAAATATATATGTAATATACCTATAAGGGGTATAAAAGCAAACTTGTAAAAATATTCCTTATAAAAAATAATTAAAAATCATAATAAGATACTACATAAAATAACAAATATTTTTTATTTAATAATCATAATTTATAACAGCCATTTTCTATTTTTAAATAATTTTATAAAACATTTTCTCAGGGTTTTTCCTGGTTGGTCCACGTGGGCCAACCAGGGAGCAGTCTTCGTTGACTCTGGTCAACTGCCTGCCCTCCACCCATGTGCGTCTGTCAGAGCACATTTGACCTCGTTTTGGTCGATTTTTCCAGGACACATCTTGCACCGATTCATGATGGAATCTTCACGACTTTTTCTCCTCGATTATCAGGCTTACTCGCCCAATGTTCATCTCGAGGATTGGATCATTGTGTCGCCCAATACACCTCGGTCTTTAGGGCGTCAGAACCACATTGTCAAACCACATAAAACGCTCCCTTGACTTCGATTTGAAATTGAACCCCTCAATCCATAGGATAGCTCCCAATCTTGTGTCCTGAAGCTCGAGGAAGGTGACAGCTTGCTCTAGAGCTCTTCAGATTGGATGAGCGACGCCTGAGGCGGCTCTAGCACCTCCCCCTTCGCCGACGGTCGAGGTACTCTTTCCCTCCGGTTTACACCGTTGAGGAAGCCATTTCACCCTTTCATTTTTAGTGCATTTCATTAGTCTTAGGTGTAGGAACTAAAGCCCTCTAGAAATTTTGCAATCCATCACTTGAATCGCTCAATCTATTCTTCTCACTGGAGCGTAACTCTGGCCGAGCGCCACCCCATCGTTTTGCGCCACCTCTTCGCCACAGCGGGGTCCATGCAAATTGCCCTGGACCCTCTCACTTTGTTTTGCAGGTCAAAGAGCTTTGACTCACAACTGGAGGCGATTTTGGAGCCTCGTAGGAGTTCACGGGGCTCTATAGCTCCGCCACCCGCTCACGAGCAGCTCGGGCACCGCCGAGCTCTTTTGAAGCCTTCAAGAGATAGACCGGACCTCAGGGACCCTCCAACCGCATTTTGGCACCAAGAACGTCACTGGAGGAGGAGGAGCACCTCAGAGAACCTCGGCTCACTGGAGTTTGTCCGCGGTTCTTGCTCCAGCCTTCGCCGCCATCGGATCGAGGAGGAGCTCCAGAAGCTACAGCCACCGTTGTATCTGAGGGAGCCCAGCCGTTGACCTTCATCGCCAGATCTAATCGTCACCATCCACGTGCGAACCGTCATCGGGCTTCCCGTGCTGCCACGTGGATAAGTGGATCCATCCGCGCCGTTCATCAACGCTCGTGCGAGGGAATTTCGCAAGTATACCCCCGCACGTTTTGTAATTTTATTTTAGTCCATAAACTTTAATTTGTTGTGTAAATTTTTTGTAAATTTTATAATTAGGCCCTTGAACTTTTCATATTTGCACAAAGGTCCTCTGCCACGTCACCTCACGTGACATGTTCACGTGAGGTTGGGCATTTTGCAACGAGGACCTCGACCCTTTAGTTATTTCATTTCAGTACCAGAATTTGTAGTTTAAGTGTTAAACTTTTGGGAATATTGCATGTAAGCCCTCAGGGGTTTTTGAAATTACATTTCAGTCCTTCCCAGGCGCGTGCAAGTCACGCGCCCTGGTGGACATTTTGCGCTGATACCCTTGCAGGTTTGAATATTTGTGTTTAGTCCATAAATTCAAATATTAAGTGTTATATTTTGTGGAAAATTGCTTGTATGCCCCTGGACTTTTGTGTATTTGCATATATACCCCTGCTAGGCTGTGACACTATTGTGTGCTTCTCTCATTTATTTAAGGCATTATAGTAACTTGAAAAATTCCACAAAAATTACGCTAAGCTCTTGTTAACTTGTACTTTCACGCCATATTTTTAGTTTTGATTTTATTGCATTTTCACATTTATTAAAAATCAAAAACTTGCCATTTTAGTACTGTCTAGCTTAGAAAATACCAAAAAAATAGTAAATACCTCGAAAAATTCCAAAAAAATTACCTACTATCTATTTTAACCTACTTTAGTTTTAGTCCAAAAATCACTAAAAATTTCAAAAGAAAAACCTTAAAAATTAGAAAACATCTAAAAACTTCGAAAAAATCCAGAAAACTATAGAAAACTCCAAAAATTGCAAACTAAGGTTCTGTAGATTCCTTATTTTCTTATCTTTATTTTAAATTTAGTTTGGAAAACTTTAGTGGCCGTTTGACATTTTTAATTCCCATTTTACCCCCAGCCAGTAGCTAAATCCATGTTTTCTTTTATTTAGCTATTTAAAAATACCAAAAACATTCTAAAAATTCCCCAAAAATCACAAAAACAGTAGAAAAATATAAAAATACCAAAAACATTTCATTTCTGAATTTTTGACTATTTTTGCATATTTTAATAAATATTGTAGCACCCCTTTTATTATATAGTTTATATATTCCAATATTGAAAAAGAAAATAAAAAATATAAAATATAAAAAGAAAATAAAAATAAGAAAGTTGAAAATCAAAATACAAAATTAAAAATTAAAAAAATTAAAAAAAATTAAAAACCCACAAAAATATTTGGATTGCATAGTGTAGACAACACTTCACATTCACTCACACACACACTTGTCTGATCTACCCTGTTTTGCTCCCTGTGTTCGAACTCTCTGTATACTTGTCCTATACACCATTTATGTAGAGTTAAAAATAAATTTTACCTTCACATGTATTTCTTATTGCTTGATCTATAGTGTGGGTTAATTGTTGATTAATTACGGTTTATTGTCGGTCGCCACAGCGACGTAGTAGTCCCGCCTTGTGTGGACTATTTAGACCCTCGATAAATCGTGATTATCAACGTACCACAAGAGAGAGGCGATAGCAAGGATCGCCTCATCTGGGAAGGTCTCACAAATAGGCTCGATCTGCTCAGAATCCTCAAGAAACTCCAATCGGGAGAGATTATCCGCCACCACATTCTTGACTCCAGGCTTGTCCTTAATCTCTATATCAAACTCCTGGAGTAGAAGGATCCATCTGGTCAATCTGTCTTTGGCATCCTTCTTTGCCATGAGGTACCTGATGGCAGTATGATAAGTAAAGATGGTCACTCTAGATCCAATGATGTAAGATCTGAACTTATCTAGGGCGAAGACTATGGTTAACATCTCCTTCTCAGTGACGGTGTAGTTCCGCTGAGCGGCATCTAAAGTCCGGCTAGCGTAGTAAATAGCAAAGGGGACTACATCCCTCCTCTGTCCCAGCACGGCCCCTATGGCAAAATCAGAGGCATC
The DNA here is from genome assembly GCA_037367405.1 of Ottelia alismoides. NCBI lineage: Eukaryota > Viridiplantae > Streptophyta > Magnoliopsida > Alismatales > Hydrocharitaceae > Ottelia > Ottelia alismoides. The sequence continues at coordinate 556,723 of JAZKJV010007520.1, read as the reverse complement.
CGTCATGATCTCAAATGGAAGAGACCAATCAGGCGGCTGGAGGACAGGAGCCTCTACAACTAGACTCTCGAGAGTCTCAAATTACGCTAGACACTTGTCATCCACAATGAACTCGATGTCTTTCATCAGCAGATCAGTCAACGGTCAGGCAATCCAGCTGAAATCATGTATGAATCATTGGTCAAACCGACGTGCCCCAGAAAAGACCGTAACTGCCACAAGTTGGATGGTAGACTGAGTTTTCTAATGATATCCACCTTTGCCAGATCAACCTCCATGCCCCTGTTGGAGATGATATGGCCAAGCACTGTCCCTTGAGTCCCCATGAAGTGGCTCTTCTCCCAAGAAAGCACCAGGTGCACCTCAATACATCGTTGGAGGATGCGGTCTAAGTAGTCAAGACAAGAATCGAATCCGTCGCCGTAGACCGAAAAGTCGTCCATGAAGACCTCCAAGCACTCCCCCACCTTGTCCGAAAAGATGGACAACATGCACCTCTGGAATGTCGCTGGAGCGTTGCACAATACCAAGGGCATCCATCTGAAAGCATATGTTCCAAAGGGACAGGTGAAGGTAGTCTTGTCCTGGTCCTCTGGCGCAATGGCCACCTGGTTGTATCTGGAGTACCCGTCCAAGAAACAGTAATGGCTCTTCCCTACCAGCCTCTCTATAATCTGATCGATAAAGGGCAGGGGGAAATGATCCTTCTTGGTGACCTGGTTCAATCGTCTGTAGTCCACATAGACCCGCCAAGAAGTGGGTACCTAGATAGCAATCTCCTCTCCACACTCACTGACAACTGTGGTGATGCCCGTCTTCTTGGGAACCACATGCAATGGACTGACCCACATGGAGTCGGAGATGTGGTATATAAAATCGGTGCTCCACCATTTCGAGATCTCCTTCATGACAACATCTCGAAGGTTCGGGTTCAACCGCCGCTGGAACTCATGCGACATCTTCGCATCCTCTTCGAGATAGATATGGTGGGAGCACAGGGCCGGACTTATCCCCTGGAGATCCGCTACACTCCATCCAATCACCTTGTGGTTCTTTTCAAGAACCCCCATCAGACGGGATTCCTGCTCTTCAGTCAAATCTGCTAAGATAATGACTGGGTACATCTCATGCTCGCCCGCAAGGAACCTATACTTCAGCGATGATGGAAGCGGCTTCATCTCTGGACAACATGGTGCTGGTGGATCTGGCCTCTGAAAGGTTTGAGTGAATACACCAAATCTGCATGGGAGAATGAGAACTCTCACTCGCTATCTAAATCTGGTGAAGGCTGCTCTGCTGGTGTGTCTCTGCTCTGCTCGGGAACAACCTCCTTCCTAGCTGTAGGCTCTGTGGGAGTCAGACATAGTATCAAATCATCAAACTCAGCCCAGTCGAAATCTGACTCTGAGGGATCTGTATCCGAATCACAAAAATCTACCTCACGATCGGGAACCGGCTCTACTGCCTGAGATGTATCCTGGACCAGGGATGCGCTGTCCAAGCTCTCCTCTGCTGGCATCTGTGCATCAACAAACTCTGAAGGTGAGAGGATGGCATGTGCTACTGGATCTGCCCAAATTGCCTCATCATCAGTAATCACAAAGTCGTAGTCCTGGTGGATGTCTCGCCCTGCCTCTGTCATCTGCTCTGAATCTGAAGTCGGCTCGGAGCAAGCTGAATCTCGGGCTCTAGTCTCCTCGATCGTCTCTATTTGTATACTCTCACCCTTGACGCGAAAGTTTACCTTCCCGCTATCATGATCAGACATAGCCTTGGTTGTGTCCAAGAATGGGCATCCTAAAATGATGGGGGTATCGGTCACGGACTCAAGGATCTCCATGTCCAACACAATGATGTCCACGGGGAATTTCAGGCCCTGAATCGTGACGACAACGTCCTGTAGCAACCCCTTCGGTCTCTTGACAGATCGATCAGCAAACTGAAGGACCGTCTTGCTCAGTCGTAGAGGGCCCAACTCGAAGCGGTTGAGTAGGGCTGCCGGAAGTAGGTTGATCAAAGACCCGCTGTCTAATAGAGTACGATCGAACCTCTGCTCCTGGATATGGCATCTGACATATGGGGCTCCTGCATCTAGCCTCTTGGCTGGCAGACGGTTCTGAATCGCGAAGCAAGTGGTGCGAGTGAGCACATGGATCTCTGACTGATGGTTCCTCCTCTTCCTCCGAACTATTGTCCTGTCTTTGAGTGATCTCTGTAAGAGAGGTATGTGCTCCAAGGCCTCATGTAGAGTCAGATGTATCTGAAATATATCCATCATATGTTGGTTGAACTCTAGCTGGTGGGACTTTTTTGGGTCTTTTTTGGTCCCCTTAGCCAAGCGGAGTGCTTGGGGAAAGGGGACTATTGGGTCCTTCTCAGATGAAGGACTAGGAGAGGGTCTGGGCTGCTCAAGCACGGTAGAATCCACACATAAATCATCATGCAATATATGTGGATCAGGAAAAAAGTAAACCCTTTCCTTTATTCACAGAAATGTCCTGAGGTACATGAACTGACTGAAAGACAACATGACTAGCAGAAGTTGAAATGGTGGCCTCAGCACCACCCTCGGCATCTAGATCCGCGGCAACAGTACTGCGCTCTGGGTCAGCAACAAGTCGGGTGGCATCAGTACCGCTTCCTCCATCTGGTGAAACGACGGCCTTACTACCGTCGGCTGGATCATCATCCGTGATGGCATCAGCACCACCGTCATCATCTCTAGCAGCATCAGTACCGCTATCCTCCTCGCCTGGTGCTACTGAAGTAGCATCGAGTCGTCGCTCAGACGAGGCGCCGTCTGCTAGCATCCTACCGCTCCTAAGTGTGGCAAAATCAGCATCAAACATATATGCAAATACATCACCAAGTGAAGCACTAGGAGTGGTAATCTCAGTGAACTCTACCTGCTCAGAATTCCTCTTTAGGTTGTTGGGGTTCGACTCAATCTGGGCAGGGATGGCGGCCTTCCCTCTCACAATCTCCCTCATCTCTTGACGGAACTTGTCCATCTCCCGTCGAAAGGTAGCCTGTTGCTCAGACATGAGGCGGGCTAGATCATCCAAAGCGGGGTTCTCATAGGTCGGCCCATGAGAACCTGACGGGTGGCCTCGCTGGTAGTGAGGCTACTGCTGTTGTTGGTGAGTGTGAGAGGGGTACTGGTGATGATACTGTTGCTGAGGCTGCTCTCACCTCCAAGGATGTCCCTGTTGATAGGGAGGAGGACCATATTGCTCTCGGTGGAATGATTGCTGCTGTACTGGGGGCTGGGGCTGCTGGTGCTGCTCGCGCTACTGGCCATACTAGCCACCCTGAACTGGAGGCTGCTGTTGGGAACTGGTGCCTCTGGCCGACCAGCGGAATCCGGGATGGTCTCGTCAGATACCGGGCTGGGGTCGGTCATACCATATCCCATTGACATCTATCAACGACTCCTGCTCGTAGGTGGGTGGGGGGAGTACTGCCGGGGGCTGATCCGGCTGGTAGACCATGCATGTACAAGGTGAACCTATCTAGGCTGACTGGAGTGCTAGGACGAGCTACTACTGCTGCTCGGATCTCCTCGTGACCTGAGACAGGGCTGAGAAGCCGTCTGTGCCTCCTGGAGACACATGATATGTGTCTTCAGGTCACTCAGCATTTGTGCCATCTGGTCGATCTGCGTCATGCCCTGGCACTACTTATTCTCGATCAGCTCGATCCGGTCCATCTTCTCACTGATGATACCCATATCGGCGGCCGTCGACTTGGCCGGTGCTGCTGCTGCCGACGAAGTGGAAGGACCGGCATCGACCCTGCACAACCTGTGGCTGGGGGCGTCCTGAGTGTAGAGTCGGGTCTGGGACATCATGGTGTAGTTTTCGGCCATGTCCTCGTAGATGGCCCATACCTGATCCTCATCCTTGGCGAAGTAGGAACCGCCATAAGAAGCGTTCACCAAGCCCTGCAGCTCTGGTGTCATCCTGCAAAAGAAGCTCTGAACTAGGTTCGGCTTCGATATGTCATGGTGCGGGCATCTGTCGGTAAGCTCTCTGAACCTCTCCCATGCCTCATGGAACTGCTCGTTGGGGAGCATGGTGAAGTTGCTGATCAGGGCCCTCGCTGCATTGGTCCGCCGGAGTGGATAGTACTTGTTCATGTACTCGGTGCGGAGCTGCTCCCAGGTAGTCACGAATCTCCCCAAATGCTTCAGCCAGTTGGCTGCTCTATCAACCAGGGAGAAAGGGAAAGAAATCATCATAATCCTATCCTCGTCCACCTGCCAATCGTGGACCGTACTGTAGATCTTATCGAATTCCTAGAGATGCAGATGAGGCTCCTCAGTCGCGAGCCTGTGGAAACGGGGAAGAAGCTGAATCGTCTGTGGGGGGAACTTGAAGTCCTCCCACGATCGCTGGAAGAACGATCCACCGGTGTGTAAGCATCGATCTAGGATTGTGCAACTCCCGCATCGGTCTCGCTGCTACTGCTGCTGGCTGGACCGGCTCGTCAGGCTGATCTGGTATCTCTCCCGCTCCTACGGCTCTCGGCTACTCTCTCTCTGCTCTCATCCTCTCCATCTCTCTCCTCATCTCCACCATGAAAGCTCCCTGGTCTTTGATCTACTACTGCATCATCTCGAGGGAGGCTATCAAGGTGTTGTTGATCGCACCCTTGTCCAGTACATATGTCTACTCTGGTCTCAGGCCTCTGGTGCGGTCATCACTACTGTCGACCATGGTCTCTGCAAAGGCAAAAGACCCAAGCTCAGGTGCTGAAATGTAATCTGTCTGCTGCTCTATCTGATCGGACACCTCGGGACTGTCAGAAGAAAGGTGGTCGGGGGGAGAACAGGGTGGAAGCGAACTCAGGTTCAAAGAGCGGGTCTCGGCTCTAACGAACTGACCTAGATGAACGTGCCAGAGTGCTCGTAAGAGGTGCATCCAGAGGCTGCCTAAGGGACCTCCGACCCATCATCGTGATCTGGCGAGTTGGGCGGATGGGATCTGGAAAGCAAGCAAGATGAAACAGACAAACCCTAATTTCACCAACGCGACGCGAGCTGATGACCGTAAGAGTTCGGTCTTTTATCTTGTATTTTTTATTTTGGTGATAATATAGTCTAACAGAGTGATTAAGCGAGCTGTTGGGAATCCAACGCCCCCAAGAGATGGTCCCGATCCCGAACTAGATCTTTCCCAACTAGTACAAACCACAGACCGTTTATTGGCTACCCGATCGGCTCGCTCTGTTAAGTATATCGTGATCTGCTTTACCGGAAACCAGAGCGATCCTCACTGGAGAACGACTAGCCCAGCAGCAGTAGTCTGAAGAAGGGTCGGATATGGCTTTATCTAGTGTGCGGGTCACTCTCTCGCCTAATCAAACCATACAAGGTGGGGGTTACTGTCCCAATGCAATTTTTTTGGTGAGATGAATTTTAAGTCTATTTTGCTTTAGCACTCCCAATTTTATGGTTGTCTCTTTTTTTAAGTATTTTTCAAGAAATCAATCGCCTAACGAGTTTTTTGGATTCTCCTGATTTTATTTAAGTCCAAAAACAGGGGGAGGACGAAAAAGCTGATGTGCGGTCGAACACGATGATGCATGCAGAGTAAGAAATGCGTACCTGACTCCAGCAGTATACATGCAAGGTGATCTGAGCATAAAAATAAAGACATAAAGTAAACTACCTATATGATGTACGAGGAAAACTGCCTTAGACGGAGTACTTTCTATACATGGAGAACAGTAGCTAACGGGTCAACGGGAGGGGTCGGGGTTCATTCTCTGATGCCGATCGGTGTCCGCCACAACAGATCTTGCCAGCATTGTATACGACCTCTAACAGCACGTGACTCCTCAAGTGACTTAGTTAGCTTTTTCTTTATTAATTAATTAATCAGGTCCAATTAGACGGTCTATAGGAGCAGGCAATCTAATTAGGCTGGGGTCCTAATTAATTACGTCGCAATAAATGAAAATCCTACGGCTAAGGCTAAATCCGTGTAAATCAGATAAGCAGTAATAAAATGCAAAAAAAACAAAATCAGCGAAAACACGGTGAGGTCCCCCGAGCACAGCGGTGTTCGGTGAAACAGACCCCACAATCACAAGTCTGAACGTCTCTGAGAATCTCTGTCCCTGTATTATTACAATAACAAATAGTCTGACTGAAAGTAAAACTAACTACCCTAAGCTCATCCTCTCCTCTCTCTCCTGTTAAACTCCTCGCTCTCTCCTGTGGCTCCGTACAGAAGGGAGCTGCCTCCGGCTTCCGCAGTTGCTTCGGCTTTTCGAAGAAAGACGCCTCGATCCTCAAGCCCTCGCAAGAAATCAAACATAAGAATGTCAGAAATAGTTATTATAAAAATATGCAAGAGAAAATAAAATAAAATAAAATGACAACTATATGCAAAAGAAAAAATAAAAATAAAGACAAATAAAATAAAACAAACAAAAACACAAATAAAAGAAAAACAAAAGAAAACAAAAAGCCACGAAAAGCTGCGAAAGAAAAAGAAAGCCACGGAGAAAGCCACGAAAGAAAAACAAAATCAAAGATGACTAGTAAGCCGTGTTCCCCGGCAACGGTGCTATTCTGATGACTGAGCAATCAATCCAAGATCTGGGTGAAGGTAAAAACACAGGTCGTTGCGACCCGAATCTCGAAAATTGATGAATCAAGAAAAATTAGACCACCCGATGATCAAAAAGCCAATAAAGCACGAATAGGGTCTCGCTATTTATTTAACTTGATATAGCGATCAGGGTCAAATTCAACGAGCACGGGTTGGCCAAATCGACCTACGAAGTAGTCAAAAATAAAATAAAATAAAGAAACTATTTTTGGTGGATTTTATAAATTTTATAATTTTTTATGATTTTTAATTATGAAAACAATATAGACAAAAGCTAAAAAGAGCAACTTCAACTAATTATTCAACACACAAAAACAAACCAGAAAAATGTAATAAAAATATTTTTGGGTTTTATGTATTTTTAAGTGTTTTTGGTAATTTTATGAGAATTTTATAATTTTTTGTTGATTTTATAAAAATAAAAAAAGGTAAAACAAGGAACTAATGTGCAACCAGATTTGAAAGGCTAATTAAAAATATATAATTAGTCTCTAAAAATCTGGAGACAATTTTTATAAAAACTAAGCTACAAAAAAAATTGCATTTTTTTGAATTTTATAGAATTTTTAATAATTTTTATAAGGTTTTTAGGGTTTTATTTTTTGGGGGGGTTTATAAATCCAAATGCAACAAAAATAGGACTGCCACTAAAAAACAATTCCTAATTTTTTTATAATATTTTGGGTGTTTTAATATTTTTAGTTGATTTTATAAACCAAACATTAGCAAAATTAGGTATTTTTAAATTTTTAAAAATATCAAAAAGTAATAAAAATGTCCCAAAATTTTATGAAATTTTTACACAGTGGCGGGAGCCACATGTCCAAAATTCACAAGATTTGGATTTTATTTGATGTTTTATTCATTCATAAAACAAGGCACATCACATTAGGACCTATTTGCAAGAAAAACAAAGTTTTAGGGATAAAATGAAACACGTGTTAAAACTGCAGGGCAAAAGTTGCAATAAACCCAGATGGGCACAAGGCACACACGTGTTTTACAATTAGAAGGACTAAAATGTCATTGTTATTCATAACAGATCAAACAATAACATCAAGAAAGTCCAGGCCCAAACATGCGATTTGTCCAAAAACTCACGTATCGAAGCACGTGTTCCACACTCAAAGGGACCAAATCGCAAATACGAGAAAGTTTAAGGTCCACAGTGCAAATTAACCAAAATAAAATAACTACACTTAATATTTACAGGACTAAACTATAAATGCAAAAAGAGAAGGGGCCTAAGTGATATTACCCCATTGTTATGAATCCACGGCTGAAGGTAGTCAACGTGTGAGATCCAACGGCTGAGATGCATGGTACCCCTTCGGCGTTGAACGTCCTAGATGAGCTCCTCGGACGGACGGGTGAGAGCTCTCCAAAGGTGAACGACTGTGATCGACCTTGAGTGAGGAAGCTTGATCGACGTCTCTAGAGGAACCACGAAGAACAAGTCACCGACGACTTTCATCGGGCCAATGCGCACGCTAGGACCCTCCTCCGGAGCTGCTCAGGTGGGCAAATTGAAGCTCGTGTTCTTCCACAGCTGCTAGGGTACTCTGATGGGGCTGGGAGCGTCGGAGGAGCTCCGGCGACGTTGGGAACCTGGGACTCCTGCTCCTGGGTACTTGAACCTCCATACGAGGCCTTCAATCCTTGAAACCTGCATAGGAAGCAAGAGAGGCCGAGGGCAATCTGCCTCGACCCATTAGCAGGCGAAAATGGGGCATAGGTGCGGCAGAGCGTGGGTCTCCGGTGAGGCGACGGCGGAGGAGACTTAAGTCCTAGTTCCAGGGCGAACCACGATGATCGGAAAGGTGTAGAATGTATATAGGGATATCGTGAAGGTGATGCGATAGTCGGATGGGGAAATGAGTGGTCAGATGATCGGGAATAGGCCGTCGAAGGTCGGCGGTGCTTTACCTAAAGATCGGAATTAAATCAAAGATAAAGGCTAAAAGGGCTACCTGGTGGTCGAGGTCGTCTGTGGGCGAGGTTGGCTTCCTCCTGGGATCCCTGCCTCGATGGAGCGATGCCTCCAGAGGCTCGAGCTCGCTGCTGGCGGAGCACGGTGGCGATGACCACCAGACCTGGGGCAAACACGCCTCTCTCCTCACTGCAACACCCCCTAGGGTTTGCTGTCACTCATGGATAGACGATGGAGGTCTTGGGAGTCGAAGACGGAGGCCAAAGGTACGTGAAATGGCGGAAGGAGGCGAAGCTATATAGTGATGCAGGTCCGATAAGAGAGGAGTGGAGTGCGCAATCCGATGCACGGACCCCTAGAGAGAAAAGCGGACGCGAATCAAGGATCAAGGGGCTGTAATCGGAGCTAGGGGTTTAGGCCAATGGGAGGCGAAGTGATTCGAGAAAAAGGGGAGAAGTCGGGTCGAAACGAGGTCTGGATCCTAAGTGGTGCAGAGGGAGAGTTGACCGGGGGTCAACAATCCCCTATGGACCAATCTGGGTGCGCCAATTATTAATTATTTGTAAATTAATTTAAAAATAAAATGGCTTTATTTCAAAAAAATTTCAAAATAAAAAAATGTTTATTTATTTTGAAAGTATTTTTTAGTCATTTTTTTTATTTTTTTGAAAAACAAATTATGTATATATATTATATTATTATTATATACATGTATATATACCTATGTATTTTTTATTTTTATTTTTAATTATTTTATTTATGTACAATTATCCCAATTTTATATTTTATTTATTTACATCATAAAATTTGGAATATAAAAAGATTTTTATTTGGTTTTTATTAATTATTTACAAGGGTAAAATAAATAGGTCTTTTATGCATATATACATGGTATATGTACACTGAGGAGAGAGAAATTATTTATTTTTATTTTTCTTTTATTTTTCCCATTTTTATTTTAAATATATACAAAATATGGGGAACACATAAATATTTTTATTTTTAGAAAATAAAATATTTACACTAAGAGGGGTATTTGTACAAGGCTGAGTCACCCTATCTCTCTACTCATTTTATTTTGCGGTCAGGCCCCTGTTGAGCCTTCCCTTGGGTTCAGGTCACTCAATATTTATTCTAAATATTTCCATCTTTTTCTTTATTTCTTTATTCTTTTATTTTTGCACAAAAACATGCTAATTATTAATATTTACACAATGCATGCTATTTGACAATTTATTCTATTTACAAACACATACATGTTGTTTTGCAAAGGTTTTTAGCTAAAATAAAAGAATAAAGAGTGATGAATGTGGATTCATCAGGATCCTGTTCCAGGAAGGAGCAGGTTGAATGGAATGCGGCGGGGCGTAGGGAATTGACAGGGGAAGTGAGATATGGTGGTTGGCGATCGGAAAGCATGGCGATGTATGGTGGAAGGTCCGCTCTGACGAACTACGAATTTGGTTATCTACGCTAATTCACATGATAGAAAGGAAAAATAATGCGCGAGAATTAATGACCTAACTAAATCTACCTAAAAGGTGGGAGAACAAACCTCGAGCGGTGTTGGGTCGTGAGACGGACCTCACGATAGTGGAGGCGGCTGGAGATGGTGGAACTTGCCTCTACACTCAACATCTCCTCATAGAACTGAAGGGCGAGCTTGTTGTCACCAATCTTGAGCCCAATCACACAAAATGGGCGTAGAAATTGGGTGGAAAACAGTTTGAAATTAGAAGATGGATGGAGTTCCAGTTTTGTACAGGTGGTGGAGCGGCTGGGAAGATCGAGGCGCACAACTCAATCAGACAATCCTTGAGGAATCAAGGGCATGTGAACGAGGGATGAACGAGGAATAAAAACACATAAGGAATCATTCCCAATCGATGCTTGCATCGATGGTAGAAAAAAAAAGAAAAGCAGATCAAACACTAGGTCTGACAGGGCTAGACTTGGGGAGAAGAGTTGACCGGGGTCAACTCTTGACTCCCCCTGATTGGTCCACGCGAACTAACTAGAAAAAAAGGCACGCCAAAATTATTTCTAAAATCAATAATAAATAATAAATGATTTTATTAAATTAATTTATAAAACAAAAAATGTTTATTATTTTTATAGTATTTTAATGATTTTTAATTATTTTATGGGTTTATTTATTACAAGTAAATTTTTAGTGTTTTATTTATAGGTATATTCACAAATGTTTTGAGTACTTTATTTTTATTTTGTAATTTTGATTTTATCATTTTATTTTCTTTATTTACATATTTATAACTTATTTTTATATACATATATATATTTTTTTATATATTTTTCTGATTTATTATGCATACTTAAGTAAATAGAGGTATTGAATATTTATGCATAAGTATATGTATTTCATCTATGTATTTATGTATATTATTTTATTTTTATGTTTTATTGATGGTTTTCTTATATTCTAAATATATATATTATTATTAATATTTACAAAATTATAAAAATATAAATTTATAAAAATAATAAAGAAGAAATAAAAATGAATATTTTATTGAGGTAAAGTATACAATAGGGGTCCAAAACCTAACTTTCACACCTTAACTCCAAAAAATATGAAACTACCTTTCTTAAATAGTTTATTAAAAATTATATACATTTAAAGGTGATTTTGATACATTTTGAGTTTTATTGAGGAGAAATGGGTCTGAGAAATTTTGGTTTTGGCTTTTTAGAGTATAACTTGTACACTGTATATTATGTTTCTATGAAATCAATTTTATATTTTTCTATATATTATTATATACAACTTTCATGTACAAAGTTTTCTATTTGAGGAATAAAGAATAGAAAATAAAACAGGTCTCGAAAATACAAATGTTGATGAATAAAAGAATGGAATTTTATGGATGTTTTTTTACCATTATCTCCCTCTACTTTATTCCTTGTCGACCCAATCATCAAGATGCCTAGATCTTGGGGTTTAGGGTCATAAAATACCATTGACATTCTATTCCTTTTCTTTTCTTTTATTTATTCTATAATTTTGGCATTAAAAATTGTATGTTATATATAGTAAATGAATTAAATATTGAATGTTAATTTATACAAAATAATGCTATATGCATGCATTAGATAGGATTTTTAAGGCCAAAATGATAGAATAAAGGTGATGAAATGGAGATTCATCACCCTCTATACTTGCATTTGCTAGTATCTAGCAAATACTTATGAAATAACTGTAGAAAATTAAAAAAAGAAAAGAAAAGGAAAGAAAGTTGATTGATTTTAACTCTCAAACTTGTCTTCACAAAATCAAAGTTTGGAACTTAAGTCAGGCCTTTAGATTTTAGGTTCGGTCGTAACCTTATTGGGAAATGGATTTGAAACACAACAACCTTCGAGAATCCCAAAACTCGGCTTAAGTTTCCTCAATAGCGAGATCAGAATACTTCAACTCATACACAAACCATTATGACTATGAATCTATCTTGGACAGTGTGTGAGATATGTAGCTCTCCTCGGGTGAAGCGGTCGAAGTCGGTCTTCTCCAACATGGTGATCGTAAATCCCCAACCAACTACTCTTTCCTTGAGAAGCGAGGTATTCCCTTTTAAGTTCAAGTCACAACCAACTCAAGGAGAGGAAGCGGAGAAAAGAATGGATGGTAGCCAGTGTAACTACCTATCCTAGGATGCTTGACTAGTGTTTCCAAGTCATCCAGCTGTAGACTGACAACATATGACTTTGAAGCTAAAGCTTTCTTATTGACTATACAAATATGTATACTCCGGCAAGCATTTTATTTTCAATCAAGCATGCCTCCTTTTTTGGAGTTTCTGTTTTTTCCATTTTTTGAATACTATGTACAACAACATTTACATATGGACTTTTTCATCCTGAGCCTGTAGACTATCCCTCTTTTGAAGCATTATCTCAAATAATTAGGTCAACTTGACTTAAAGTACCTAAATTCCAGTTCCTATAAGGTTTCTGTGATTAAGAGTATATTTAAGGTGTGACCAAGCTCCAATCTTCGGATTTTACTTACACTAGTTCAATTATCATACTCAATCTGAAAAATGCAAATTATATGCAGAATGAAGAACATATTTTTGTGATGCACTTTTCAAAATTTGAACTTTTTATGGATTTTTGTAAAGGTTTTGCAAATTTTATGCAATTTTTGAAAAGGTTTTTGCAAATGTTTTTGGGATTTTTGATTTTGTAGATTTTAGGGATTTTTCAAAACAAAAGAATTTTGGAAGAAGAGATAGGTATACATATTTACACGAGGATGCATCTTATATTTACAAGAGTTTGGTTTTTAAGGATTTATAGATTTATACAAGTTTTGTACACGATTTTTTTCATATCCAATTCTCAAAAATAATTTGAAAAAAAATTTGCAACCATTTTGAAACTTTATTTTCAAACTAATTTGATAAATAATTTTTACAAATATTTTACAAAATTTGAAAACCAATTTTCAAAGGTTTTTCAAACTAAAGTTTTCAACCATTTTTCAAAACCATTTGCTAATTTTTTCAAAAGATTTTATTTCACATAAAGAAAGAAATTTTTACAAAAAAAATATTTTTACAAAGGTTGAGAACAATTAAAAACATTTTCAAAATAGTTTTCAAAAGATTTTTCAAAAAAAGATTTTTTTTAAAATCATTTTTAACCTGATTTATTAATCAGTAAATATAAAGAATTGGGTATTTGTGTGTATTAATTTTTATTAATTAGCCATATTATTAAAACTATGAAATTATGAGTTATGGCTAAAGTATATATGACCCCCAATACTTAGCTTGAGCTATGTTCTCATATATCAGAGAGAAAAAGAGAAGGCATAACTCGTACTGAGTATAGAAAATCCTACAGAATAACGAATAAGGAATGAATGAGAAGTCGACCGTCCCCCCATACTTAAGATTAAATAATACTAAATATAACAGACTGTAGACAAGGCAAGGGGGTGGAGGATGGGAATGAACAAATCATACTCAGATTGTTTCCCCCTATATTTATGGTAAGATATCCCTAAGTATAGGGACGAAGAGAGGAGACAGTGTAGGGTACCAAAGAATGAATCAACTCAGAGTGCACCCCTTATACTTAGGACAAATTACATCCTAAGTATAGTTGTGAAGAAGGGGTAGCACCTTTGGGGAGAAAAAGAAAATTGAAAACAAAAAAAGAAAAGTAGGAAAGAAGAAAAAGATTACTCAACTCATCCACCTCCCCTATACTTAGGACATAGTACATCCTAAGCAAGGCAAAACACACGAAATGAGGTGGATGAGCAAAAACGAGAGGTAGAGAGAAGTAAAATGAAAGCGAATATACAAAGAGGTGGATGTACATAGATCAAAACTCTAGAAAGAGAACCTTCTTGCATGATCGTCGTAGAATGGATCTAATAAGGTGTAGGTCGATATCAAGGTCATCCGTAAAGTCTGGTCATGATCAACCTCGTGAAGATCCTTAGCAATCTCAAAGCGAAAAGTCACATACTAGCTAGTGGAATAAGTGTTGTTAGGTCTGACCTTGGATATCTCATCTTTGGAAGTAGTCAGGTCAGGTCCATCCTGTGAAGCCTCTACTAAATCATCATCAAAAGGCCTGAATTCATTTATGAAAGAAATCGGATCAAATTTGACCTTTGCAGTCTCTATTATGTCTGCCCTCCGCTCTAAAGTATCAATCGTGTAAATATTGCGGATATCATCAATTCATCGTTACTCACCAGAAGAGGGAAGTCCAAGGTCTATGCTTTTCGAGTCTTCCTCCTTGGAGAGAAATTCTTAGGTCTCAATATCATCCAACATACATCAAAACTCTCTGATATCACCATCAAAGTCATAGTCCTCGGGGTCGCCTAACATGGACACACTCTCATGGGATGCAGTTCTCTGATCAACAGTGGGTGTAATGATCAACACATCGCTACCGACATCAGAACGGAAGCGAATCTCTCCTGATCCATAATCAATAACGACTCTCGTAGAGGCGAGGAAAGGCCATCCTAGGATGATTGGAGGACGCTCCATAGGGGTGGAGGTCTCCATGGGTAATACGACAAGGTCAAGAGTGAAGCTCATGCCCTGAATCTGAACGATCATCCTGGTTTTCTTGAGAGGCCCTAAGTGAAGAGATTGTACTAGCGAGAAGGGTATTATATTAATCGAAGCACCACATCAAAGAGAGTGTGATCACATGAATATTTAGAGATGGTACAATACACAAGAGGTGTGACGATGTTCCCTTTCCTACTGGGTGGTCGGTGAGTGATGGTGTAGGCATTGTCCATGGTCAAAACGTGTTGCTCATATCTGCTCCTTCGCTTTCTCTTCTTGGGTTTACGAGTAAATAATTGAGTCATGACCTGGTGAAATGGGGCTTCAATGATCTCATGAATAGCTACCACCACTTCTGGTTCAGTCAACATTTTTTTGAAATCTTGGATCTCCTCCATACAAGGGAGGGGATAGGAATCATCATCTACACAAGGATTCCTAAGAGCAGTATATATAGTGTCATCCTTAAGGTCATATGTGGGAACTGGTGTGTGTGTCTGTGTAAGTAAGGGATCTGGCATGTGTGGTCTCTCCTCACAAAATGAATCAACTATGTGTCTCCTGAATTCTTTTTGTGTTTTTCAATTTTTCTTATTTTTTATATTCTAGGTGATTGCAATCTCTCATAAGAATCCTCGAATGAACCCATATCATCAAATGGTGAAGCGACATTGTTATTCTTATTTATACTAGTGAAGTTATCGATCCTATGCTTCATTTGCTCCATCATCTAGGTCAAGTGATCAAGGGTGGACTCCATGAAAGGTGACTCCAACAGGTCAGTATCGATTAAGTGAGGTGGAGGAAAATATGAGGGTGGTGGTAGATAGATGTTCAAGGCCTAAAAATGTGGCTGAGGCGGATATGTTCAAGAAGAAAAGTCATGAGCTAAGTCCTCCTAATAAAATGGAGGTGGATTGGCTGGAGGGTACCCGTGATTTGCAAGGTCCGGATAAAATTCGCTCCAGTCGGCCATCACTGAAACAAAACAAAATGATCTGGAGAGCACAGAGGTCAAGAGAAGATATGCATGGAAAAAGGCACAAATGCATTGAGAAGATCGAGTATGCACAAACACAAACAAATATACACAAATCAAACCCCTCAATTCACCTACTCAACACTATGATGACAGTAAAAGTTCAATTTTTTATCCTTTCTGTTTTATAGTTAGCTGATAATACAATGTTGTATAAACACTTAGGTTGGCCTAGGATTGGGGCACTAGTCCTTAGTGTGTACGTTGGCAAAATAAATACGAATACAATGAGGGGGTTACTCTCCCCAATGCAAGAAGTTTTCTTTTTGAGTTTTAGGGTTGAGTAATCTTAGCAGTCGTAATTTTATTTGTTGTCGCTTTTTTGTATTTTTATAGAAATTTACGAGCCTAATGAGGAGTCACTTCTTTTTAGATCCTAAGTGACAAAATCAGAGGGAGAGAGTCCGAAAGCAATGCAAGCGAAATCAATGATGAATGTTAAGGAGAAATTCCCACCTTGCCTCCAGCTCTCTGCATGCAAGGATGCTAAGCAGAATTGAAACTTATCTATATGCAAATGCAATCCGATGATATCACCCTAAAATAGTACTTGTTATTAGCGTGAAGCACCAGATGCTAACTATTCAGAAATGAGACCAAGGTCCGCCCTTCGATGCCACTTGATGCCTGCCACAACGGGTCCTATAAGCGCTATATGCGACCTCTCTCAGTACACGATCTCACTTATAAATAATTAACAATTACGATTTGTCTAAGTCCAAAAACACCACTGTAGGTACATGCAAATATAGGGCTTTGGACCTTAATCCATCGAGTAAGCAATTCCTATGCTAGGGCTCAATCACACAAAACAAATAAAGGAAAAATCGTGAAACAAATAAAAGAAGTGAGAAAAATGCGACAAAAACCGATGAGGCCCCCAAGGGAACAATCCCTCAGGCATTGGACCTCATGAAGTATGAAAGTGTCATGGAGAGTCTTGAGTTATTACAATAATGTTTCTCTCTCACACACTTAAATTACAAATAAAATAAAATAAAATACACAAAAAATGGAGTGCACTATCTTTAAAAATCCTCTGTCATCCTTTGCTGCTAGGTCAGAAAGCGTTACTCTTGTCTTTGTATTTTTGTGTGGGTTTTTAATATATATATATATATATATATATATATGAATTTTAATTTATTTTTTATTTTCTTTTTATATTTTTTGATTTTTACTTTCCTTTTCTTTTTAAATAAGTAATATAAAATATATAAGGCTATATACATACAATATAGGCTAATATAATTATAAGTACAACTAAAAATAAACAAATAATGCAAAATAAATTGTTTTTGGGTTTTAAATATTGTTTTATTTATTTGTGATTTTTTAGTTAGCTTTGCTAATTTTTTTATATTTTTTAAAGTAAAAAATATCCCAAATCAGGAATTTAATAAATAGGTCAAATTATTTTAGAAACTAAAATAGAAAATAAAGTCAAAATTTTCCAAAAGTATTTTTAATCAATAACATATAATATAAAGAAAATTAAGAATAGGAAAAGGTATTTTAGGAATTTTTGAGAATTCTTTAGATTTTTATACAGGGTTTTGAGATTTTTAATTTTTATTAATTTCTTTTTCTATTTTTAGTATTTTTGGTCTGAATACTAGAATTACACAAATACACAAAATATATTTTTTTGGGAATTTTTTAAAATGTTTTTATATTTTTTGGTATTTTATAAATCAAACATGGATAAAAACATGCTCTTTTGATTTTAAATAAATGTTAAAAGTCTAAAATTTAATACAAAAATATGGCATGAATCTAGATGCTAACATACACTTAATCATATTTTTTGAGAATTTTTGGAGCACGGTTGATACTTTTAATAAATAGAAAACATGCACAAAAATTAATGAACTAGTAGGGGTATAAATGTAAATAAAGCCAAAGTCAGGGGCTCAATTACAAATTCTCCAAAAATATAAAATTACGAATGAAAGTTTTAATATTAAAATGAAATACAAAAATGTGCAAGGGCCTCAGCGCAAATTGTCACCTCATGTAGGATGGCACGTGAGGTGACGTGGTTAGGACCAAAGTGTAAATAGCAATAACTGCATGGTTCCTCTTGCAAATATCCCAAAAGTTTTAAACTACTTATAATAATTACAGAACCAACAAATAAAGTGACAAAAGGAGTGGGGAAGATATGCAAAATACACCTCCACGTTCAAGGATGAACGGTGGCCATCAAGCCACTTATCTTTGTAGCAACCACACAGTAGGCGATGATGGTTTTGTACGGGCGGCTTGGATTAGATATCCGGCGAGGATCGGACGATGGGGGGCTTTGGAGATCTAATGGTATATGTGCTATCTGGAAGTGGAAGGTGATCGGGGACCATCCCCAGACATTTTTTAGCCTTCCAACTAATAATGGACGATGCTAGGAAGCTTTTGAGACACCTTGCAGCAAGAGAGGGAGTTAGAGGCATGCGCTACATCCGATTAAAGCTCGTAAGAACAAGAGTTCTTTTGAGCTCTCTTCTACATGCTCCCAAGAAGTCGGAGAAGAAAGAGATCTCCGGGAACCTCCAAGAACTCCAAAATTGCCTCCAGATGGCTTTAGACTTCTGAGACATGCATAGGAAGAATGAGAGGTCAAGGGCAAACTGCCTCAACCTGTTAGCGGGTGGAAATGAGGCGAAATGGGGTATTGCATCGACTGCTCTAATGAGGTGGGGAGGAGGAGCACTATGATCTTGCTCAAGGAAGGAGTAGGTTGAACGGAATGCATCGAGGCATAGGGAATTTACAGGGGAAGCGAGGTGAGGTGATTGGCGGTCGGAAAACAAGGCGAGGTACGGTGGAGGTTTACCGAAGCAGAGATCCAATGAATTATGAATTTTATTTTTTACGCTAATTCATGCGATAAAAAGGAAATATAATGCTCGAGAATTAAAGACCTAAACTAAATCTACCTAAAAAGTGAGAGAACAAACCTCGAGCGGCACTGGGCTGCGAGACAGACCTCACAACGACGGAGGGTGATCAGACCTCCACGCTCAAACTCTCCTCACAGTACTGGAGGGTGAAGTTGATGTCACCAAGCTCAAGCCCAAGCACATGAAATGGGAGATGAAGAGTGGAAAACGGTTCGAAACTTCAAAGAAGGATAGAGTTGCAGTTATGTACAGGTGATGGAGTGGTTGGGAAGATCGAGGCGCACAACTCAAATAAAAGATGCAATCCTCGAGGCATCAAGAACGTGTGAAAGAGGGATGAACGAGGAAGAAAAATGTAGAAGGAATCATTCCCAATCGATGCTTGCATCGATGGGAGAAAAAGGGAGAAAAGTGGGTCAAACACTAGGTCTGACAGGGCCAGATCTGGGGAGAAGAGTTGCTCGGAGTCAACTCTTGACTCCCCCTGGTTGATCCACGTGGACCAACCAGAAAAAATGCACGCTAAAATTATTTCAAAAATCAATAATCAATAATAAATGATTATTAAATTAAAGTTATAAAATAAAAAATGTTTATTATTTTTTATAGTATTTAATATGATTTTTATTTATTTTTATGGGCTTATTTATTACAAGTTAATTTTTAGGGTTTTATTTATAGGTATATTTACCTATGTTTTGAGTATTTTATTTTTATTTTGTATTTTATATTATATTTTTTTAGTTTCTTATTTTTTAGTTATAACTTATTTTTATACACATAAATATATTTTATTTATATTTATTTGATATATTTTGTATACTTAAATAAGTAGGTTTATTATAAGTATAGGTATTTCATCTATGTATTTAGGTTATTTTTATATTTTATTGGTAGTTTTTTTCCATTCTAAATATGTACATATATTATAAATAATATTTACAAATATATAAAATATAAAATTTTAAAAATAATAAAGAATAAAAAAATGAATATTTTATTCAAATAAAGTATACAATTAGGTTCCAAAACCTAACTTTCACACCTTAATGATGAATCCTCAATCATCGCACTTTATTCTTTTATTTTAGCTATTTATCTTGGCAAATCAGCATGTAGATAGCTGTAAATACAATAAATTACTAAATAGGCATTCTTTTGTAAATATCAATAATTACCATGTTTTTGTGCAAAAATAAAAGAATAAAGAAATAAAGAAAAAGAGGGATATATTTAGATTAAATATTGAGTGACCTGAACCAAAGAGAGGGCCCAATCTGGGCCTGATTGCCAAATAAAATTAGTAGAGAGAGACAGTGCCATTCAACATTGTGTAAAACCCCCTCTTATGTATATATTTTATTTTCAAAAAATAAAAAAATGTGTTTTTATCATTTCTTATATATTTCTAAAAATAAAATAAAAATTAGATAAATAAAATAAAGTCAAAAATAAAATACTTTCTCTCTCTACCATGTATATATACCATGTATATATGTATCACACCACTATTTATTTCACCCTTGTAAATAAATAACAAAAATAAAATAAAAATTATTTTATACTCTATATTTTATGTTGTAAATAAATAAAATATAAATTGCAGTATTTGTATAAAAATAATAAAATAAAAATAAAAATAAAAAATACATAGGTATTTTATACATGTATATAATATATTATATTGTATATAACATATATTATTTTTCAAAAAAATAAATAAATATCACTAAAAATAGTTTGAAAATAAATAACCATTTTTCATTTTGTTAATATTTTAAAATAAAATCATTTTCGATTTTTAATTTAATTTATAAAGATTTTTTACTCTGAATTTTGTGATTGGTCCACGGGGGATTGTTGACCCCTGGTCAACTCCCCCTCTAGACCACTCTTCTCGCAGATCCTGGTGCCAACCCAATATTCGCCAAATTATCCCGCACTGATCCGTTCTCCATTTGCATCGATTTGAGTCTCCGATTGTCGAGAAGCAACCCGTGATCCAGACCCGCTATATCCTCTAGGGATCCGCTCCTCGATCCGCGCGCTTCACCTCCATCTTTGTCGAACCTCATCGAGTATAAGTTCAACGGGAGCCACAATTTTCACGCATCTTTGGCCATCGCCTTTGGCTCCTGGGACCTCCATTCCCTTTCCTTGAGTGATAGCTAGAGAGAGGGAGTGTTGCAGTGAGGAATCGAGGCCTCTAACCTCGTATCCGGCGAGCCTCCTCGCCGTGCTCCGCCATCTGCGAGCCCGAGCCTCTTGAAGCGTCGAACCATCGAGGCGACGACGCCCGGAGGTCCACGACCTCCAGCCCAGACGTTTGCCTCCATCAGGTAACTTAGCTAGCCTTTAGTTTCTTTTGATTTTAAATTTTTAGATTCCGACCACCCGAGATTCATCGGCCATTTCACCATCTTCCGATCGCCCATTTATCACTCTGACCACCCTATCACCTTCGCGAGACTTCTATCCACATTCTTCGCCCCTTCGTCCCCCCTGGTTCTCCCCAGAACAGGTCCCTGACTCTCATCCGCGATCGCCTCACCGGAGAGCATTGCTCCGCCTCACCCTGTCACCCCCTTCGCCCGTTAACGAGTCGAGGCATTTTGCCCTCGACCCAGCTTTCGTTCTGTGCATGATTGAATGAAGAAGGACCTCATCTGGAGGTTCAAATACCCGAGCACAGAGCTCCAGGTGCCTTTACGTTGCCGGGGTCTTCCAGGACCTCCCGGCCTCATCGGAGCTGACCATTAGCTATGGACCACCGCCAGGAACGTTTCCCCCATCAGAGCAGCATCGGAGGACCTCCCCATCGTGCGTATTAGCTGATTGAACTTCACTGGAGGTGAGTTCATCGGTTCTTCCAGGGAGCCTTTCAGCCATCGGATCGCGCCTCATTGCCAATTCTAATCTCAGCCGTCCACCATCCGAGGATCACATCCATTGGATACATATGAGGATCAGATCAGAGCCACTCATCGTTGAAGGGGTATCACCTACTCTCAGCCGTTGGATCTCAAGTGAAGACCCCTCGACCGTCGGATCTGTAATAAAGGGTAAATTACACTTAGGCCCTTAGCTCTTTTTATATTTCAGTTTAGTCCTGTAAATACTGTTAGAACTATTTTTATTTTTAGACATTTTGCCCTTAGGACTTCGTATTTACTTTATTTGCAATATAGTCCCTCTGCGTGTGCCACACATGGTCTGTCATGTGCCTTCTGGCATATTTGTACATTTCCTCTTGGACTTTTTGGGTGTTACTGTTTAATTTTTTATTAATTGGAATGACACTTATACCCCTCCATGTCTGAATCACGTGCTGACCTCGTGCGTACATGGGATTTTTGCAATTTCAGCCCCACATTTCTTTCATTTGCTATTAATTGGCTGATTAGTTTTCCATATTTGTACTTAGCTTCTTGTGTGTTGTCTATCTTTGATTGGCTGAATAAAATAACAAATCTTCTCCAAATTTCGTTAAATTTGTATACATGGCTCCTACCATGTTGTGAAAATTTCTTTGAATTTTTGGATTAATTTGGTTTTGATTTTCGATTTTTAAAAATTCAAAACCCCTTATTTTACTACTGTCTAATTTTAAAAATCAACTAAAATATTACAAAACCACCAAATATTCTAAAAAAGTTATTTTGTGCATTTTTTGTTGTGTTTTTAATTCTGCACAATTTTTGTTTAGTTTAGATATATAAAACCCATAAAAATCTAAAAATAATAAAAAAACTCATAAAAATATTAAAAATTCTTAAAAATTCAGAAAAATGCAATTTCTTTTCCATTAGTTAGTTTTTATTTTTACTTTATCATAAAAATACCTCTGGAATTTTATAGGCTATATGGTTATTTTTAAATAGCCTTTAGATTCTGGTTGCACATTGTCTTCAATTTTTAGCCTTCTTTCATTTTTAGAAAATTTCCTAAAAATCATAAAAATCTTAGAAAAATACCAAAAACACTTAAAAAAGTCTAAAATACAAAAATATTTTTATTTTAATTTTCTGACCATTTTTGTATGTTTGATAAATATTTGATTGTGCCTTTTTGCCCTTCTTTTATTCATTTTTATTAACTTTAAAAATCATAAAAAATTTAAAAATATAAAATTCCACCAAAAATACTCTATTCATTTTATTTTCGATTCTCGACTACTTCGTAGGATTTTGTCTAGTCCGTGCTCCTTGAGTTTGACCCTGGTAGCTATACCAGGTTAAATAAAATAGCGAGACCGCTATTTGTTTGATTTGCTTGATTTTGATTTGGTGGTCTTTCTTGATTTTCTTGTTGACTGAGCTTCACAGTTTGGTCACAACAACCCTTATTTATACCTTTACGCAGATTACAAAAGTCTCGTCACCAGAATGGCACCGTTGCCGGGGAGCACGGCATAGTAGTCGTTTTTCTTTTTCGATTTTCATTTCGCGGCTTTTTCATGGCTTTTGTTTCTTTCGCGGTTTTCACAATTTTTGTTTTCTTTTATTTTCTTCTGTTTTATTTTTATTTTTGTTTTTGTTTGTTTTTATTTTATTATTTTTTGCATATATTTGTCAATTTATTTTTTATTTCATTATTATAATAATTGTAGTCTGACATCTCTTGTTTACTTTTCTTGCAAGGGCCTCATGACCGAGGCGGCTTTCTTCGGGAAGCCGACGCAACCTCGGGATTCAGAGGCGGCTTCTTTCCTGCATAGAGCCGTAGGAGAGTGCGAGGAAGGAGAGCAGAGTTTGGGAGCGTAGCTTAGCTTAGTTTCTTTTTCAGACTATATTATTGTAATAATAGGGACAGACTCAGACTTTCACTGACACTTGACTTTTCGGGGTCTGTTTCATCGAGCACCGGTGTGCTCGGGGGACCTCACTACTGTTTTGATTTTCTTGCTTTTATTTTCTTTTGTTTCACGTGGATTTTTGTGCTTGAGCCCCTAGATTTAGGCTTTTATTTGGTTGAGCCAGGTAGCATTAGGTCCAAAGCCTCTAAAAGAATATCTGTTCCTATAGAACACGCTTGGATTTAGACAAATAAATCTGTGCTTCACGATAAGAGGAGTTTATATTTAGGATAGTTATCGCACTACATCCATATAGCTTAGTTTAATTTATGCACGTATCGTATTTCATATAGACTGTTGGAGAAAGGTATGCCTTCTATCTCGTGCATGCATTCATAGATTTCATCGCACATCGGCTTTTTCGTCTTCCTCCCTCGGTTTTCTGGACTTAGGAATAAAAAGGAAATTAGAAAATTCGTTAAACTTTTGTTTGATTTTTGAAAAAGACCTAAAAATAAAAACAATAAAATCGGGACTGTTAATCGAATTGGGTCTTAAAAGACACTGATTAATAATTTGTCTTGGGAAAGCAATCCCCTCATTGTTTGGTTTGGATGAGCGAGAGACTGACCCATACCCTAGGATAGAGCCATATCCGACCCTCTTTCAGACTATTGATTTTGAGCTAGTTGTTCTCTAGTGAGGATCGCTCCCGTTTTCGGTAATGCAGGCCGTGATATCCTTAACAGAGCAAGCCGATCGGGTAGCTGGTAAACGGTCCGCGGCTTGTACTGGCTGGGAAAGATCTAGTTTGGGATCGGGACAGTCTCTTGGGGGCATTGGATTCCCAACAGCTCGCTTAATCACTCTGATAGACTATTTTATCACCAAAAAATGACAAGATAAAAGATCGAACCTTTATGATCATAAGATTTGTATGCTTAGGTGAATTGGGGGTATTGATTGTCTGATCTTGTTTGTTTGCCAGATCCCATCCGCCTTCTTCTCCTCTATCTTTCCATCATTTATCTTTCTCCCTCCCACCTTCCCTTCAGTCTTTTTATTCTTCTTCCTCTCTATCCCTAGATGATGGATCTACCTCCATTCTTACCGACTCTTACGGCTTGTCCATCTTCTTCCCATCAGTCCAGTCCACCTCGAGGGAGGTCGGAACTCCGACCAACCTTCCGTTCTCTCCCACCCTTACCCACCCTTCTTCTGGGCAGCTGCGCTAGACGTTCGTGGAGACCAGACTGAGCAGATGCGAGACCCAGACGATTCCATTGCTGGGATGAGAGTGCACTCCATACCCAATCACAGAGAGCAGATGCGAGTATCAGACACCTCTGACGACAGGATGATGGATGAGCATAGACCACGGAGCTCAGTCAGCTTCTACATTCGGTCCATTCATTCTAGATTTGGAGTACATACAGAGACTGTTGACATTCTCAGGGGAGGTGCATGAGGGGCCATATCTTCATATGTCCGAGTTCGAGGAGTTCTGCAAAACCCAGACATATTCAGATGTCACTTCGGAGGAGCTGATGTTAAAGACCTTCCCATTTTCACTCCAGGGCAGAGCCATGAAATGGCATAGGCGATTGGGAAGGTGTTTCGCTACGTGGGGAGAGCTTTGCCTAGAGTTTCTACAGAGATATTGTCCTCACCGTAGAGCTGATATGATGCGGTCTGTTATCATGGACTTTTCAGTAGACCCCCAGGAGCCAGTGCATGATGCATGGCTGAGGTTTCTTGACCTCTTGAGGAGATTTCCCGATCACGGACTTTCATCGACCGACCTCATCGAGATCTCCATGAGGGGAATGATCGCTGATCAGATTGCACTGGTCGTGACCTCGTGTGGTGGTTCACATCGCAGTTCCGACATTGAGTTACTTGATGCCATCTCGTGATCTCTTTCACAGAGACCATCTTCACGAGATGCATTGGTCTGGGAAACACACGAGGATAATGCAATACCAGTTGGGTGTGTTGCACTTCAGGAGGACACAACTATCACACACCCGATTGAGGATATGGATTCTGCTACACCACAGATGATAGAGGACATGACTGCCACAGTAGAGGTTCTGACCTAGAGTCTGATCGAGTTCCCGTTGGTCTTCCAGCTAGAGTTTGAGTCAGCCCCAGACTTTTCAGTTGACGAGTCTTGGATATCATATCTTCTGATATTCCAGGAGATGGAGGAGCCCACGCTGCTACAGCCGTCAGTTCAGATATTTCAGTGTACATTCCCAGACGACTCAGCTTCTACCTTGTAGAGATACTTCTCCGAATTAGACAGGTATCGTGACTCAGCCCAGCAGCCAGAGCTCAATACGGGATTCCAATTTGAGATGACAGATAGAGATAGTCCCGTATTTGAGCCCTTTGTCCTCAAGATTGGTGAGTTAGATCCATTACATGAGGACCAAATGATAGCCAGCACTGCCGCACTGCGAGGATCAGTTTCAGCCACATCGCGAGCTTCCGCGTTGTTGACCAGTACCTTCTCCTGTTTTTAGATTGATCAGAGACAGACTTCAGCTCATGAGATATTTTCGTGCGAGGAGTGGGTGCTCGCCAGTAGCGCAGATGTCCTTATAGATTTTGATCTTCCCATTCTCACCAATGATCTTGCATTTCTCCCTGAGAGTTATCTGCGGGAGGATGACATACATGATGTGTACTCGGTTTCACTTTCTGAGAGTGTATCCGATCTGTCGGATCACGAAACCGAGTCTTATGATCTATCTGATTCTAAGTTGTTTCACCTCGACGACCCTCGCGAGGATGAGCCGATCTTTAATATATTCGATGATCTTTCTGATTGTTGTGCATCGGATATCAGTTTTCTTAGTGAGTCTCCTGATCCTGACTATCCACACCTTTTTGAGACGATGATTGACGTGGAGGATCCCATGACCGATCCTTCTTTCTCCACGTTTGATTTCTTCATCTCTACACTTCCACTCTATTCTGATCCTAAGCTGATGATGTCTTTTGTGCTACCGGATACTGATCACATCTTCCCATATCCTTGCCCGATAGCAGACACCCACCTGATTGCCTATTTGGGTGTCTTCATTTACACTGTTGATTTCGTCGTTGTTCTTAGGTCGAGACTACGATGACAGTACGTCATTTGCCTTACAGATGTCGTCCTGAACCTTGATACAGCTTCGTCCTAGCCTTTACGCCCAGCTAGGGGCGTAAAATCTAGCGCTTGTTGAGAGGCACCTCAACATTGTACTCTTTGTATATACGTGTTTTGTCTAGATTCGTTCCTTCCTTCGTCTGTTTTTGTTTTCACCCCAGGTCTCGTATAGAATTATCTTTGCTATACTTAGGATGTACCTTATCCTAAGTATATGGGGGTGTAAACACCAATTTGTTCCTTTCGTTCTTTTTCATTACTCCTGTTGTTGCCTATACTTAAGGATTCTTCACCTTAAGTATAGGGGGAGTAATGGCGTCCCTTCTATATTTTATATATTTGTTTTCTTCGTCTCTTTCTACCTATGTTTCGCTGCCTATACTGAGGGATCTTTTACCCTAAGTATAGGGGAGGTAGACCATGTACATTCTCAACTCGGATTTCCCTTTGTGTACAACCTGCTATAATTAGGATTACTTGATCCTAAGTATAGGGGGAACCCCTGAGATCTTTTCATTTCTATTTTTTCATTCGTTTTTGTATATAGCTTTTCCTTTTCACTTCCCTATACTAAGCACGAGTTATGTCTTCTTCATCGCTCTTGATTCACTCTGAGGACATCGTTTGAGCTAAGTATAGGGGGTATCGTATATATTTCACATATACTTTAGCCATAACTCGTATTTTGTGTGAGTGTGTTAATAAATAAAATGGATAAAATCCTTAAAAATCCATAAAAATTAAAATGTTTCTTGTAAATAGAATTCTTTATTACACATACATAGCTATTTATACAAATTATTTTTGTAAAAATGTTTGTAAAAATCTTTTGTGTGTAAGGAATTTGTAAATATTTTGATATAAAAATTATGAATATAGTACAAAATTTTTGTAAAATGTTTGAAAAATAAAAAGTTTGCAAAAACATTGTGTAAATGTTTGTAAATATTTTGCAAAACTTTGCATTCATGCATACATCCATGTTTTCAAACATTTTCAAAAATTTTGCATTTTTCAAAATTTTGTAAAAATTGCATCTTTGTAAATATTTGTACAGTCTTCCTGAATCATAGTTGACATTTAAACTAGCCTGGAATTAAATTGAAAAATGGAGCTTGGTTAAGATCTTAATCCACCTAATTCTAAGAGGAACCTTATAGGGCTTAAGGTTGAGACTTTTCAGGTCCATGGTGACTTAATTCTTTAAGTCCACTAGGATATGATCATATGTCATCTTGATGAGCCTAAGTAGAACACTTAACAACACACGCATGACTCTTACAGACAATGACTTTACTTGGACCAGCACTTTACACCAAGCTCTCTACGGATGAGGTGGTGAGGAGGCAGTCTTCTTTGACTTGGGGTAGCATATGAGGGTAGTACTTCTAGGCGGGACCTCTCTTCTTCTTATAGTGAAGGAAGTGCGTCTCAACTTGGTCTGGTAGCAGTGAGGTCTAAAAACAGGAGTTGTGGGTTGCAATAATGCTTCAAAAGAGGGATAGTCTACTGGCTCAAGAGGAAAAACTCCTTATGTATATATGCTGCACTTTGTAGATATGTTGTACATATGTTAAAAAAAGTGCAAAAAGAAAAGAATAACTCCAAAAAAGTGGTGGGTCTGAGAGAAAATGATATTCCCACCGGAGTGTATATAGTTCAATAAAGCAAAGCTTATGTTATCCGTGTCCATCTCATGAAGCTTGCAGCAGGGAGACTTAGCTACATTGGTTGAGCTCCCAAGGATACATGGCTACACTGGCCATGATCCATTCTCTTCTTCCTCCTCTTCTTGAGCCGGTTGAACTTGAACTTAGAAGGGAATACCCCTCTCCTCGAGGAAAGAGTTGCCAGACTAGGGTATTAGAGTTACCTTGCTGAGGGGGGTTGTCACTTTGCTATTTCTAAGGTGGAGAGCTATACATCACTTATACCGTACAAGAAAAGATTCATGGTCATCACAGTTTGTGTATGTAGACTTGTTCTGATCTGGAGTGTCGAGGAGTCTTGACCATAGATTAAGTGGAACTTAGATGCGGTTGAGTTTTAGACCTAAGTCCAAATAAGGTTCCGAGAAATTAATAATCCAAAGATCTGACTGAGCTCCATACTTCAATTTAATGAAGACAAGTTTAATAATCAACATCGATTCATCTTTCTTCCCTTCTTTTTCTTTTTATTTTCACTTCTTTTTTCAAATAAGTGTTTGCTAAGGGACTAGCAAAAGTAAAGTATAGGGGGATGATGAGTCCCCATTCATCGCTCTTTATTCTTTTATTTTAGCTATTTATCTTGGCAAATCAACATGTAGATAGCTGTAAATACAATAAATTACTAAATAGGCATGCTTTTGTAAATATCAATAATTAGCAATAAAAGAATAAAGAAAAAAAGAAAAAGAGAGAAATATTTAGAATAAATATTGAGTGACTTGAACCCAAGAGAGGGCCCAATCTGGGCTTGATCGCCAAATAAAATGAGTAGAGAGATAGGGCCATTCAACATTGTATAAAAACCCCCTCTTATGTATATATTTTATTTTCACAAAATAAAAATAAAAAATGTGTTTTTATCATTTTGTATATATTTATAAATATAAAATAAAAATTAGAAAAATAAAATAAAGTCAAAAATAAAATACTTTCTCTCTCTACCTTGTATATATACCATGTATATATGTATCACACCACTATTTATTTCACCCTTGTAAATAAATAACAAAAATAATATAAAAATTATTTTATACTCTACATTTTATGTTGTAAATAAATAAAATATAAAATTGGGGTATTTGTACAAAAATAAAAATATAAAAATATAAATATAAAATACATAGGTATTTTATACCTGTATATAATGTACTATATTGTATATAACATAATTTATTTTTCAAAAAAATAAATTAAAATCACTAAAAAATAGTTTGAAATAAATAAACATTTTTCATTTTGTAAATATTTTTAAATAAAATCGTTGTCAATTTTTAATTTAATTTATAAAGATTTTTTACTCTGAATTTTGTGATTGGTCCATGGGGGATTGTTGAACCTCGTTTAACTCCCCCTGGACCACTCTTCCTGTGGATCCTGGTGCCAACCCGATATTCACCAAATTCTCCTGCACAGATCTGTTCTCCATTTGCATCGATTTGAGGCTCCGACTACCGAGGAGCAACCCGTGATCCACACCCACCATATCCTCTAGGGATCCGCTCCTCGATCCGCGTCTTCACCTCCATCTTTGTCGGTCCTCATCGAGTATAAGTTCACCGGGAGCCGCAATTTTCCCGCATATTTGGCCATCGCCTTCGACTCCTGGGACCTCCATTCCCTTTCCTTGAGTGACATCTAGAGAGAGGGAGTGTTGCAATGAGGAATCGAGGCCTCTAGCCTCAGATCCGACGAGCCTCCTCACCGTGCTCCACCACCAGCGAGCCCGAGCCTCTGGAAGCGTCGAACCATCGAGACGACGACCCGGAGGTCCATGACCTCCAGCCCAGACGATTTCCTCCATCAGGTAACTTAGCTAGCCTTTAGTTTCTTTTGATTTTCGATTTTTAGATTCCGAGCACCTGAGCTTCATCGACCATTTCACCATCTTCCGACCGCCCATTTATCGCTTCGACCACACTATCACCTTCGCGAGACTCCTATCCACATTCTTCGCCCCTTCGTCCCCCTGGATCACCCCGGAACAGGTCCCTGACTCTCCTCCGTCGTCGCTTCACCGGAGAGCATCGCTCCGCCTTGCCCTATCACCCCCTTCGCTCGCTAACGAGTCGAGGCATTTTGCCCTCAACCCAGCTTTCATTCTGTGCAGGATTAAATGAAGAAGGACCTAATCTGGAGGTTCAAATACCCAAGCACAGAGATACAGGTGCCTTCACATCATCGGGGTCTTCTAGGACCTCCCGGCCTCATCGGAGCTGACCGTTAGTTGCGGACCACCGCCAGGAACGTTTCCCCCATCAGAGCTGCATCAGAGGACCTCCCCATCGTGCGTATTGACCGATCAAACTTCGTCGGAGGCGAGTTCATCGGCGTTCATCCAAGGAGCCTTCCAGCTATCGGATCGAGCCTCGTTGCCAGGTCTAATATCAACCGTCCACCATCCGAGGATCTCGTCCGTTAGATCCATCTGAGGATCAGATCAGAGCCACTCATCATCGAAGGGTTATCACCCGCTCTCAGCCATTGGATCTCAAGTGAAGACCCCTCGACCTTCGGATCTATAATAAAGGGTAAATTGCACTTAGGCCCTTAGCTCTTTTTATATTTCAGTTTAGTCTTGTAAATATTGTTAGAACTGTTTTTATTTTTAGACATTTTGCACTTAGGACCTCGTATTTACTTTATTTGCAATATAGTCCCTCTACGTGTGCCATACGTGGTCTGTCACGTGCCTTCTGGCATATTTGCACATTTCCTCCTGAACTTTTTGGGTGTTAATGTTTGAATTTTTATTAATTGGAAAGACACTTATGCCCCTCCGTGTCTGAATCATGTGCTGACCTCGTGCGTACCTGAGATTTTTGTAATTTCAGCCCCATATTTCTTTCACTTGTTATTAATTGGCTGATTAGTTTTCCATATTTGCACTTAGGTCCTTATGTGCTATCTATCTTTGATTGGCTGAATAAAAATATCAAATCTTCTCAATATTTCGTGAAATTTGGACATATGGCTCCTGCTATGTTGTAAAAGTTTCTATGAATTTTTGGATTAATTCGATTTTGATTTTTTATTGTTAAAAATTCAAAAACCCCTTATTTTTCTACTGTCTAATTTTAAAAATCAACTAAAAATATCTAAAAACCTCCAAAAATTCTAAAAAATTTATTTTATGCGTGTTTTGATGTGTTTTTAATTCTGTGCAATTTTTGTTTGGTTTGTATGAATAAAACCCATAAAAATCTAAAAACACTAAAAAACTCACAAAAATTATTAAAAATTCTTAAAAATTCAAAAATGCAATTTCTTTTCCATTAGTTAGGTTTTTATTTTTACTTTATCATAAAATTGTCTCTAGAATTTTATGGGCTATTTGGATATTTTTAAATAGCCTTTAAATTCTGGCTGCACATTGTCTTTAATTTTTAGCCTTCTTTCATTTTTAGAAAATTCTCTAAAAGTCATAAAAATCTGAGAAAAATATCAAAAACACTTAAAAAAGTCTAAAATACAAAAATATTTTTATTTTAATTTTCTGACCATTTTGTATGTTTAATAAATATTTGATTGTGCCTTTTGCCCTTCTTTTATTCATTTTTATTAACTTTAAAAATTATAAAAAAATTTAAAATATAAAAATCCACCAAAAAATGCTTTATTCGTTTTATTTTCTATTCTCGATTACTTCGTAGGACTTTGTCCAGTCCGTGCTCCTTGAGTTCGACTTGGTAGCTATACCAGGTTAAATAAAATAGCGAGACCGTTATTTATTTGATTTGCTTGATTTTGATTTGGTGGTCTTTCTTGATTTTTCTTGTTGACTGAGCTTCGCGGTTCGGGTCACAACGACCCTTATTTATACCTTTACCCGGATTACGAATGTCTCGTCATCACTTAACTCCAAAAAATATGAAACCAGCTTCATTAAATAGCCTATTAAAAATTATATATAGTTGGTTTTGATACATTTTGAGTTTTTATTGATGAGATATGGTATGGGAAGTCTGAGTTTTGGCTTTTTGTTTAGAGTATAACTTGTACACTGTATATTGTTTTTTATGAAACAAATTTTGTATTTTTCTATATATTATTATCTTTAACTTTCATGTACATAGTTTTTTATTTGAGTTATAAATAATAGAAAATAAAATAGGTCCCAAAAATGCATTATTGAAAAAATGAAAGACTGGAATTTTATGGATGTTTCTGGCCCTTATCTTCCCCTACTTTATTCCTTGCCGACCCAGTCATTAAGATGCCTAGGTCTCGTGGTTTAGGGTCATAAAATATCTTTGGTATTTCATTCTTTTTCTTTTCTTTTATTTGTTCTATAATTTTGGCATTAAAACTATATTTTATATACAATAAATGGAATAAATAATTAATGTTAATTTGGACAAAACAATGTTATATGCATGCATTAGATGGGATTTTGAAGACCAAAATGATAGAATAAAGGTGTTGAAATGGAGATTCATCACCCCTTATACTTACCTTTGCTAGTCCCTAGTAAACACTTATGCAATAAGTGCTGAAAAAAACAAAGAAAAGAAAAAGAAAGAAAGTGTATTGATTTTAACTCTCAAACTTGTCTTCACAAAATCAAACTTTGGATATTAAGGTGGACCTTTGGATTTTAGGTGCGTTCGGAACCTTATCAGGAAATGGATTTGAAACACAACATCCTTCGAGAATCCCTAAACTCTGCTCAAGTCTCCTCAATAGCCAGGTCAGAATACTTCAACTCATATACAAACCATTATGACTATGAATCTATCTTGGACAGTGTGTAAGATATGTAGCTCTCCTCAGCTGAAGCAGTCGAAGTCAGTCTTCTACAACATGGTGATAGTAAATCCCCAATCCAACAACTCTTTCCTCGAGAAGCAAGGTATTCCCCTTTAAGTTCAGGTGACAACCATCTCAAAAAGTGGAGGTGGAGAGAAGAATGGATGGTATCTAGTGTATCTACCTATCCTAGGATGCTTGACCAGTGTAGCCAAGCCATCCAGTTGCAAGCTTACAACATCTAACTTTGAAGCTCAAGCTTGCTTATTGACTATACAAGTATGTACACTCCAGCAGGTATTTTATATTCAATCATGCCTGTCTACTTTTTTGGAGTTTTTTATTTTTCCAATTTTTTGAAGATTATGTATAGCAACATTTACATAAGGACTTTTTCTTCTTGAGCTAGTTGACTATCCCTCTTTTGAAGCATTATTGCAACCCCACAACTTTTGTCTTTAGACCTTGTCACCATTAGATCGGGTTGGGGTACAATGGCCCCAAAAGTGTGGCATCCGATGTTTCCATTGTCTTATGTCTCATGCTGACAAATCCAACCCTCTACCACTTCAACTGAGGTGAGCAAAGTGAAAAGTGCAGGTGTACAAGCTATGTCATTATCAGCAA
This sequence comes from Ottelia alismoides, assembly GCA_037367405.1. Lineage (NCBI taxonomy): Eukaryota > Viridiplantae > Streptophyta > Magnoliopsida > Alismatales > Hydrocharitaceae > Ottelia > Ottelia alismoides. Next base: position 523,132 of record JAZKJV010007520.1, on the reverse strand, counting down.
GAGTCATGCATTTGCCCCAAAATATTCTACTTAGGCAGTCAAGGCGCTAATGAACTAAGTCTCGTGATCTCAAATAATTAATTCAACTAGACTTGAAGTACCTTAATTCCAGTTCCTATTAGGTTCCTGTGATTAAGTATATTTAAGGTACGACCACGATCCAATATTTTGATTTTACTTAGACTAGTTCAATTATCAAACTAAATCCGAAAAATGCAAATGTTATGCACGTTGTAGAAAATATTTTTGTGATGCACTTTTCAAATTTGAACTTTTTATGGGTTTTTAAAAAGATTTTACAATTTTTATGCAATTTTTGAAAAGGTCTTTGCAAATGTTTTTGGGATTTTTGATTTTCCAGAGTTTTAGGGATTTTTCAAAATAAAAGAATTTTGGAAGAAAAGATAGGTACTAATATTTACAGGAGATGCATCTTATATTTACAAGAGTTTGGCTTTTAAGGAAAATTTTATACGTATTTTTATTGCATACCCAATTCTTAAAAATAATTTAAAAAGAATTTTGCAAACATTTCGAAAACTTTATTTCTCAAACTAGTTTGACTAATATTTTTTATAAACATTTTACAAAATTTGAAAACCATTTTGCAAAGATTTTTTCAATCAATATATATAGAATTTTTGAACTAAAGTTTATAACCATTTTTCAAAATCATTTGCAAATAGTTTTTAAAATATTTTATTTCATACAAAGAAAGAAATTTTTACAAACAACAATATAAATCACATGGTTTGAAAACGTTTAACAGGACATGTTAAAAATAGTTTTCAAAATATTTTTCGCACTTTTTTTCAAATATTTGCAAAAAAAAAATTTTAACATGCTTTATTAATCAGTAAATACAAGGAATTGGGTATTTATGTGTATTAGTTCGCCATATTATTACAACTACGAAAGTACGAGTTATGGCTAATGTATATACGAAGTATATATGACCCTTCTATACTTAGCTTGAGCTATGTCCTCATAGATCGGAGAGAAAAAGAGAAGACAACTCGTACTGAGTATAGAAAAGCCTAAAGAATAAAAAATAAGGAAGGAATGTGAAGTCGACCGTCCCCCTATACTTAGGATCAAATAATCCCAATATAGCAGACTGTACACAAGGTAGGGAGGGTCGAGGGTGGGATTGAATATATCATACTCAGATTGTCTCCCCCTATACTTAGGGTAAGATATCCCTAAGTATAGATAAGAAGAGGATACAATGGAGGGTACCAAAGAATGAATCAACTTGGGGTGCATTCCCCCTATACTTAGGACAAAGTACGTCCTAAGTATAGCAGTGAAGAAGGAGTGACACCTTTGGAGAGAAAAAGAAAAATGGAAATGAAAAGAAGAAAAGAAGAAAAGAAGAAAAAGATCACTCAACTCATCCACCTCCCCTATACTTAGGACATAGTATGTCCTAAGCAAGGTAAAACACATGGAATGACTGGATGGGCAAAAATTGGAGATAGAGAGAAGTAAAATGAAAGGTGATATACAAAGAGGTGGATGTATAGAGATCAAGAAGATAGAAAGCGAACCTTCATACGTGATCGCTGAGGAATGGATCTGATAAGGTGTAGGTTGATATCGAGGTCATCAGTAGATACAAACTGATCAAGATTGACCTCATGAAGATCCTCATCAATCTCAAAGCGGAAAGTCATGAACTGGTTAGTGGAAGAAGTGTGGTTAGTGAACGATATGGTTAGATCCTCAAGCACATCACGGAAGCGTGAGCGTCGTATCGAATACGACGAGGAGCGACTAGTCGCACTAGTTGCTCGATGCAGCGGAATTTAAAAAATTTTCTTACGACGAAACCACATGATCCAAGAACACTTCTCGGATCGTTTCGTCTAAACCACAAACAAGTAATAGGATTACCTCTTGAAGCGTGGTTGCGATCGAGTCTCTAAACGAAGAGACCTCCTGTCTCAAGTCCGATCCGATGGAGGAGACGCTTGCGAGCGCGGGGATGAACCGTGTGCTTCTCACAATCCATATTGATGATCCAAACGGCGGATCTCCTGATCTCGACACATGAGATCCGACGTCTTCTTCACGAGCGATGCTAACCGAAATAGACGGAGATCCACGAGCAGACGATCGGGCAGCATAACGACGACGCTGCGGCGATGGAAACTTCTCTCTAGGTCATCCATGGTGGACGGTCATGAGAGAGGGAGAGAGAGTAGATGTGTAGAGAGAAAGAAAGAGAGAGATGTGCTTCTCAAGCAATATGTGTTGTGTAAAGAGAGAGCATGGGTATGCCTCTCTGTTTATAGGGTTTTGGGATCCATGGATCTCAATCCATGGGAAATATAAAATTAATGGATGAGACTGATTTATATCAATCCAAGGGTCAAGATTGTTGTTGGTAAAAGCCAACAACTTGTGATTTAATTTAGATTAAAATATATTTGACAAAATCAAATATAAATCAATCCTAAAATCACATAAATAAATATGGAGAGAATATACATGGAGATTACATCTCCATGTACATTAAGGGGGGACGACCACCCATTCCATATAGGAATTGGGTGCCGCCCACCTCTTTCCTAAAGAGGGCAATCTCATGGATTTCCATGAGATTGCATGCCTCCTTGTTTTCCTCTCTTATTTATTTCCAACAACTTTTTGTTGGGATTTTATTCATAAAAAAAATTCACAATTATATTTGAGAATATTGCAATCTTGATATTGGAAAATTGTGAATCATATTCACAACCCAAAACAACATATAATTTACATTATCAATTAATTACACAATGTGTATCCAATACACATAATAATTAATTAACAAATATAAATTATAATTAGCTCTCTCTAATACATAATAAATCACATTTATAATATATTATGAATAATTGGATATTACTATCCACATTATTCTTATCCATAATAATTAAATCACATTTAATTATATTGGATAACTTATTCTCTTGTGCTCAAATAATATGAATCACATTCACATTATTTACATCTTTGATAATCAAATCACTTTTAATTATATAAGATAACTCTCCTTATAATATGAATCAAATTCATATTATTCATGATAATTAAATCACATTTAATTATCCATTTTCTCAATGCTCCGATACATATATCAACAATAGAATTATCCATGAACTCTTTCAAGGATAATGTGCTTTCTCCGCGAATACTTGGAGATAAGGACAGGGCGATTGTATTGTCCACGTATAGTGACATGGATATTGAGATCATATCTCAAAACCAGATCGCGGGCCTCCCATAGATGCTTGATTAAATCAAGACCGCAAATCTAATCTTCTCATTGCATCTGAATCACATTCAGATCAATGTCCAACATTTGGACTAAGATCATCTTACTTATCTATTGAGAGGAGTCACTAAAATCCAGACCCGTTTCATCGCTCCCTAGGAATGGAAGCGTCATGGTTATACAATCGTTTATGACCACATCACTCTCAGGTATTCCTAATACCTATACATCCTGCATACTGGAAGACTCAGAATAAACAAAAAGTATTTAGATCAACTTTACACGGTCTACTTCAGGGTTCTATCAGTAAGTTTCTCATTAAACCATTGGAAGTCGGTATCGATCATATACTTTCCAAAAGCATATATCATACTTAGGTCTTGATCATATACTTTCCAAAAGTATATATCAAACCTACAAATTCAGACAACCTTCCAAAGCGTGACGACCATGCGCATGGAATTTGATTCTTCCCAATATCTCATGAGTGAGCTCATGTCTTTCGGTTCAGTATCTGAACCTGTATGATCCCTTTGAGAGATCGTATTACTCATATGCCCTTATATGCACACCAGCGCGCCGGTGTATAGACCTCGATTAGGTCATCAACCTATTAGTCTGCCAAATGTACATACTCAAACATATAGTAACACATATGTCTCCGGTCAGAGGATGTATGCCCGTATCGTGACAACATACGATATAGGACTTTGGTTATCTTGATATTGTTAAGTCAACTCTTTGACCTAACTAATCTGACACCTCCGAATCTCTATTCCTATGCAGAGGACCTGCATCAAGAGGTCGGTCAGATATCAGCCTAACTGAGATAGGATTTCTATCTCCTACTCTGACTGGAGATCATCTCTTAATAATCATTTGACGGTGCTTGACGAGTCCTCAATCTAACTCATTAGATATTCATCTAAGCACCAGCCTCTATGATTCAATAATTGAATCAACAGCTGTATGATCATTAAGATGGCCATGGTACATAACCCTAATTGTACTAAGGGACCTATTATGAAAATTATGTATTCTTCATTTCATATCAGGGAATGATATTCGCAATAACATTTATTGCATAATGGCTCGCCGTGGGATCGCATGTCCAACAATCTCCCACTAGCCCAAAGAGCCATTAATGGGCTAATCATTTAAACCCGCACTCACGTGACAATCATAGGCTATTAAGAAAATAGCTAGGTAAGTTGATCAGTCACTCTGTTCCCGCGAGACTACGCCAAGTCCTTTTACGACACTTGCATATCCCCAGTAACAGTGCTCGCATCTAATACGAATGTTGCATCTCATGCAACCAATACTCAATCTTGTTAAAGCCATTATAGGGTCCTCGACGCTATAGCTTAATAATTGTTATAACCAGTATTTCCATAATCCTTATCAGAATACCTTTATCCCTGGAGATCACTATCTCTAAAGGTATCCAAAGTTAAGACCTTTTAGATCACTATCTATAAAGTCTTAAGTTTTTGAAGATAAGACTTTGAGATCACTATCTCTAAGTTTCATCATCTTTGAAGATATTGATATTACTGCAATCAAGTGTTTTTATCTCCATAGTAGGATTAGCAAAAGTTTACTACTCCCACTGCATGGCAGACATCTGGCTCTTGTACACATTTAGCATACACTCAGCTTCTCATAACTGATGCACAAGTGCAAGCATTTCTAGCATTCACTTCCTCAACTCTTTGAGGTGCTATCCCTTTAGATAGGTCAGTAACATATCTTAAGGGAAGGAAGCCTTTCTTGGAATTTTCCAGAAAATGAAATAAGACAAAGGTGTACTACTAATGTGTTGATCCCAATACCCTCTTCTCTTTGCTTCTGAACATCTTCAAAACAAAGATCTAAGATGTGTCCTTGAGATCATATCTCGAGGTATGGGATAACCAGATTATAAAACACTCATTATCATCCTTAGATCATTCAAAATGATTAGGATAATATCTACATTTAACACGATGAACACAATGGCACTCCCACTAAGCTTCACATGGTTCATCAAGATTTTATCTGAAATCATAACATTTATAATTTCATCAAATCTTATGTTCCAACTACAGGAAGCTTATTTGAGTCCAAAGATGGAGTTCTTTAGCTTGCACATCTTGCTTTCCTCAACCATGAAGCCCAGGGGCTACTTCATATGAATATCCTCAGAGAGGTATTCATAGAAGAATGCAATCTTGACACACATCATGAAGATGTCATAGTCAAGTTGTGTAGCTATAGTTAGCAATATTCTGATGGGTTAAAGCAAGGTCACTAGAGAGCAAGTCTCACTGCAAGCGATGTCTTCTCTTTGGTGTGTAGCTCATAGCTATGAACCATGCCTTGAAGGTCTCTACCTTCTCATCAGGTTTCCTCTTTCTCTTGAAGATCCATTTACACCTTAATGGGTCTTACCCATACAGGTGGATCCTCGAGGGTCCATATACAAGACTTGTATTAGACTTTTATTGCTAACATCCATCTTTCCATGTCATGATTCTCAGGAGCTTCATCACATGAAGTCCGATCATTTTCACATGGAATACATCCTTAAATTTATTTGAAGAAGTATTAGTGTTTCATCTTCAATTATTCTTTTAGTTTTCGATTTCAGGAGCCTCATTATCTTCTCAAGATTAAATGAGTTCCTTTACTTCATTTTCATCTCGATTCTCAAGAGAGTCATCCTCTAAGAATCATATTCTCAGAGATGAGATCCTTTAAAAATCTCAAGGTCATAAAGTAGGTATCCAATACCATCCTTTACTTTCCTAATGAAGTATCACTTTTCAGTGCTAGATTCCAGTTTAATTTCATGGAACCTTATTAAGGATATATAATGTAGTCTCTACCACATATATATATATATACCTGGAAACCAAGAGATAATTATGCTAAGATTAATCATTGATCAAATCATGTCACACATGATCAATTGTATCTCCCAACAACTCCATTGAGTTAAGGTTCATCAGGAGGATTGAGATAGGAATGATATTCATATCTTCATAAGGTATTTCTTGAATTCATCTAAAAGGTACATGCTACTTTGGTTAGATCAAATTCATTTTGTCTTCCTTCAAACCTTGGTTCTAAACCAAAATTGTGAAATCTTTTAACATTTCAAAGTTTTTAAGTGAAGAGAAGAAATCTCATATCACAAATAAACACTAATAGATATCACATATCCATAATGTTTATTTTGATATAGATGATTCACATACATCAATATGTATGAGATCTTGAATACCTTAACATCTTACACCTTTCCCAAAGAAGGGTGTATTGGACATTTTTACTTTGAATACAATATTCACAAGTATGTGAGATTTGAATCTTTAGACAATCTAAAGTTTCATGTCTTACTAGTCCATTGATCTCATCAACAGACATATGTCCAAAACTTGATGCCAGATCATTGTCAAATGATCTTTATCCTCCTATTGATCTTTAAAGGTTTAATTTTCAGTATTAGAAATCTTCATTAATTTTCTAATTTAGTAGAGTCTACTAGATTTTAGATTACTATCTGGAATATCTCCATCATAACTCTTTATGATAGATTTATTCCAGATTTCATGTTTATTCCCAACATTTAGAAATAAACAATGAGTGTATTCTAATATCTAGGTCATAGAGACATTCTCTAAGACTAAGGGCTCCCACTGAAAAAATGAAGTCTATTGATCCAGTGGAAATTGTTGCAACACTTGCATCACTTTCAACATGGATGACCAATAAACCTTAAGATCAAATTTCTAATGATCTAATACATATGCAACCAATTGCAAGTGTCATTAGAAGATTGAGATACAATTATTAGACTTTACCTTATCAAATAAGTAAGTCAATTTCAATGATTATATGTAGGTTATTCTGATGTATTATCCGATTTCTTCTCTAAGGATTCTAGATAGATTTGATAGTCATACTATCAACACATCAACATATTGCAGTATTGGCATTCATCCAATTCTTTGGATGTCATATGGAAGTCACAGAAGTACAGTCAACTCTTTGATTATACTTCTTGCTTGGGTCCAACCCATGCTTCCACTGCGCTCCCTTAATCTAAAAACAACCATTGCTTAAGACTAAGGACCCCTTATGTTAAATTCAAAAGAATTTAATGTAAGAGCATTTCGACATTTATACATGCTTCACCCAATTCATACAATATGAATATTAGAAGCTTCATGAATGACTAGAGTATAGACAGTAGAATGATGACACTCATCATCTACATCCATCTAAACTCTTAAAACATAGGTTCAGGTAGGTACTCAAACAATTTGAATACATCATCTCTTATAGAGCTACCATTCTACATGATGCAGAGAACCATGTCATTCATGATTAAATGTCAAGAGCACATATGTATGCCAGAATATCTTTATTGATTTTATAAGGATTATTTGACAATTGCGATCATCATCGACATGTCACTTCCAAAGTACATTCGATGAGATCAAGACTTATAGAGACATACAAACCCTAGGGTTTTAGTCCTATTGTCTTATTTAATTATCATTCCTCATTATTATGAGGAAACTTGCACATTGCAACCACATACATTACGTGTCCAATTGCAAGTACAATACCTGGATCATGAGTCTAATTCATGATATTTTAGTGGTTATCATTGAGTATAACATTGAGTGGGTTTAATGAAGGATTATCTGAAATAAGAAATTTGCATAAGCATATATAAATATATAATTCACTTTGATTTAGGAATTTTTATATCAAAGTTGTCTTGCATTGTCAACACTGAAAGTTCATTCCCTCAATCACTTTCAGTGTAAGAGATATACTTACCATTATATCTCAAGCAAGATATGGGATCTCCTTCCTTATCTTTGTTGCATACCAATAATATGAGAACCTACAACTCGGATAAAAAGAAGCGGGAACACATTCCGCCTTGCAAGTCCAACTTGCATCTCCCAATTCGGTCTTTAACACCCGGGCGCACCACCCCTAATGTGATGTTGACCCGTCATTAATTGAACCAACCATCAACAGGAATACAACTCGCTATGCGCAATCCAATATTGCCCCAATAATATGAGGACCTGATATTGGGGTCACTACGCATACGTCCTTACTCTTTCGAGAAGCGACGAGCCCGATCCAAATGGATCCTATGCAGAAGCTATCACTTCGGACAGGCGTCTCCCACATATAATATCTGGCGATGAAACCCTACGCCTTGACGGGAGACCATGGATGTCACTTATGTGATCCTCCATCTCTTATTCAAATTTAAATAATTACTATGAATCACATTCATATAATCAATTCTTCCAAGGGAATTATCAACTCTAATCATATTAGTGTATTCTAATTGGACATAATCAATTCAATCATATTAAATTAATTATCAATCCATTTCAATCAATCAAACTTGATTGTTATGCTTGAATATATATGGTATTATTCTCAAAGTACATATTAATTCGTATTTTAATAATTAGAAAAATACAACTTAATCCCTCAGACATTATCCCGGCCCTACCTGTTGTCATGGCCAGTGCAGGCAAGAGTGGGACGGACCACATACGTTGCAACCCGCTACCCCAGCGATCTCCGACTAGTCACCATATCCACCTCGGGAAAGGATAATGCCAAATTGATTAATTTGTACTTGAGATGATCATCGATACTTCAATAGAAATTATACCATATAGTAATCAAAATAGTTTTTGATTATAAGAAAATTTGCTAGACAAATTCCCAATGCTATTCAAGCAAGGAGTTTGATGATTGTGTCTCCAATTATGATTTAGATCAAATCTAATCAATTAATTGATTGAGGCCAAGTCAATTAAGGAAATAATCATCTTCCAATATTTCTCAATTATTTTCCATAATTATTTCTTGAAATTAACAATTAATTTCACTAATTTACAATCACATGGTTCTTGATTAGGACTGTAATTTCAGCAGTGACCCCTACTTACTAAAATTAGCATATCTCAATCATATTAAATCCAAATTAGACAAAATCAATTTTCATAGATTGCTAATTTTATTTAGGACAGAACCCAAGTGATATTTCACGATTTAGAGGTAAGTCTAAACAGTAATTAACATTTTAATCATGTTCAGATCTACAGTTCCCGCAACAGTGCATACATGTTCATTAAAACAACCATATCTCGAGCATACGAAATCCAATTTACGCAAACTCAGATACTATGGTTTCCTTATTTAATGGGAAACAAAATCCAAGTTATAATTTCGTGTTTAAACAATTTAAATAGTGCCGAATTTTTTTACTAAACAGATCTGCAAAATCAAATGCGATAAAAACTTTCGTGACCTTAACGAACCCAAGTCGTCCTCGGTTTGCGAATCATATTCAAAACCGTCGACCTAAGGCTCTGATACCACTTGAAGGATATGGTTAGATCCTCAAGCGCATCACGGAAGTGTGAGCATCGTAACGAATACGACGAGGAGCGACTAGTCGCACTAGTTGCTCGATGCAGCGGAATTTAAAAAATTTTCTTACGACGAAACCACATGATCCAAGAACACTTCTCGGATCGTTTCGTATAAACCACAAACAAGTAATAGGATTACCTCTTGAAGCGTGGTTGTGATCGAGTCTCTAAATTAAGAGACTTCCTGTCTCAAGTCCAATCCGACGGAGGAGACGCTTGCGAGCCCGGGAATGAACCGCGTGCTTCTCACAATCCATATTGATGATCCAAACGGTGGATCTCCTGATCTCGACACACGAGATCCAACGTCTTCTTCACGAGCGAGGCACACTGAAGTAGACGGAGATCCACGAGCAGACGATTGGGCAGCATAACGACGACGTTGCAGCGATGGAAACTTCTCTCTAGGTCATCCATGGTGGACGGCCATGAGAGAGGGAGAGAGAGTAGACGTGTAGAGAGAAAGAAAGAGAGAGATGTACTTCTCAAGCACTATGTGTTGTGTAAAGAGAGAGCATGGGTATGCCTCTCTATTTATAGGGTTTTGGGATTCATGGATCTCAATCCATGGGACATATAAAATCAATGGATGAGATTGATTTATATCAATCCAAGGGTCAAGATTGTTGTTGGTAAAAGCCAACAACTTGTGATTTAATTTAGATTAAAATATATTTGACAAAATCAAATATAAATCAATCCTAAAATCACATAAATAAATATGGAGAGAATATACATGGAGATTACATCTCCATGCACATTAAGGGGGGGACGGCCACCCAATCCATATAGGAATTGGGTGCCGCCCACCTCTTTCCTAAAGAGAGCAATCTCATGGATTTCCATGAGATTGCATGCCTCTTTATTTTTCTCTCTTATTTATTTCCAACAATTTTTTGTTGGGATTTTATTCATCAAAAATAATTCACAATTATATTTGAGAATATTGCAATCTTGACATTGGAAAATTGTTAATCTCACAACCCAAAACAACATATAATTTACATTATAAATTAATTACACAATGTGTATCCAATACATATAATAATTAATTAACAAATATAAATTATAATTAGATCTCTCTTATACATTCTAAATTACATTTATAATATATTATGAATATATGGATATTACTATCCACATTATTCTTATCCATAATAAATAAATCACATTTAATTATATTGGATAACATATTCTCTTGTGCTCAAATAATATGAATCACATTCACATTATTTACATCTTTGATAATCAAATCACTTTTAATTATCTAAGATAACTCTCCTTATAATATGAATCAAATTCATATTATTCATGATAATTAAGTCACATTTAATTATCCATTTTCTCAATGCTCGGATACATATATCAGCAATAGAATTATCCATGAACTCTTTCAAGGATAATGTGCTTTCTCCGCGAATACTTGGATATAAGGACAGGGCGATTGTATTATTCCACGTATAGTGACATGGATATTGAGATCATATCTCAAAACCAGATCTCGGGCCTCCCATAGATGCTTGATTAAATCAATACCGCAAATCTAATCTTCTCATTGCATCTGACTCACATTCAGATCAATGTCCAATATTTGGACTAAGTTCATATTACTTCTCTACTGAGAGGAGTCACTAAAATCCAGATCCGTTTCATCACTCCCTAGGAATGGAAGCGTCATGGTTATACAATCATTTATGACCTCATCACCCTCAGGTATTCCTAATACATGTACATCATGCATACTGGAAGACTCAGAATAAACCCGAAGTATTTGGATCAACTTTACGCTATCTACTTCAGGGTTCTATCAGTAAGTTTCTCATTCGATCATTGGAAGTCGGTATCGATCATATACTTTCCAAAAGCATATATCATACTTAGGTCTTGATCATATACTTTCCAAAAGTATATATCAAACCTACAAATTCAGTCAAGCTTCCAAAGCGTGACGACCATGCGCATGGAATTTGATTCTTCCCAATATCTCATGAGTGAGCTCATGTCTTCCAGTTCAGTAACTGAACCTGTATGATCCCTTTGAGAGATCGTATTACTCATATGACCTTATATGCACATCAGCGCGCCGGTGTATAGACCTTGATTAGGTCATCAACCTATTGGTCTGCCAAATGTACATACTCAAACATATAGTAACACATCTGTCTCCGGTCAGAGGTTGTGTGCCTGTATCGTGACTGCATACGATATAGGACTTTGGTTATCTCGATCTCGTTAAGTCAACTCTTTGACCTAACTAATCTGACACCTCGGAATCTCTATTCCTATGCAGAGGACCTGCATCAAGAGGTCGGTCAGATATCAGCCTAACTGAGATAGGATTGCCATCTCCTACTCTGGTTGGAGATCATCTCTTAATAATCATTTGACAGTGCTTGACGAGTCCTCAATCTAACTCATTAGATATTCATCTAAGCACCAGCCTCTATGATTCAATAATTGAATCAACAGCTGTATGATCATTAAGATGGCCATGGTACATAACCCTAATTGTACTAAGGGACCTATTATGCAAATTATGTATTCTTCATTTCAGATCAGGGAATGATATTCACAATAACATTTATTGTATAATGGCTCGTCGTGGGCTCGCATGTCCAACAGTTAGTTCTGACCTTGGATGTCTCACTGGTCTCAAAATGAAATGGGACGAAACTCATATGTGGAAGTAGTCAGGTCAGGTCCGTCCTGTGAAGTCTCTACTAAATCATCATTGAAAGGTGCGGATTCATTTATTAATGCAATCGGATTAAATTAGGCCTCTACAATCTCTACTTTGTCTGCCATCCGCTCTAAAGTTTCAATCGTGTAAATACCGGGGATATCATCAATGCATCGCCACTCACCAGAATAGGGAACTCCAAGGTCTATGCCTTCAGAGTCTTCCTCCTTGGAGAGGAATTCTCAGGTATCAATATCATCCAACATGCAGCAAAACTCTCTGATATCATCATCAAGGTCATAGTCCTTGGGGTCAGCTAACACAAGCGCACTCTCATGGGATGCGGGTCTCTGGTCAACAATGAATGTAGTGATCAACACATCGCTCCAAACATCAGAACAAAAGCGAATCTATCCAAATCCATAATAAATAATGGCTCTCGCAAAGGCGAGGAGGTGGAGAGAAGAATGGACAGTAGCTAGTGTAGCTACCTATCCTACAACGCTTGACCAGTATGGCTAAGTCATCCAACTGTAGGCTCACATACATTTGACTTTGAATCTCGAGCTTGCTTATTGACTATAAACATTGAATTGATTTTTCTTTGACTTTTCCTGTCTTTTATTTTTGGAGTTTATTTTATTTTCCATTTTTTTGAATACTATATACAACATCATTTACATATGGTCTTTTTCCTCTTGAGCCAATAGACTATCTCTATTTTGAAGCATTATTGCAACCCATGACTTCTATCATTAGACATCATGGCTACTGGATTAGGTTGGGGTATAATGGACACAAATGTGTGACTTTCAATGTTTCCATTGACTTGTGTCTCATGCTAGTAAATCCAGCCCTCTACCACTTCAACTAAGTCGAGCAAAGTGCTAGGTGCAGGTATGTAAGCTAGGTCACTATTGACAAGAGTTACGTATGTGTTCCGAAATATTCTCCTTTGGAAGTCTAAATGTCTCAAAGAATTGAGTTTAGCAGACCTGAAGTGTCTCACTTCCAGCTCCTATAAGGATCCTGTGAATAAGTAGATTAAGGTCCAGCCAATCTCCAATTATCTGTTTTTACTTAGACTAGTTCAATGGTTAATCTTAATCCGAAAAATGCGAAGGCTACGTACAATGCAAGTAAAATGTTTTTGTGATGAAATTTTTTGATTTTGAACTTTTTATGAGTTTTTGAAAAAGTTTTCAAATTTTTATGCAGTTTTTAAAAACATTTTGCAAATTTTTATGGACTTTTAATTTTGCATTTTTGTGATTTTTCAAAAATAAAGGAGTTTTGGGAAATAACTATGTGAAAATATATACATTAAGTGCATCTTATTATTTACGAGGTTGTTAGATTTAGGGAATTGCAGGTTTGTATATACAGAGTTTGTAAGGGATCCTTATTTGCTTAAATCAAGTGCATAGTTTTCAAAATAATTTGAAACGATTTTCATAAACTTTTGAAAAAACTTATTTTTGCAAATAATTTAACAAATGATTTTTGCAAATATTTTCAAATTTTGAAAATAATTTTGCAAAGTTTTTTTCTCGAATAGTATATAAAGGATTTTAAATTATTTTTGCAACCATTTTCAAAACAATTTGCAAATATATCTTCAAAATATTTTTTTCATAAAAAGAAAAGGAATTTTTACAAATAAAATATTTTTACAAAGGTTGAAAACATTTTATAAATATTTTCCAAACAGTTTTTAAAAGATTTTTCAATCATTTTCAAACATTTTGTAAAACATTTTTGACATGATTTATTAATTAGTATATAGAAATAATTTTAATGTGTGTTTTTTTATTTTTATTAATTATACATATTATTTGAAAATATGAAAGTACGAGTTATTGTTAAAATATATACAACGTATATATGACCCCCTATGCTTAGCTTGAGCTATGTCATCATAGATCAGAGAGAAAAGGAAGACAAATATCGTATTAAGTATAGGAAAATGTATACCACAATGATCGAATAAGGAATAAGATGCCGACCATCCCCCCATACTTTGGATCAAATAATCCTAAGTATAACAGACAGTACAGAAGTTAGGGAGGGTCGAATGTGGGAATAAACAAAATCAACAGCTCAACATGTCTCCCCCTATACTTACGGTAAAATGTCCCTAAGTATAGAAAGAATGTCAAAAGTTGAGGAGACATGCGAGGGAATTAAATGTACGCATTCATCCCCTCTATACTTAAGATGAAGCATATCCTAAGTATAACAATGATCAATGGGATGAGTGAAGCTTTGAGAAGAATGAAAGAATTGAAAATGAAAAGAAGAAAAGGAAAAAAGAATAAAATGATTAACTACTCAAAAAAAATTTTGATCGCTTTGTCTGAATCTATAGATGATGCTGTTGGGAGTTCTTCTTCATAGGCCACCTGAATGGAGTCAACCTCAGACATAAAGGTATCATGCTCAAGGTAAGGCTTCAGGAGTTGTATGTTGATGATGAAAGGTTGTGCGTCAGCTTCAGTCTAGATATGACTATGCATCCATTATCACGCACATGATTCACTACAAACGACCATGTCCACTTGCTTTTCAACTTCCATGGGAAAAGTTTTAACGTTGCATCAAACAGGCATACTTTCTGACCCACGTCGAAGGTCTTGCAGTAGATGTGCTTATCGTGCCACTTCTTGACCTTCTCCTTGTACATAAGACTGTTGTCATATACATAGTCATGAAATTCGAGAAGTCTGTTCAGATCTATTTTTCTGTTCTTTATTGCTTTCTTCGGATCCAAATTGCCGATATTGATTGCCCATGAATATTTGTGAATCAACTCGACATGCAAATGGCATGGCTTGCCACATACCAGGAAATAGGGAGACATTCTCAGAGGAGACTTGTACGTAGTCCGATAGGCCTAGAGAATCGAGTTGAGTAGTTGGGACTAATTCTTTCTGTTTAGATGTACAAGTTTCTGAAGAATAATTTTGATCTCCCTATTCGAACATTCTACCAAACCATTAGATTGTGGCTGGTACTAGAGGTTGCTTGATGTTCAATGCAGTATTCCTGAGTTAGTTTCTTGACCTCTCTATTGATGAAATGGCTACCCCTACCTGTTATTATAATTTTTGGATCTCAAACCATGCAATGATGTTTTCTTTCATAAATCAGTAGATGGTGTGACTATCGTGGCGTAGGTAGAGATAACCTCCACCCAACAACTCACATAATAGACAACAAACAAAATATATTCATAGACCTGACTGTTTGAGATGGGCCCATGAAGTCAATACCCCATGCATCGAACACATCTGAAAATTGAATATATTCAGGGCATATGTCCTCACTGTAATTGTTCCACCCATTTTCTAACAGTCAGTGATTCTATTCACAAAGTCTTCTACATCTTTGAATAAGGTTGACCACCAAAGGGCCGTATTATAAGACTTTTGATGACGTATGTCTTCCAGGGTGGTGTCCTTCTGATTCGCAGATGTGGCAATGCTTGAGGACATTATGAACTTCCTTTTGAGTAATCACCTCCTCCAGATGCAATCTTTCGTCTCACAAAAGAGATGCATATCCTCTCACTGATAGAAATGATATCTGACAAGAATTTGTCAACCTTCAGCTTCAACCAATCTTGTGGAGTTCTCTTGGACACAAGATAGTTCACAATATTGGCTAGCTAGGAAGCGAGGTGATTGACAGAATGGCCTTTGTCTGGAAAGGTTTTAGTGATTGGAATTAGGCTCTGCTCAGGATTGTCTGACTCTGACAATCTTGACAAGTGGTCTGCCATCATATTTTAACTCCAGGTTTATCATGATTTCCAAGATCGTATTCTTGGAGCAAAAGGATCCATCTGATCAGCCTTGGTTTGGAGTCCTTCTTGGCTAGCAATTATTTGACACAGAATGGTCTGTGTACACAATTACCTTGGACCCAACAAATGAGATATGAACTTCTCCACGGAAAAACAACTACCAGCAACTCTTTTTCTGTGATGGTGTAATTCCTCTGAGCCTCATCAAGAGTTCTGCTAGCATAATGAATAACAAATCGAATATGATCTCTCTGTTGTCCTAGAACCACTCCAATGGCATAGTCTGAAGCATCTATCATGATCTCGAATGGAAGAGACCAATCCGGTAGTTGAAGGATAGGAGCCTGAGTGATTATGTCTTTTAGCTGATGAAAGGCTTGGAGGACTCCAGAATCTACAACAAAATCTGCCTCCTTGCCTAGAAGCTTAGTCAGCGGTCGATCAATTTTATTGAAATATTTGACGAATCTTCTATAAAATCTCACATGCCCAAGGAATGGCCGGACTGCTTCAAGTTTGTAGGTTTCTCAAGCTTAGATATGACTTCCACCTTTAAGGGATCAACCTCAATGCCACATTAGGGTATGACATGGCCTAGCACAATCCCCTTCAGTTACAATAAAATGGCTCTTTTCCCACGAGAACACCAAGTTGACTTCACAACATCTTTTCAAGACTTGATCCAAATAAGATAAATACCAATAAAAGTTGTCACCGTAGACCAAGAAATCATCACAAAAGACCTCAAGAAAGCTACCAACCATATCTGAAAACACAACCAACATGCATCGATAAAATATCGCTGGAGCATTACACAAACCAAACAACATCCTGAAAAAGGCATACATACTGAATGGACATGTGAAGGTGGTTTTCTCTTGATATTCTAGGGCGATTGCAACCTGATTGTACCCAGAGTATCCATCCAAGAAGCCGAAGCACTCCTTCATGGCCAATCTCTCAATGATCTGGTCGGTGAAGGGAAGCGGGAAATGGTCCTTCTTGTTCTCTAAGTTCAAGCGTCTGTAATCAACACAAACACACCATGATGTAGGAACTCTGGTTGCGATCTCCTCTCCTTTATCATTCTTCATGATTGTGATCCCTAAATTTTTTGGCACGACATGCAAGGGATGCACCCACTTCGAGTCAGAGATGGGATAAATGAAGCCCGCATCACACCCTTTCACGATCTCATTCATAACAACCACCATGAGATTCAGATTTAGTCTTCTCTGGAATTCACGGGACGACTTGCTATCTTTTTTCAAGTAAATGTTATGGGAGCATAATGAAGGATTAATTCCTCGGAGATCAGATATTTTCCAGCGAATTGCCTTACGGTTTCTTTTTAGAACCTCAAGTAGACGAGATTCTTGTTCTTGAGTCAACTGGGAATTGATGATTACAAGAAACATATTAGGCTCACCCACAAGGAAGGTGTATTTCATATCTACTGGAAGCTGCTTGAGCTCTGGTGGTGTATGTATCTTCTCGGTGGTAACCTCATCAACTGTGCAGGGCATTGGTGGGGTCAAATCTGGCACATGTATATTGTCCACCTTTGACTCTGTAAACTTTGAATCAATTGATGCACAAAAATTTTAAATGTTGAAATCTTATTCTAAGAATTCTGCAATGATATCTTCTTCCTTTGCTACATGTAGGTGGCCATAAATCAACTCTTGTGACAGATCAGTGAAGACCTCATCTTCTAAGATAGAGGGGAATTCACCTTTGATATCCACTCCTTCCTACGTAGAGAGGAATTCATGGGTCTCAATGTCGTCCATGAACATGTTGGTATCTCTAATCTCTGCAAGAAAATCACAACCATTTGTCTGTTTTTCTCACGCACTCATATCTGTTGTAGATTCTATCAGTTTGGGCACCTAGATCTTTTGAATTGACACCTTATCGCTGTTCGAGTGGAAGGTGATCTGTCCACTGCCGTAATCCACCACTAATTCGTCTATTCAGAGGAACGACTGTCCAAGTTATATTGGGATATTCAGAAGAGGAGTTGAGATGTCCATATCTAATACAATGAAGTCCACAGGAAACTGCTTTCTGAACAATGACGATGACATCTTCCAAAATTCCTTGAGGCTACTTAACTAAAATTGTAGAATCATTCCAATTGACTTGAGTGGTCCTAACCCAAATTCTTTTAGTAGTGAAGTAGGCATCGAATTAATTGACGATCTGCTGTTAAGAAGAGTTCAGTCGAACTCTTGATCAAATATTGTGCATCTGATGAGCGAGGCTCCCATGTCTTTCTTCTTGCTTGGGATATTGCTTATATTACAGTCATCACTAATAGGATGTGCTTCACATTTCGTTGTCTGGCTCTGCGCGACTGTTTCTTGAAAGTACATGCCTCCTTTAATCCTTTCTTAATATTTGGCATGTTTTTAATAGTTGTAGCAAAGGCATCTCAAAAACATGATTTTGGATAATTTGCACAACATCAAGATCTGACAAAGTTGTTTTCAACTTTTTATTTTTTTTTGATTTTTCTAAAGAGTCTGGAAAAAAAATATTTATACACCTAGAATCAATAGAAACATTGTTCTTATTTACAGCAAAATTTATGCCCACATCTGGATGTAAATCGTGATGACAAAAAGAAGTGTCTTAATATGTCTGAAGTGGCGGGCATCCCAAAATTGAAGGCACAGCTCCATCAACTAACTCCGGAGCGGCTGCAGGTGCGGTCCTCCTCGTTGTTGGATGGCTAGTGCTTCGGTTGTTGGTGTCCTCTTTTTGGTGTTTTTAAGATTCTTCATTTTTTGTATTTTTGTCGTCGCTTCTCCTTCTTCTTTTTCCTCATACGACCCATCTGCTGGTACGACTGATGCAGAAGAAGATGACGACTCACCCGTGGAAGCTTTATTCTTCCCCTTCATGGTAGCTGATGGCTGAAGAGCCCTACCGTTCTTGAGAATAACAACATTAGATAAAAAAATCATGTACCTATGACTCTGTAGGGTTGGACGGGACATCACTGACTGCCTACTCTTGTTTCCTGAAGTTGTTGGGGTTTGCTTCTACCCACGCAGGGATGGTAGTCTTTGCAGCAATGAGATCATCTAACTTTTGACTAACCTCTGTAAGGCTCTTTATGAGATGAGCCAATCAGTCCAGGGCGGGGTTTACTGGAGGGGCCTTTGATAGTTCAACATGCTGGCCACACTAAGATAGTGGATTGTGCTGATGTTGCTCGTAAGAGTACTGAGGATGAAATTGAGAAGAAGATTGATATTGTTGATAGCGAGGAGGGTGCTTATATGGCACAACCAAGTACTGTTGGTTCTATTTGTATTGTCGGTATTATAGTGGTACTGATTTTGTCTCTAGTCTTTCTGATATGGCTGCGACTTCTGGTGGTGAGGCCGATTGTTCCCTTCGGAAAAATCTCCCTCCTTGTTGTTGAGGTAATGGGCGGTTGCCTGAAGGATGACCCTATTGTTGTACACCAGGATGGGTCATATGCGCGTCATTCGACCGCACACCATTCACCCTTAAATGAGAGGTTATGGAGGAGTGTATGGATCTACGGGAATTTGGGGCTCTAGTTGATATACAACAAGCTACTGTTGTGGTTGTTGAGGCGATGAAGGCTCTAGGGCTTTCACATAGTTAACTTGTTGAACCGTTGGCTAAGGGGAACTCTGTTGAGGAGGCGATGGTGATACTGGCTCTTTCGTATCAGTTGGAGTTACTACTGATGCAGACATCAAATTACAAGAGCTGATTGTACTTACTGGCAGCTTCAACTGCTTGGTAATCTGATCCAATTTGTCCAGTTCTGAGTTCTCTGTTCGATCATAGAAAGTTTCTCAAGGTCTTGCGGCCGCTTCTCATTTATATCTACCTTGGACATGTGGCTCCCAATATTACTTAGATTGGAGCTCTCATCCGGGTTTGGATTGTGGGATGCTGCCATATGTATTGGCTTCTATTGGATGTGTGGTTGTTGCTGATATACTATGTATGGCGACAAAGCATCCTCACCTTCGGCCATTTCTTCGAATATCTGCCACACAATGTCCTCTTCTTTATTGAAGTGTGAGCTGCTATAAGTGGCATCCTCAAGCTTCTGGCTCTCAATAATGAGTCCGCCAAAGAAAAGGTGGACCAAATGGTCTGCAGGATATCGTGATGTGAAGACTTCTCTTGTAGCTCGGTGAACCTCTCCCAAGCCTCATGAATGGATTTGTGGGCTGCTTGGGAGTAGTTAGCAATGCAGGAACACATCTGGTTGAGTCACCCAGAGGGTAGAACTTGTGCATAAAGGTAGACTCCAATACTTCCCAAGTTGTGACGACTTTCCCAAGTGATTAATCCAACAGAGTGCTTTATCTTGCAGGCTGAATTAGAATGCAATCATCTTCACTACTCCTAACAGGATGTTAGGATAGTGTGTCGTTCCACATATGTGCCCACATTGTTGAAGGTAGATGTATGGTTCTTCATTTGAATTCCCACGAAATGTGGGAAGAAGCGCCAAGAGTTGAGGATTCAACTCAAAATGAGCATGGGCAGCAGGTATCTGTATCCATTCAATGACTTGTCTAGCATCAGGGTTGTAAGTCTCCTTGAGAGTCAACTGAGATGCTCTCCTCTTGGTTCTTCTCCACCTCATTGGGTCCACCTCCTATTCTTCATCTTCACCACCTCCTCTATTCTCTTGTCTCCTTCTCATTTCGTTAAGCATGTCTTGGAAAGCGACCTGTGTTAAGGCCTAGCCAGTGAGATGATGTTGTATTACCCGGATAGAGGCAAGAATTTGAGCATTAAAAGTGTTCTGATTCTATTACTAGCTCTAATCTGGCTGCGGTGGGTGCTGAGGTCCTTTCCCTTTTCCTTCGGGAGCCATTTATTTCTCTGTATCGATGTTTGAGTCTATCAAAATCTGTGTCCTGATTGGGTTCTTGATTTGCAAATGGAATAATGCCACGATCAGTCTGAATTGAAGCACATGATGTAACAAATCATTCTATGTTAAGGTCAACACATAATTTCATTCAAGATGGTGATGTACAAGGAGTGAAATAATTGCCATCCAAAATGGGCAGAGTTCAGTATAAGAGTGGTCTAATATTTTTGGAGAAGTCTGAGGACCAATACGAGTTCGAACCAGGTTCTCGGGAATGCCCTGAATTATTGGATGTGGGTGTCGGTGGAGTCCAACTAAGCCATCCATGAGTCACCATCTCAAAGATGAAAGAGGAGACCGAGAATGGTGGAATGATACATAGGTCAACGAGAAATAAAAGGAATGTAAAACAAGGGAATGGCTCAAAAGAGAGCATGGATCAAATGAGAATAAAAGATGATAAAAATGTAGGCAAAATGTGCACATGCGTGCAGGACTGATCTTGGATCTTAATTCTAATAAAAACACTAAGAATGTTTGAATTCAACAACACAACCCAAGTGAGGCCGTGAGAGTTCGGCTATTTTTAATCTTTCTATTTTATGGTTGTATTGCTGGCAAGTCTTGTAACAAGTCCTTAAGTACACTAACCCTATAGGAGACTATAGGAGCATGTGTACTGCCAGGCAAGTGCCTTATACTTCTTCCACCTCCTTGTGACCCGCGATCTGCACTCTGAAAGGTCTTTGATCTCATGCCTGGGTGGCTACTCAGCCAAAGAATAGAGAAAGGAAGCCAATAGGCGAAACCATTACTTCCCTCGCAAGCGAGGTACTTGGACACAAACCGATGAGACAGACACATCTGTGAGGGCATGGCCTAAGCTTGGTACTTTAGACCAAGTCAATGTTACACACAAGGTGAGAACACCATCGATGACAAGGCCCTACTCGATCCCGTACGATAGAAGCGTCGATACTTCACCGTCCCAAGTGATAGTCAGAGCGTCACATATCGAGATTTGGGCTCTATCCTTAGGGGTCACACCTCATTCAGTCTAGAGTGTACTTGAAAGCAAGGAGGGGATTTATGAACCTGAAATAATGATGTCCATTACCAATTTAAATTAAGGTTAAAGTTTATTTAACAGTCTCCTAGTTTTAGATTTTTTTGGTTTTCATATTTTTGGGTATTTTTCAAAGCAATCCATCCAACACTTTTTGTATTTTCTTTTAATCCTAAATGTGATATAAAACATGGAGGAGAGAAGGAAAAGAAATGCAAGTAGATACGAAATTGGAAATCCCACTCTCGTATCAAATGATGCATTTAAAGTAAGAAGACTCACAATGCTTCCCAGTGCTCTCCATGCATGATGCAAGGTAAAATTGAAATATTTACACTATATGGTGATATGGAAGTGATGAAACCATCCTAAACAATACTTGCTATTATCAAGAAGAACAAAATGCAAATTATTCAAAGATGGATCCTAAGTGTTTGGTCTTGGGGACTCCTCGGTGCCTGCCACAACAGGTCCTACAAGCGCTCCCTCACGGCACGCGGTTCCAAATTCAAGAAATTTGCAATCAATTATTTTACTAAGTCCAAACGCATATCACTATAGGTACATGTTCTATCAGGGGTTTGGACCATGCTATCGATGCAAGCAAACCTAAAACTAGGGGCTCCAATAACACAAAACAAAGAAAAGAAATATAGAAAACTCAAAACATGAGAAACAAAACAAAATAAAGGCAAAAATAAAAAAAAAACATGACAAGGCCCAATAGTGAACAGACACCCATGCAATGGGACCTCGTAATGTAGAGTAGTGTCCAAGTTATTACAAATAATATAAGGAAAATAAATGGCACACTCTCTCACAAAATAAAATAAAAATCTAAGTGACAAGATGCTCCTCTCCTCCTCTCCTTGTATTCCTCCTACTGTCTCCAATTGGCGTATGTAGAAAACGGCCAATCCAAGTGTCGCTCAGGTGCGTCCACCTCCTATGAAGCGGTCGTCACCATGCGGTCCCTCGCAAGAAAGTCAACAAAGAGAATTGGATAGAACAGATCATATAATTATCAGGAAGAAGAAGCAAAAATAAAAGAGCAACAATGAGCAATATATACAACACAAAATGCTACAACACATTGCTCCCCGGCAACGGCACCATTTGTTTGACTATTGTTGACAGAGGAGAAAGTTACACGCTCCACACAAGACAAGAGAGTAGTAGCTAAGGTGACCTCTCGCTAAATCCATGTAATCAAGAAATAATCAACCCACACAATATAGATCAAGCAATCAAAGCAGCAATGTGTGAATCAAAGTTTATTATACCCGACAAACAAGTGTATAGTTGCAAGCAGAGTAGGGGTCGAACACATGAAGTAGAATGCGATAGCAAGGTATATTATTTATAAGTAAATATATGTATGTATGTAAATGTATGCACAATATCAATCAAGGTATGCGTGAGTTTTAATAATGTAATCTTTTTTAATTTTTTAATTTATAATTAATTGCTTTTTTTCTTTTTTTAATTATCCAATTTTAATTTCTTTTTTTTAATATATAATATTAGGATATACATACATATATAACTATATAGATATGTATTATACAACATAAGATATTATAAGTATAATAAAACTAAAAATAACCAAAATTTACAGAATAAAAATATTTTTGTGCTTTTGATATTTTCTAAAATTTTTATGATTTTTCAATCATTTTTGTTAGTTTTTAGGTATTTTTAAAGGCCCAAATACACAAATCAGGGACTTTTTAAATATCTCGAATGCTTTGGAAATTAAAAAAATACTAAATAGAGTCAAAATTTTCCAAAACTATTTTTTATAGATAATATATAATATAAAGAAAATTCAAAATAGAAATAAATATTTTTGGATTTTTAGAAGTTTTTTTACAATTTTATAAAGATTTTGGAGCTTTTAATTTTTTGTGATTTTCTTTTTCTATTTTTAGGGATTTTTGGTCGGGAGGTACAAAATACAATAATAAATAAACACTATTTTTTGAATTTTTTAGATAATTTTATATTTTTTGGGCTTTTTAAAGCAAACAAGGAAGAAAACATGTTATTTTGATTTTTAATAAATAGGAAAAATACCTATAATGCAAAACTAAATGTATAGCATGAAAGTCACCCAAGCAAGCAAGCACATTATCCAATTTTTTTCAGAATTTTCGGAGTATAGATGATATTTTTAGAAAATCGAAAACATGCACAAAAAGTACTTGAACTGGCCAGAGTATATTTGCAATTAAAATTAATACATGGGCTAAAATGCAAATTATTCAAAGGTTTTGAACTAATAATCGAAGTTTAAAATTAAAAAACAATTATAAAAATCTACAAGGGTCTATGTGCAAAATGACCAGCTTATGTGGGGGCACGTGAGCTGAGCTGACAAGGACCAAAATGCAACATGTGAATAGTGTGGGGGTCTACTTGCAATATTCCAAAAAATATATAACTATTTTAGAGAATTACATGATCGAATCAAAATAAACAAAAACAAGGGTGAAAACATGCAAATTACCCCCAACAGGCGCCCGATCTAGTTGTTCTTGATACTTCACTTGATACGTGGCAAAATCTGGACGACGTGTACAACTTCATCTTCGACGTCTGAGATTAGATCTCAGATGTGATCTGACTATGGGGCTTCTCCTTGATCCAACGTCTCCTGCTCGATCTGGAGGCTGCTTCTAGATTAGGCGGCAGGTGATGGCGCTGGAAGAACACACAAAGAACTCATTAATGACGAGTTTGAATTTCGATCCTTCGTCCCCCAGGGTCACCTCCGATGGGCTCTACATACTCCTACAACTGCTACACACCTCCCAGAAGCTTCAAAATTGTTCGAGGATCACTAGTAGACCCTTGGAGCTCGATGGTTCGAAGGGAGACCTGTGAGGTCTGTTCTAGGTATGTTGGCTATCAGATGAACCCTTTAGGACCTGAAAGTAAGATATAAAGCAAGGCGGAGTGCTGGCAAAGGGTCCTGGCTATTATTGGTGTTAATCGAGGGTGAAATGGTAGGGCTCGGTGAGGTCCGGCAATTGGAAGAGGGAAGGACTTGATGGCTTGATCCACATGCAGTCAAGATGATCTGATTGATTAGATACATGGGGGAATGGAAGTCAAAGAATATGAGGTGCATGGATGGGTCGGAACATGTATAATAGGATGGAGACAGAGTGGCCAGAGCTCTGAGCTTCAGCGATCTAAGATCAAGTATTCTTATCTAAACTATGAAATTACATGCTAACTAAGTCCAGAATGAAAAAAGGAATTAAAATCTACCTAAGATGACGAACAAATAGGTCTCATCTAACTGGAACCAGAGAGACGAAACCACCAGGTAGAGCTCCGACGATGGCTGGATCTCCTCCTCCTCGACTTCTCCTTGCTGCAAATCAGCAGTTGGGCACTCTTGTCACCAGTGCAAAGCTTCTAGGACTGATTTGAGAGGCTAGAAACCAAGGAAGAGGGATCAAATCGGAGAATGTAGGCCCAGGTTCTTATTTATACATAGAGTCAAGGCTAGGATTTCTATTAGGGGTTGTCGCTCAATTAGAGTTTGACTTTGGAGAGGTTCTGGCATGAAATACACTTAAATATATTTTTGTTATATTTTTCTGAAGTTATATATACATTTTATTAAATGTATGTATTAATTACATAGGTATATGTAATGTATTCATCTATGTATTTTGTTTCTTTATTTATTTTAATGTATTTTAATGGCTTTATTTTATTTTAATTATGTATATGTACTATGTAGAATATTCACAAAATTGTAAAAATATAAAAGTGTGAAAAATATAAAGAATAACTAAAATGATTATTTTATCCGAGTATGTTATACAATAGGGGTCTAAAACCTAACTTTTGCATCTTAACTCTAAATTAAATGAAACCACCTTCATTAAATATCTTATTAAAATTTATATGCAATTAACGGTGATTTTGTGCATTTTGATTTCATAAGTTGGAGATACAGGTTTGTGAAGTGTGGGTTTTGGGATTTTATTCTGAGTGTAGAATGTACATTGTATATTATTTTTGTGTAAAATAAATTTTGTATTTTTCTATATATTTTTACTTACAACTTTAATGTACAAAATTTATTGATTTGATGTATAAATAATAATGGGTTCCAAAAATGAATTATTTGTCAAAATAAATTGGAATTTTTATTGTTGTTTTTGGTCGTTATCTCCCCTACTTTATTCCTGGTCGACCCATCCATTATGATGCCTACGTCTCGAGGTTTAGGGTCATAAAATACCTTCGACATTTTATTTCTTTTTCTTTCTTCCTTTCTTCTTTTATTTTATCTTTAAGTATAATACTTTAAACAATAAATAATATGTATTATTTTATTCAAATAGTGATATATATATATATGCATTTGGTTAGGGTTTAAATTCCAACATGAAAGAATAAAGGTGATGAAATGTAGATTTATCAGTCGTCTACAAGGCCCTACTCGCTCACGTATCATAGAAGCGCCAATACTTCACCACCCCAAGTAATAACCAAGGCTGTCACAAATCAAGTTTTGAGCTATAATCCTTAGGGATCACGTCTCGCTCAGTCTGGAATGTACCAGAAAACAGTGAGGGCTTTATGAACCCAAAATAATGATGTTCATTACTAATTTTAATTAAGGTCAAAGTTTATTTAGTAGTCTCCTAGTTTTAGAATTTTATGGTTTTCACTTTTTTGTATATTTTTCAAAGCAATCTGCCTAGTGATTTTTTTGTATTTTCTTTTGATCCTAAAGGTGATATAAAAGGGGGGAGAGAACAAAAAAGCAATGCAAGTGGATACGAAAGTGGAAATCTCACTCTAGTATCAAATGATGCATGTAAAGTAAGAAGACTCACATTTCTTCTCAACGCTCTCCATGAGGGATGCAAGGAAGAATTGAAATATTTATAATATATGGCAATATTCCAGCGATGAAACCGTCCTAAATAATACTCGCTATTATCGGGAAGAATAAAATGCAAACTTCTCAAAAGTGGATCCTATGTATCCAATCTTGGGGACTCCTCAGTGCCTGCCACAACGGGGCCTGCAAGCACTCTATGGAGTCCCTCATAGTGCATGAAAGACCCAAGATCTACCCTCGCTAGTTGTGTGGAATTAAAATTAAATGTCATTGTAGGCGGGCAATTTAAATCAATAAAAAAGACTACTTAATTACTTACCCAATTAAAAGCGAGCGGTCCAATTTATATTTTACTTGGTCATGCCTACGGTCGAACTCAGGGAGGCCGTTGTCTTCTTTGGTCTACTATTAGGTGATCTAGAAGCTAGGTTTTCAAGGAAGCATTTTTTGATATTTTTTATGAAGTTAATAAATGTCATGCAAATTCAGGTTAGTTTAAGGACAAAAATGTAATTTATGGTCAAATCATGACAAAATATCTGCAACCATCGCTAGAAGATGAAAAATGATGAAATTAAGCTACCATATTGTTTTTGGAATTTTCTGATGCACGATGAATTAATTACAAATTAAATATGTAGAATAGGTGATTTTGAGAAAATTAATTTTCATAAATCGCAAACTAATTAATTTCAGGAACTAAAATTAAGCTAGATGTATCTAATGAGAATCTATCGAGGAAAATTAATAATCCTAAAAATGATTGATGTATGACCTATTAAAAATTAATTACAAAAATCACCTTTTAATTTATTGTGACTTTAATATGCATGCAAATCAATGAAATTTTGGCACGATGTAGAACAAACTAAAATCTATCTATCCACTACGAATTTTTGGGAATGTTTGGAGCAACAATTAATTTTATAAGAGTTTAATAGCGTGTAGTGGGTAAAATGTGCAAGTTTTCCTCAAAATAATTTTAGTTAATCAATGAATTCTCACAAAATTCCAAATAAATAGCCAAGAGATAGAGAATTAGATGGTCTAAAACATGCTATTTGAATTAAAGAAATGATGATGAAATGATGTCCAAATTACAAGAAAAATGCAGGGTTCTAAATACGAATACAAAGAATAAATTAGATAAATTAAAATATGTTGATGTAGACTATAATGCTTTTACCATGACTTGCATGGGCAGACGTGCAAATTCACTGGAGGAGCACATTCATTTTACGTGCCCTGGCTGGGGCTGGGTACATGCATAACACTCTGGATGAGCAAGATCAGCCTTGCAAATGACCCCTGACCTCACGTGCTCTTCACGTGAGGTGAGGATAATAACGAGGGGTATGGGCGACTATGCACACGGCCCGAAGCATGCGTGATGGCTCGGGGAGGTCGCTGGAGGCCGTTCGTGCACTAATGGTCGTTGGGTGCAGCGGCTCTGGAGGGTGGTTGGAGGAGCGGGGGCTTGAGGATGCTGAAGTGTGGACGCTTCCAGCCCAAGGAGCGAGCGGAGTTAGTTAAGGTGAGGTGATGTCGAGCACTCGGGCAGCTGAAGGACTTGGATTGCAATGCGCGAGGTGGAGGCACGAGGCATGCGGTGGCATTGGGCTATGAGGATTGGCTGCTGCTTGTGTGGAGATGGCGTGTGTCACGAAGGAGAGGCTCATGATTCATGACAACAAAGGATGGCGGCTGAAGAGAAAAGTAGATCTGACGGATGCTCGGTGATACCCCTTCTCGTTGATACACGATTGGGAAGGAGTGGGCACGAAGATGCGCACGACAGTCGAAGGGCGATCAACCTCTTGTTGCTCGACGCGATGCTGCGCGTGATGGTGCGGTCGTGCGATGCATGAGGTTGTTGGTGCTGAGACGGGTAGAGGTTGTCACATGTGGAGGAGGAGATAAACTTTGAATTCGGTGATGGCCTCGATGCCCGATGGTGGCGGAAACTTGGCTGTGATCTGGACAATGCACAACAACATGAAAGAGCCATGGATCTCACCCTCAAGGTCTTAGTTACTTGACCTCCACCCCAGCTATCACCTGGAAGAGGGAGATGGCCCTCATTCTCTCATGAGAATGGGCAGATAATCGTGAACGAGGGTGGCGACGGGGTTTTATGAGTGGTTGGGTCGAGCGAGAAGGGAGAAGGTTGGGGATGGAGTGGGTAAATATGTAGAGGATGCGGGGGTTGTTGGCGAGCACGCGGTTGAACGAGAAGATGGGCCAACCATCACGTGAGGTGGAGAATGATGCGGCGGTTGTAGCTGCGAGTAGATAGGAAAAGAGAAAGGAGGGTCAGGTCGCGGTGGTTGGTGGAAATTAAGGAGGTGGTTGGGCGAGAGGGAAGAGAGGGAAGGTGAGACCGGTACCGTGGGGGAGGCAGGGGTGCGGATGCGCGTGATGCGTGGACCACCACACACGATGGGCAGTGGTTGCGCAGGGAGTGGGGGCGCACTGCCGCACGAGGCGCAGGTCGCACGGGCTGTAGGGGGAGAGGAGAATGGGGGTACCACATGGTGCAATGGAGATTCAGCCACGTGGTAGAGAGAAGAAAAAATTTAAATTAAAATTAAAAATAAATAAGTAAATAAGTAAATAAATAATAAAATAAATATATAATAATTAAAATAACATATAAAATAAATAAGATAAAATAAATAATGATATTAAAATAAATAAAATAAATAAAAATAATAAAGATGAAAAGAAAATAATAATAATTAAATAAACAAAAAATAAAATAAAATAAAAGGGGGTGACACATGGTATCTCAGGAGCCGCCACGTGTCGCTCTCAGAAAAAAAACACAAATTAAATGTAAAGAAAAATTTAAAAAGGAATAGAAAAAGGGGTTAAATCAAAAAGTGGTCAACACAAAAGTTGCTCATCTCGAGACAAAATCTACAACTTTTATGAAGGATCAAAAACCATAATAAATCATCTGTACAAAAAATATTTTTGGAGGTATCTTATGGGTATAAAATACTGAATTTTTGTGTTTTGCAAAATTTTTTTGTTATTTTCAAAATACGATAAAAATTTAAGAAAATTAAAGAAAATATGAAATATATATTTACAATTTAAGATACTTTTTTGTTGGATTTTTAATAATTAAAATGATAAAATAAAATACAAGGACATATGTACAACATATAATGGGGGCCTAAAATCCAAATTTCACATACGAACCTCGATTCTTTTGAAGTTGGTCTTGTTTTGAGGGTAATTAAATATACATTAATTCAAAAGTGAGTAGGGGTCATAGGAGACTGTATAAGAGAGATATTCACAATTTAAGGCTCTTAGTCTCAAATTAGGATTAGGGTATTATTGGTTAATTTTACAAATTAATATTTTTTTACATTGTTCCTTTATTTGTATTAGTAATATATACACTATAGAGTTGATTTTCTTCAATTTTGAGTTAGATAAGAATATATAAAAATAATGAAGATTTGGTGAGTATACATGTGACATTCACAAGCGAATTTAGCTTCTTATTTAATGCAAATATGCATGCTAAAATGCAGACATTAATTCTAAGTGCGTGAATGGTAATAATGTTGAATAAATGGAGAAATGTAGCTAATTACTCGGGATCAGAGCTCTATTATCTGCTTTTAGAGTGATGAATCACAGATTCATCAACCCCTATACTTAAACCCTTCTCATACCTGAGCAACTAAAATGAAATGCAAAAGTAAAATGATTTTGGGTTCCATACCAAGGTCTTAAACAAAAGGTGAAAATGGCGCTCGAATCGACCTTTAGATTAATAATGTGGCAGAACCTAATTGGGAATTGAATTTAAGACCTAACATCCTTTAAGTTCCACAATACTCTATTCAGGTCCCCTCAACAGTCAGGTCAGTACAAATCCTCATACGCAAATTCTAACGACTATGAATCCTACTTGTACTATGTAAGTGAAATATATCTCTACACATCAGAAATGGCATAGAAACAATCTCCTCTAACAAGGTAACTCTAATTCCCCTATCTAGCAACTCTTTCCTCGAGGATGGGGTATTCCTTTCTAAGTTCAAGTGCGACTGGCTCAAAAAGAGAGGGTAGAGAAGATAATGGATTATGACCAGTGTAGTCACATATCCTTGGAACTTGACAAGTGTAGCCAATTCTCTAGCTACAGGCTTCCTTGGTATGAGATTTTGAAGCGTATGCCTTGCTTACACATTTTTCTCTGACGGGATTTTTTTAACTTTTTGACCATCTAACTTTGTTGGAGATTTTCTTTTTTTTACTTCTCTTTTTTTTGATATATACAAAAGTGCAATATGTACATAAGGAGTTTTTCTTCTTGAGCCAGTAGATTATCCCTCTTTTGAAGCTTTATTGCAACCCACAACATTCTGTCATTAGACCTCGATGCCTCTAGACTAGGTTGAGATGGACTACCCTCCCTAGAGGAGGACAGATGTTTCCACCCATGTGCTACTCCAAGCCAAATGATCCTACCTCCTCACCACCTCAATAACGAAGAGCTATGTGCATGGTGCTTGTCCAAGTTAGGTCACTGTCTAAAGGAATTGTGCATGTTTATGAAATATATAGTTTAAACCAATAAAGATGACATGTGAACATAGATTTGCAAATTCAAAGAATTAAGTCACTTGACCTGAAAAATTCTTAACTCCAGTTCCTATAAGGTTCCTATGAAATTAGGTAGATTAAAGTCAAATCAAATCCATCCTTGACTTATATTCATAACTTGGTTCAGAACCCACTAACTTTCCACTTTGCATATGCTAGATACGCAAATGAAATGCAGATGACATGCAATGTGTATGAATGAAGTGCAAGACATTTTTTTGATGATTGCAAGGATGATATGCAAGAGTAAATAACATGCTTTTTTTCCTTTATTTTACAACAAATTTGGTATGCCTCCTATTTTACATCAAATTTAACAAAAGTATTATTTACAATAATTTTACAAATTTATACACATTATACATGTTTTACAATTTTTATACAATATACATATTATACAAGTCTTCATGTATTTTACAAAAAGTTTTTTTATCAATTTTATTAACCCCATAATTATTGCAAAATATATACAAAAATACGTGAAAGTATGAGCTATGGGTAAAGTATATATGTAATATATACATGTCCCCTATACTTAGCATGTTCTATGTCCTCAGAGCACATGAAGTGAGGAAAAGACATAGCTCGTGCTAAGTGTAGGAGAGTTAAAATAACAAAAAGTATAGAAGTCGAACGGCCCCTATACTTATGCTTTGGTCAGCTTAAGTGTAAAAGAAGAGCAAAAATGGGACGGATGAGGTCATGAGGAGAAATGGATGAAAATATACATATGGTGGTCATCAATCCCCCCTATACTTAGGTTCTGCTCAGCCTAAGTATAGGACATGAGTAAGTGTGAGAATCGGTGAGGTTGGGGATATACAAAGAATGGTGAAATTAATAAAAGAATAGAAGGAGTGACTCAGATCACCCTCCCCCCTATATTTAGGCTCTGGTCAGCCTAAGTATAACCATAAAATGAAACGATATGGAGCTCGAGCGAGTGTATGAATCACTGGGTAGGGAGGGCAATAAAAGAAAGGAAATCTATACAAGAAGGAGTAAGAATATACAAGGATCAAGAAGGTTTGTGACGAACCTTATTGCGTGAGCGAGGAGGTGGGTAATATACAAGTGTATCGTCGTAGGATTTGTCCTCGGATGAATGACAATAATGATGCGAAGGGATCTTCCAACGAGGGTCGACACACGACTGCTTGCTCAGGTATGGCTCAAGAACAACCAAACTGAGCTTACTTATATAAATCACCTCATCTAGAACCAATGAGGACTCCTCAGAAAATTCCTTCACTAGTATATTAAAGGAAACTTTCGTGGTCGGTTTTCTAGAACTTGAAGCATTAAGGGGGAGAGGAGAGTGATGCTCCTTGAGGGGTTGGGGGGATGCATCGAGGAATCAATTCTCAACTTCCTCTCATTGGATAACTGACTCAAGGATGGAGCAACCATGTTTCTGGGAAGGGTCAATTTGGTCTTGGTTGTCTCCTTTGTTGAAGGTCTAGGATGTGGTGTGGTTCTAACCATGGGTTCCTCATCGGATGAGTCACCATATCGATTGTTATATTCCTAAAGGGTTAACACATGACTCTAATAGGTGCTAGTGATCTCAGTTGGCTTGGCATTGATAGCTTCAGGTGTCGGATCATCGAAATGGTCAAGACAATCAGAAAAAAGTTGTGTCCGACTTATCGATAGCTTCGGGTCGTGAGTCCTTTATTGAAGTTGTTACAGTGGTGGTGTTGCGAGCAGCGAAAATTGTGGATGTGTGGGGAGTCTCTGATACAATTGTCGGCTCGATAGTCAGCATCTTATGTCTAGAAGAGAGGTGGGACTCATCTACCTCTTGATGGTCACGACTGTCAGCGGCTATGTGAGGTGCTTTGGGTTGGATTGTGTCCTCAAAGATCACGACTAATCGGTGTGTACCCAATGTTGGAAAAATGATCTGTCGAGTCTCGAAATCTATAGTCACCTTAGCCAAGGCTATGAATGGCTTCCCAAAAATGATGGGAGACTAGGTGAACTCTCCAAGATGCTCAATATCAATGACCGTGGAGTCCACTCTGAGTGGAACACCTTGAAAAGAATGCCTGAAATGGTTCCTCTCGACCGTCTGATGGATTGGTTAGCTAGCTGCACGATCTCTCTAGATTTCCTAAGTGGTCCGAGTTTGAGCTTATCAAATACAGAGGTCGGGAGGATATTTATCGATTAGTCATCATCGAATCTCACATGGGTGAAAATGGTGTCATTTATTCCACATTCAACTCGGGGCAACTGCTTCACTCTACAGCTTTTGGTCTTTCTCTCCATTACCAAGGAGGTGGCCATAGACACTAGGTGTCTTTCTATCCTTGTTCTCTTATTGCTCGACCTCTTGGGCATCAATTTACTCCTCACAACTCTTTTGAGGTCGGGGATGTGATCTATGGCCTAATTTAAGGGAATCTTAAGAATCAATTCCTCAGCAATTGCTTCCTTAAGGGCAGGATCCAATTTTTTAAAGTCATTTTCATTTTCAATTTTATGAGATTATCTTGTTTTTCAAATTTTTTGGTGTTTCCGGTATTCCAATTGTTTTGATATTTTTGATATGTGAAGGACGAGAGGGAGAAAATGCATACTCGAGACCGGAGGGCAAGTAGATAGTAGAAGAGGGAGGTCGAATTGACTCCAGCTATATAGAGTGTGTAGGTCCCCTAGTGTTCTCTTGGTTTCCAACATCAAATTTTCTCATGTCATTCTCCAATTCCATACCCAGATTGGAAGCATATGAATTCAATAAGTCAGTGACATTTTTCAGCCTATCCTCAATTGCTTCAAGTCTCTTGACAAGTTTGGAAATGTCATCCTCCATAATGTTCCCATGATAAATCATGGGCAAATTTTGCTCAATTGGAGGATGCTGCTGAGAATTCGACGTCTCATACTCAACATACCTTAACTTCGGCATGTAGTGTTGAGTTGAGTAGTGGCCATTTGTGTGGCAGATATTGGTCTGAGCCTCATATAATGGATTCGATATACAAGCAGTCTGTACATCGAACTCATGAGTCCAACCTCCTATGTGTGTAGGTTCTTCGAATGGCTGGTCAATGTAAGCTTGATCATGGCGGTCAATTAAGTTAGGAAGATTATAGGGTACATGCCAATCCATTCGATTCTTTAGTTTGACCACGTGATACCCTAAGGTCCAGTCAGGATGTAGATGCGTAATTTATGAACCTGTCCCAACAGTCATAAGAGAATCAGATAAGGTGTATGGGGTAGGTATCTTTGCCAATCATCTAACTCAATAGTAGCTTGCTCTTCAAATGGTACCCTTATTCTAGCAAGCTTCCAACTATAAGGTGATTTAACTAAGGATGGAAGTGGATCTGGAATGTAAGAAGGTGAGGTAGGTGGGAAGTAGGGAGAAGCGAGAAAGTTAATCAATGTTGTAACTTCAGAATCGGGGTGGGATGGAAAGAAGAAGGATGGTCGTGGAGTAATTGTCTCAAAGAGAGGATTCCCCTGGAAGGAATAAGAGGAGGCTAGAAAGTCTGTCAGAGGTCTGACTTCGTAGTTGGAATTGGGTAGGGGATATGTCTCGAAGAGAGGGTTCATGGAGGAGAAAGATGGCGAAGATGGCCGTGCGGAAACCAATGAGCCAACATCTTCAAGAGGGAATGAGAGTGGATTGATGTAAAAATGTGCAATTTCACAAAGGAAAACATACACGGACAAACACAAAAAAAATTGCAAAAGCAAACCCTAGTTTCACCAACTCAACACAATGCTGGTCGCAAAGGTCCGACCGTTATCTTTTCAAATTTTTTGCTGATAAATGCAAACTTTAAAAGAGTCAACGAACTGTTAAGTGCTTGTATTTCCCTAGAGACTGATCCGACTCTTACGATTAATTGCACCTACTTTCAATCTGTATGGATGTAACTACGAACCATAAAACATCTACCTATTACTTAAGGACCAAGACTTATGTAGTGTCCTTTAAACCATCCACTCTGATAAGGAAATCCAGACCGTTTACCAGCTACCCATATTTCCTCACTGAGAAGTAGCTAATCATTTTTGTATAATCAGTAGTCAATATGAAAATCCTGGCTTGGCTCAATCCTAGTGTTCGTTTCTCTCTCAATTGCAAGTAAATTCAAACAATGAGGGTGTTACTCTCCCCAAAATAATTTTAGTTTTAACGCAATTGTTTTGGTTCAAATTGTATTAGCAGTCCCAATTTTAAGTTTGATTATCACTAAATTTAATTCACCACACATGGCACACCTAACGAACAAACCTGATTTCTTTTAATCCTAAGTTGTAGGACCAAGGGGAAGGGAGTCAAGAAAAGCTTATGCAATCCAATAAATCAATGATGCATGCCCACTTCAGAAGACCTGCAGTGATCCTCACACTCTACATGAGGGATGCGATACATAATTTGAAATTTTTGCACTATATGAAATGTAAGTGATTAAACTACACCTAACAGATAGTTCTAATTAACATGAATAAATGAATTGAATTTGACAAAGTTAGAATGATCTAATGTGTGTATTATTATAGTGAATGTGTGGTCCTAAATTAAACGAGCACAAGCAATGAATATTTGGCCTATGAAAAGCTCCCAAGAGCCACGTGTGCAAGTCTAACCTATGAGTCACTCAAGTCGAGCCCCACCCTCACCGAGAGTGAAACATGTCTTGACAAACCACAAGAATAATGTCCAAGTGTCAGGGTACACACGTGAGATCCCAAACGGAATCCAATGGAAATGTGCAATTATTACCAATTTATTAAAACAAATATAGAAAATAAAATCCTAAGGGCTCTACACTCTCTCACGACTCAACTCCATCTTAATTTTATGCATCCTTTAGTCGTCTTAATTCCCAGAAAACTGACCTCCAATGCTCATGAGTTGCTCGACCACCTAAGCAGTTGTTTGATCATGTGGGGTCCCTTGCACAAAAAAAGTTGATGGTAAAAAAGATAGACTCAATAAACTAAATAAATTAAAATAAATTAAGGCAAATAAAAAATACAGAAAAATAAACAGAGAAATATACATAAGAAAACCAGGGGTTAAACTACCCTAGGGTGGAAAACCCTAATATCTAGATTTTCTAAAAATCAACCTAAGACGTGTCTCCCCAACAATGATGCCATCTGAAAGTCCCAAGATTTACCCTCTCTAATTGTGTGAAATTAACGTTAAATTTCATTGCAGGAAGGTAATTCAGATCAATAAAAAAGACCACTTAATTAATTATTCAATTAAAGGTGAGCGATCCAATTAATATTTTACCTGGGCTAGCCCGAGATCAAATCTAGGGAGGCAAAGGTCTCCTTAGGTCAATTATTAGGCGATCTAAAAGCTAGGTTTTCAAGGAAGCATTTTTTGGTATTTTTTATGTAATTAATAAATGTCATGCAAATTCGGGCTAGTATAAGGACAAAAATGTAATTTACGATCAAATCAAGTCCAAAATCCTCAAAATGGGTCATCAGATGAAAAATGATGAAATTAAGCTACCACTATTTTTTTAGAATTTTGTGATGCAAGATGGATTATTTATGAATTAAATATGCAAACTAGGTGATTTTGACAAAATTAATTTAAATAAATAGCAAACCAATTTAGTTTCAAGAACTAAAGTTATTCTAAATGTATCTAATAAGAATCTATCTAGGAAAATTAACAAATCTTAAAAATTAATGGAGTATGACCTATTAAAAATTAATTATGAAAATGATGGTTTAATTTATTGCGACCTTGATATGCGTGTTAATGCAATGAAATTTTGGCATGATGTAGAACAAATTAAAATATATCTACTACAAATTTTTGCAGCAATAATTAATTTAATAAGAATTTAATAGCACGTAATGGGTAATATGTGAAAGTTTTCCTCAAAACAATTTTAGTTTATCAACGAATGCTTATAAAATTCCAAATAAGTAGCCCAGAAGTAGAGAATTAAATGGTCTACAACATCTATTTTTGAATTAAGGAAATGATGATGAAATAATATCCAAATTACAAAATAAATGCTTGGTTATAAATGCAAATATAAAGAATAAACTGATAAATTAAAATGTGCTAACGTGGACTATAATGCATTTACCATGACTTGTAGGGGCAAATTCACCAAAGGAGCACGTGCACCTCATGTACCCTTACTGGGACTGGGTACAAGTGCAATATTCTGGATGAATGGGGCGAACATTGCAATTGACCCCTGACCTCACGTGCTCTTCACGTAAGGTGAGGATAATAATGAGGGGGTGTGCGACTATGCACATGGCTCGAAGAGGGAGATGATGGCTCAGGGAGGCCGCTGGAGGCGTTCGTGCGCTGGCGGTCGCTGGGTGTAGTGGCGCTGGAGGATGGCTGGAGGTGTGGGGGGCCAGAGGATGCTGAAGTTCAGAGGCTTCCAGCTTGAGGAGCGAGTGGAGTCAGTTGAGGTGAGGCGATGTCGAGCACTCGGGCGGTTGAAGGACTTGGACTACAGTGCGCGAGGTGGAGGAGCAAGGCACATAGCGACGTTGGGTTATCAGGATCGACTTCTACTTGCGTGGAGATGACATGTGACACGCAGGAGAGGCTCAAGATTCACGATGGCAGAGGATGGTGGCTGAAGATAAAAGCAGATCTGACGAACGCTTGGTGATACCCTTTGTCGTTGATAGATGACTGAGAAGGAGTGGGTACGAAGATGTGCACGATGGTCGAAGGGCGATTATCCTCCTATTGCTCGACACGATGCTACGCATGATGGTGTGGTCGTGCGACATAGGAGGTCGTTGGTGCTGAGATGGGTGGAGGTTGTTGTCTATGGAGGAGGAGATGAACTTCGACTTCGGTGATGGCCTCGCATCCCGATGGTGGCGAAAGCTTGGCTGTGATCTGGGCAATGCACAGCAACATGGAAGAGCTGTGGATCTCGTCGTCAAGGTCTTCGTTGCTCGAGCTCGTACCCCAGATGTCACCTGGAAGAGGGAGCTGGACCTCGTTCTTTCTGGACAATGGACGGATAATAGTGAACGAGGGACGACGATGGGGATTTATGAGTGGTTGGATCGAGCGATAAGGGTGGAGGTTGTGGATGTAGTGGGTCAATATGCAGAGGATGTAGGGGTTGTTGGCGAGCGCACGCTCGTGCGAGAGGCTAGGCCAATCATTGCGTGAGGCGGAGAGAGATGCAGCGGTTGCAACCATGAGTGGATAGGAGAGAGGGGAGGGTTAGGTCATGGTGGTTGGCAGAAATTAGGGAGGTGGTTGGGCAAGAGGGAAGAGAGGGGAGGCAAGACCACGCGCTGCGGGGTAGGCGGGGGTGCAGTTGTCCGTGGTGTGCAGACCGCCACGCGAGGCGGGTGGTGGTTTTGCTGGGGAGTGGGGGTGCTGTGCCTCGTGCGGGATGCAAGGGGAGAGTAGAGTGTGGGTGTCACGTGGCGCGATGGAGAGGAAGCTACGCGGCAGAGAGAAGAAAAAAAACTAAAAACTAAAATTAAATGAATAAATAATAAATAAATAAATAAAATAATAATCAATAATAAATAAGATAAAATAAATAATAATTAAAATAAATAAAATAAAAATTAAATATAAAAAGAAAAGAAATAATAATAATATTATTATATATAAACTAAAATGAAAAGAAAATTAAATAAAAGGAGGTGACACGTTGTTGCTTGAGGAGTTGCCACTTGTCGCTCCCAGAAAAAACACAAACTAATAGTAAAGAAAAATAAAAAAGAAATAACAAAAGGGTCAAATAAAAAAGTGATCAATATGTAAGTTGCTCATCTCGACGAGATCTAAACTTTTGTAAAGTATCCAAACCAAAATAAAATATCTATAAAAAAGTATTTTTGTGGTATCTTATAGGTATAAAATATCGAAGTTTTGTGTTTCGTCATTTTTAAAATAAGATAAAAATCAAAGAAAATTAGAGAAAATATGAAATAAATATTTACAACTTAATCTATTTTTTGTTTGATTTTTAATAATTTAGACGATAAGATAAAATAAAATACATGGACATATGTACATTATACAATGCGGCCCAAAACCCAACTTTCACATACAAATTCTGATTCTTTTGAATTTGGTCTTGTTTTGAAGGTAGTTGATCATACATTAATTCAAAAGTGAATAGGGCTCCATAGAAGATTGTATGAGAGAGATATTTACAATTTAAGGCTCTTAGTCTCAAACTAGGGTTAGGATTTTATTGGTCAATATTACAAGTTAATATTCCTTTTGACATTTTCCTTATTAGTGCTAGTAATATATACACTATAGAGTTGATTTTATTCAATTATGAGTTAGATAAGAATATATAAAAATAATGAAAATTTGGTAAATATACAGATGATATTTACAAGCGAATTTGGCTTTTTATTTAATGCAAATATGCATGCTAAAATGCAGACATTAATTCTAAGTGCGTGAATGGTAATAATGCATAATAAATGGAGAAATGTAGCTAATTCCTCGGGATCAGAGCTCTATTTTTAGTTTTTAGAGTGATGAATCGCAGATTCATCAATGCACGGTTCAAAATTCAAGAAATTTGCAATTAATTATTTGACTAAGTCCAAGCGTATTTCACTATAGGTACATGCTTCTATTAGGTGTTTGGACCTAGCTACTGATGCATGCAAGTCTAAATCTAGGGGCTCCAATCACATAAAACAAATAAAAATAATGGTAGAAAGTTCAAAACACAAGAAATAAAATAAAATAAAGTGAGAAAACACAAAAAACCATGGTGACGCCTCCAGGTGAATAGACACATGATCAATGGACCTTGTTGGATGAAATGTCCAAGTCCAAAATCATTATAAATATTTATAGAAAAATGAAATAAATTACACTCTCCTCATAAAATAAAATAAAAAACTCTAAGGGAGCTTCTCTGCTCCTCTCTCTGTCTCCTTCCATGCTCTTTCCTAGCTGGCTCACAAGCAGAAGAGCCCTTCTCCTCGCGACTCAGGTGCGTCCACCTCCTAAGAGATGGCCTTCGCCATGTGGTTCCTCGCAAGGAAGACAAACACAGAAAAAGTGACCTATATAGATTAGATAATAATAAAAAATAAAGAGCAAGAATAGAAGAGAAATAATATGCATAATAATATACTCAAAGCTACTCTATCCATTACTCCTAGCAATAGCGCCATTTGTTTAACTACTACAATCAGGGGAGCCTCTTATGGACCACACAAGGCAAGTCCACTAAGTCGATGTGATGAGAACTCGCCAAGATCAAGTTACTAAGCAACACTCAACTCATACAATAGGAGTAAATTAAGCAAGCAAAACATATGTGTCAATAAAAAAATTCCTACAATAAATACGTATAATGGCAAGCAGGTAGGGGTTGAACATGAGAAGCATGTGGCATATCAAATATTGTTTTTATGAATAAATAAAGCAAGTGTATAAGTATGTATGCATAATTTCAATCAATGTGTATGTGAGTTTTAATTGATTCAATTAATTATATGTAAATATGTTTTTATTTTAAATTAATTATATATATATTGTTTCAATTTTCTAATTTTTAATTCCTTTTCTTTTTAATATTTAATATAAGTATATATATAACTATATATTGTGTATAATATAAGGAGAGTATTATATAAAATATTTAATAAATATACAAAAATCAAAAAATATAAATGAAAACAATCCTTTTTATTTTTTAAAGGTTTAAAAATAATTATATAATATTTTTTAATAATTCAAATAAATATAAACTATAAATATTCATATATGAGTATACAATACAAGTTAGAGTGCTATAATTATAAATATAGCTAAATATATTCCATATTTACTGAATAAATTATTTTCTATTTTTTTTATATTTTCTAATGTTTTTGTGATTTTTTTAGTGATTTTGCTATTTTTAGGTATTTTAAACTTCATAACTAGTAAAAAATGATTAGATAATTTGAGATTTAATAATACAAACAAAGTCAAAAAGTCTCAAAACTAATTTTAATATTTTATGATATATATAATATAGAAACTAATATTTTTGGTATTTTTGAAGATATTTTTATAATTTTTATAAGGATTTTTTAGCCTTTTAATTTTTCATAATTTTCTTTTTCTAATTTTTGGGATTTTTGGTCTGGGGGTTCAAAATACATAATAAGAAACTACTATTTTTTGGAGTTTTAATACAATTTCGTTAGTCTTTTAGCTTTTTCAAAGCAAACAGAAAATAACCGTATACTTTTTGATTTTTAGTTAATAGAAAACTATGTAAAATGCAAAATAAAAATTAGAGCATGAAAGATAATTGCATCAGACACATGACCCTATTTTTTTAAGATTTTTCGAGATTGCATGATATTTGTAGAAAATAGAAAACACGTACAAAAATTGATTGAACTAGCAGGGGTATATTTGCAGGTAGAATAAAAGATAGGGAGCACATTGCAAGGTACCCAAAAGTTTTAAACTAATATTCATAGTTTTAATATTAAAATGTAATTACAAAAATCTGTAAGGGTCTGACTACAAAATGGCCATCTCACGTAGGGAGCACACGAGCTGAGCTGGCAAGGACCAAAAGGCAATACGCAAAAAGCTCGAGGGTCTACCTGCAAATGTTCCACAAAATATTAAACTAATTTAAATAGTTATAGGACTAAGTAAAAATAAAAAAGGGCAGGAGTCGGATATGCAACTTACTCCTCACATGCGCCAAATCGAACGACCAAAGATGATCCACTTGTATGCACAATTTCAATCAATGTGTGTGAGAATAAAGGTGTATTATTTTATATAATAGTTTATACAATATTTACTCAATAAATAATATATGTTATTTTATATAATATTTTATACAATATTTACTCAATAAATAATGCATGTTATTTTGTGCAACGTAACGCTATTTTCATGCTTTTAGCTAGGGTTTAAAGGCCAAAATGAAAGAATAAAGGTTATGAAATTGAGATTCATTAGTATCAATCTACATACATAGTAATCCAACTCAATTTTCTCCTCTCCATCCATTTATTCATATTTGACTACCTTTTTGTATCTTTAATAATAAAAGTTATCAATCCAAAAGAGTTAAACACCTTATATATATATATATATATATATAACATTTAACGTTCCCAACACATTGTAAATATTTCCATACCACCATTTTTCATGTTCTCCATCTATTTAATCTATGTGGAAAAAAATCTATGAACATTTATGAATAGCTTAGAATTTTATTATGCCAAATACGTGGGTACCCATTGAGTACATGGGTATCCGTCAGATATATGGGTACCCGCTAGAAATTACCCGTTTAATAAATGGACAGGTATGGGTAGTGACTTTAAAAACGTGTACGATTTGGGAATATTGATAACTACCCGAAAGCCAACCCACTGACATCCTTATAAGAGAGGGATCCCTATAGCGAAGTTTACTCGTTTGTTTGAGTTATGTATACCCGTGATGGAGGTTTATAAATAGCACGAAGCCCCTCATGTAGTCCGCCCTCACCCTCCTATGCATGTGCTTTGTGGTCTCGCGTGAGGCTCAACCCTTGTGCAACCACCAATTCACACAACCATCAGTTGCAATTTTGACCACGAGGTCAGTCACGAGAATCATTTAAACATCTCACACTTGACTGAAGTAAACAAAACTACTACATTCTCATTATTCATGCAATGTACGCATGAAGATGTCTTCAATGAGGACCATTATTCATAAAAATACCTACCTTAACTCATATTCATGAGTTCCATTAAACCAACATGTTTAATGTTTGTACATGTTGGTATTTCCTTGGTTAGATAATTTGCAAATATATCCCTTCTAGGTATAATAAGTTGCCATGATTTCTTGTTTCGCCATTACATCTTGTATATTGATATTGGATCTCAATGCGCTTTCCTTTATAACTATTAGCCCCGCTATTGATCAAGCTTATTGCAGATTGATTTTACAATAAATTTCATTTTATCTTTTGACCAATTCAAGGCTCGAATTTTCCAAAAAAAGCATTTAATTCAAAGTGTATGAGTGGTGGCCATGTTACATGCAACATATTATGCTAGTGCATGTGTACATACACATTCTTGTTTCT
Source organism: Ottelia alismoides (assembly GCA_037367405.1). Classification (NCBI taxonomy): domain Eukaryota; kingdom Viridiplantae; phylum Streptophyta; class Magnoliopsida; order Alismatales; family Hydrocharitaceae; genus Ottelia; species Ottelia alismoides. The sequence goes on along the minus strand of JAZKJV010007520.1, from coordinate 479,394 downwards.
TGCTACCTCAAGAAACAACTGCTCCACCAAACAAGAAAAGATAATACGATGTAGATTTCCTATCATCTACATTCCCTTCGAAATCTTCATCAAAGTATCGGACTACCTCAAGTGATTCAGCTTGAAACATCAGCTTCAGATGTATAATTCCTTTGCACTTATCGAAGATTCCTCTTTACAGCTTCTCAATGTGTTGGATGATATTATTACAAACTAGGCTAACTGAATAAGTCATGTCAGGATTAACACATATCATTGTGTGAATCCGACTTCCCATTTCTCGTGCATATGGAACAGATAAAGATCGTTACCTTCATAGGACATTGACTTTTACAGAGTCATTTTCCAATAATAACTGGTGTAGTATCTAGAGTGATATTATGCATTTACTATCTCTTCAATACAATACAAAAGTATTTCTTTTCAATAAGACTTGATGCTCTTGAATCTTTGTACCCTATATTTTGAATTTCTAGAATATATGATGATTCAGATGTGTCCTTCATCTCAAGCTCATTGCTCAGTTTTTCTATTGTTTTATGGATAATTGTTATATCAATACCCGCGGGAAGAATGTCATCCGCATACAATGGTGCAATTGCAAACTTTCTCCCACTCTTCATGACACATACTTAATTATCAAATTTATTTGCAACGAAACCAAAGTAGTGGTTTTTCTCATGGAATTTGAGATATCAATGTTGTGATGACTGTTTCAAGTCATATAATGACTTTCTTAACATATAAAGCCCTTTCTCCTGACTATCTACCTAAAAATCATCATGTTGTCGCATATACGTCTTCTCCCTTTATTCTCCAATAAGAAAGGTGTCCACACATATATTTGGAATAATTCTAATTCCATATATGCAACTATAACTAAGACCATCCTTGTTGATGCGAACTTAGTAACTAGAGTGTAGGTTTCCTAGAAGTCTATTCTACTTAATGATTATAACCCTTGACAACTAACCTTGCTTTGTATTTATCAACAATATGATCAACTTGGCACTTTTTATTGAATACACACTTACGTCCTATGAATTGTTTACCTTCATGAAAACTACATAGATCTCATAGACCATTTCTGTAATTGAATCCAACTCATTCTTCATGTAAGTCATCCATGATTCCGACTCATTTGAAGACATTGCTTCCTTAAAGAATATGGGATTTATACAATATGCTACATCCTCATCTATGGTGTAACATGTTGCATCGCATCCACATAATTGTATTCTTCCACCCGCATAGGTCGTGTTCCGGATCTGATGTTGGCAGTTATACCTTTGGGTTGTGCTGGTTCACTTACTTCGTTTAAAGAATCACCATTATTCATAGGTTCATTCTATGCGTATGAATAATCAGTATTATCCATCAATTCCTATTTTAACTCTAATAGATCTCTGTTGTCTTATAGGATAATATGAGGATCCATTTCCTCTATTTCAAGCTCCTTATCTTGATGATATTCAAGAAAGGTTACATTAAACCTTTAGATTCATGTACAAACCTATGTCTTATAGAATCTTCACTATATCCAATAAATTTACATTTTAATGTCTTGAAGTCTACCTTGTCTCCAATCTGACTCGATACCAAGACATATGTGACACATACTTATTTCCGGAGATGACCCCACTCGGGTTTCCTGCCACTCTAAATTTCATATGGTGTTGCTTTTATGGACTTGGGAGGAATCATGTTCTCTCTACATATAGTGGTCAACACTGCTTCTCTCCAAAAATTCTTTGGGAGACATGTAAGATCTCTAAGTATCATACCACACTATTTATAATTTTTTTGACTCAATAGTATCCAAAGCATGCAAATGAAACTTTATTGGGTAGTACCCATCTGCTAGCCATGTGAGTCCAGGGCGAACTATTTCTACAATAAATGTTATTGTAATCTTTGATATAAATAAAGGTTATGGAAAACGACTAAAGCACACAGAGCAGTCTTGATGTCTCACAAGGTGAGCTAAACACGACACTCGGTTGATGCAATAATTAACCCACAAGATGAATGATCAAACAATGCATAATAAAGTGATTTAAAAGTTATTATAATCCAGATAAAATGTGTATAGTGCGCAAGTAGTCAGGGGGTCGAATTTAGGGAACATACGGGTATAGCAGCTACTTATTCCTAATTAATATATATATACACATACACACATATAACTGTTATTTACTTGATGTTTTTTGTGGGGTTTTGATATATTTAATTTTGATGTATATATTTTTATGTCATATATATATTATTTTATATTTTATATTTTATATTTTCTTTTTATATTTTTTTTATTTGTAAATTTCTTTTTGTTTTTTAAAGATATAATACATATATCTATTATATAATAACATGTATAATATAATTTATATATGATATATATGATAAATATATAAAAATTTAAAAAATACCGATAAGAATAACCCTTTTTTAAGATTTAAATTATATTTAAAGTTTTATAATAAAAATACTAATATTAATAAGTATATATATGTATATATAGTCACTATAGGGTTTTGTATTTATAAATATAGCTATAAGTAATCAAAAAATTACAAAATAAAATGTTTTTGTATTTTTTATATTTTCTCTATTTTTGTGAATTCTTTTGCAATTTTTTTACTTATTTTATGTATTTTAAAAGTATGAAATATTCTGAAATACGGAGTTAATAAATAGGTTGAATTATTCTAATATTTAAAAAGAGTAAATAAGTACAGACTTTCTCAACATTGATTTTAATATGTAGTATAATATATATATAAACATAAGAAAACTTATTTGTTGGATTTTTTAAATTTTTTACAATTTTTTATAGGTTTAGGAAGGTTTTTCATTTAAACTATTTCATTTTTATGTTTTTTGCAATTTTTTGTATGGAGTTATATTATATAACAATATGTAGTATATAATTTTTTGGAATTTTTAAAAGGGGTTTTATATTTTTTTGTATTTTTAAAACTAGATAGGGAATAAATAACTCCTAAATGATTTTTAATAAATGGAAAATGCAATGAAATGGTAAATACAAATCATGGCATGCATGGGAATAATTTACAACATATCCCATAATTTTTCCACAATTGTCAAGCATAGGAGCTATTTAGTCAAAAATAGAAGGCAAATAAATAAATACAAGGCCCGATAAGGGTATATTTGCAATAAAAATGTAGTTCAGGGGGGTTAGTGCAAATAAAACTAAAAGCTAATACTTATTTAAAAAATTCCAAGGCTAAATACAAATATACAAAGCCACACGGGTCCCTTTTAGTTGCCCAAACCACGTGGGGGGTCAGGCGAGCTATTAGACTGATATGCAATATTAAATAGGATCGCGAGGGTCCATGAAATTTTTACAAAAGTTTTAAACTTATATTAAATATTTACAAGACTTTTTAATAACTACAAAATATCAGAGGGAAGAGTAAGTAAGTTATCCCTTCACTGCACGCTATCGGTAGGCAGAGGCACTTCCACATGTCCTGATCTACGGACTGGGACGAGTACCGATTCGGCTTGAATGGAGGGCCCATATTAGATCTGGACCCAAGTCTTGATCGAACATCAAAGGAGCTTGGTGTAAGAACTCGGAAGAACAAGTCTTCAGGCGAAACTTCAATCGGTGAGAACTCCTACCTTCAGCCTCCTTCCACCTCGTCGGAGGTTGCTACGGCTTCTTGGGACCTCCACGCATCTGCAGGATGCTTCTAGGGGCTCTAGGGTCTGTCGAAGGGAGCTTGGAGCTTTAGGTACCTAGAGCTTTGACTTCAGCTTCAACCTTGAGCTCCAGGTGCTTCTGCTCGCTCCTTCCTGCACAAAAATTCTCCCTAGTTCGAGGCAGAGAGCCCCGACCTGTGGATGAAGTTGGGCATGCTAATGAATAGAATGACGAGCTCAAGGAGGATGGGTGAAGTTGAAACTTGATTCATCAGATACTTAGAGGATCCAAGTTGGAAACAAGGGCTTTTCACGAAGAAGGCGGTGGGGATCAAGAATGGGATGGTTAGGCGAGTTGGAAACGGTCAGTTTACAACAGATTTTGCCTGGAGCTCATGCTCCGAGTCAAAGAGAGTTCCGATTTTAGCCTAAATTACATGCTAAATACTGAAATTAAGATACACAAATCAAACCTAAGATTAAAACTGACCTATAAATGCTGAAATTGGGCCTTGATTTTGTCCAAATACCAAGGGTTTAACGCCTGGATGGGGGTATGGACGTTGTCTTGGATCGAACCCTAGAGTCGTTCCTCCTCACTGCAAATTGAAATGGATACACTCCTATCACCAACGACACTCCAGAGGATTGATATGAGGGGCTAATAATTGTTTAAGGGGGATTGAACTCAAAAAAGGATGGAAGTGGTATATTTGTAGATGGAGATGGAGGTCTGAAGGTCACGAGGTGGCGCACGATGGAGTGAGTGCTTAGATGATTAGATGCATGGGAGAAATGGATGAAGGCGAGGGGCTCAAGATCGATGAAGGGATCGAGGAGGAAGGAGGAAGGGAGAAGACGTGAAAATGTGGAAAAGTTAGGGATAGGTGGTCTGACACAGGCAGGCAACTTGGGAAGGACAACTGACCCACCGATCAACAATCCTTGGCCCCTGGTTGGTCCACGTGGACCAACCAGGAAAAAGAATGAGATAAATATTTTATAAATTCATTTAAAAATATAATTTAATTTTATTAAATTAAATTTAACATGAAATATGTTTGTAATTTTATGTAATAAGTTTAGGGTATTTTTATTTATTTATACAATGCATTTTATTAGGTGCTAATATTTACATGTATATATCTAGGTATAACTACATGTATTTAGTGTTTTTATTTTTATTTTGTAATATGTATTTTATTATTTTATAAACATAATTTCTATATTTATAATTTATTTATTACACATTTTGATATTTTTATTGTATTTTTTGAGTTTATTTATATACTTAAATAATTAGGCATATTTATTATATAGGTACTTTATAGGTATAATTCATCTATATATTGAAGTACACTATTTATTTTTTATGGATTTTTGATGGTTTTCTTTTATTTTTATGATTTAAATGTCCTTTAAATAATATTAACAATTATATAAAAATATAAGAATGCTAAACATATAAAAAAATAAGTATAATGGATATTTTATACAAGTAAATTGCACAATGAAGCCCCAAAAGCCAACTTTTGCATCTTAACTCTAAATTGAATGAAACCTCCTTCATTAAATAACTAATTTAATTTTATGAACAATAAATGTGAGTTTTTCCAATTTTGGATCTGTATGGAGAAGATACACATCTGTAAAATTTTCTTTGCAGATTTTTATTCTATGTATCCCATGCTTACTGCATTATTTTTCTGTGAAATCAAATTTGTATTTTTCTTTGTATTTTTATATGTATAATGTTCATGTTGAGGATTTATTGATTTGAGGTATAAAAATAAGAAAATAAAATAAGCACCAAAAGTAAATTATTGATGAATTAAAAATTAGGGTTTCAGTGTGGTTTTTTATATAATTTTTTGCCTTATCTCACCTTACTTTATTCCTGGCCAATCAAGTCATGATGATGACTAGGTCTAGGGTCACTCAATGTATTTGAAACTTCATTTTTTTTCCTTTTCTTTTCTTTCCTTTATTCTTGAATTTTGAAATTAAATACAATATTTCAATCAATATTTATTATCTATTTATTGATTTTTATTTTGCATGAATTATTGCTATATGCATGCATTTAGCTAGGGATTTAAGGCCAAAATGAAAGAATAAAGTGACGAAATGGAGATTTATCACCCCCTGTACTTTCTTTGCTAGTCCTTAGCAAACGCTTATGTTAATAAGCGCAGAAAAAGAAAATAAGGAAAATAACAGGAAAGAACTTGGAATAATCTTTGACTTTTAAACTTGTCTTGATAAAATCAACGTTTGGTGCTTAGTTAAGACCTTTGGATTCTTGGTTTGTTTGGAACCACATTAAGGTTAGGAAGTGTGACACAACAACCCTTAGGTTCAATAATCCTATTATCCAGTTCAATCCATAGTTTGGTCAGAACCATCCTTTCAGTCGCATACTCTCGCAACCTTGAAATGATAGAACATGTGCGTGAATCGGCTATCTCTTCCTAGACAAATCATTGAATTATTAAAAAGTCTCCTCCTCTGGCAACTCATCCTAATGGAGACATATATTTTCTTCTAAGGTTAGGGGCTACTAGTTTCACAATCGAGAAAGGGAGAAGTTAGAATAATGGGAAAAGAAGTGGGAACGGACCAGTGTAGTCTCATTCCTTTGTGAAGCTCGGTCAATATAACCGAGTCTTCACCAAGAAGTAGGCTTTTTCTGGAAGCTCAATATTTTTGTGAAACTTTCAATGTAAGCTTCTCTTTGGATTTTTCTTTGACTTTGCACTGCTCTGCATTCTTGATTGTGCCCAGATGGATATTTAATCTTTTGGTCAGCCCATGTTTTAGGGTCTTGAAAAAAGTTGTGCTAGCATACCATTCCTCATCTGAAGTATTGTTTCAATCTAGTTTCTAGTCGTTAGATGTCCTTGCTACCAAAAGAAGTGGTTTGAAGTACCGTTTTCGGTAATACCTAAGAATGGTTCCCGGTCCACCCTTTATGAAGTGTCCTAGTATCATCCTGACTTTGACTCCAAGATCTTTCAACAATCCATATGGGTTGAGCTAAGTGTTAAGTGTAAGGTTTCTAGTCAAGCCACTGTCTCAAGAGTCGTACGGATGACTTGAAAGGTTCTAGTTAGACATAATGAATTGACTCATAAACATAGTCTCATGGAACCAAAACAATTAAGTCAAGGTGACTTGAAGTATCTCCATTCCAGTCCTTAATCAGTTCCTTTGGAATTTGGTGGGTTAAGATCTATATCAAGCTCCAATGTTCAAACTTTATTTTAGAGTATGATCAATTACTTGATCATTCCGAAAAATGGAAATGCTATGTACAATGCAAGAAAAGTATTTTTGTGAAGTAATTTTCTGATTTTGAACTTTTTATGCATTTTTGGAAAAAATTGCAAAATTTTATGCAATTTATTTTTTTTTGCAAATTTTTATGGTTTTGAAATTTTTGAAATTTTTAGGGATTTTTGATAAAAGTTAGTGAAAGATATATGTACAGATATTTACATGGGAGTGATTCTATATTTACAAGAGTTGAGGTGTATTTTACACTAGAAATTTACAAGTTGAATGTTACTGGTTTTTTAAAGTTCTATATACGCGTTTAATACAAATTTTATAAGGACTTTTCTTTGAGTTGTTATTTACACAAGGTTCTCAAAACATTTGAAATCAATTTCACAAATATTTTGAAAACTATTTTTTGCAAATAATTTGGCAAACATTTTACAAACATTTACAAAAATTTAAAAATCATTTTGTAAAGATTTTTTCAAATAGTGTGTATAGATTCTTTAAAATCTTTTGACAACCTTTTTCCAAACCAGTTGCAAATAGATTTTCAAAACATTATACTAAAAAAATAAAGAAATATTTACAAACAAAAGTTTTTATACAAATGTTTAAAAATATTTTACAAAATATTTTCTTAACGGTTTAAAAGTTTTTTCAAGATATTTTATAACTATTTTTTTCAAACGTTTTGCAAAACTTTTGAACCAGTTTATTAACCGTAATGACAAAGAATTTATGTGCGTTTAAATTTTAATAATTAGTCATATTATTGTAAATAAAAAAGTGTGAGTTATGGCTAAACTATATACAACGTATATATGACCCTGCCCCATACTTAGCGTGAGCTATGTCCTCATAGGTCAGAGAGAAAAAGGAAGACATGACATGTTCTAAGTTTAGGAAAGTCTATACAACAATGACAAAAGAATGAAAGAATGAGAAGTCAACCGTTCCCCTTTACTTAAGATCAACTAATCCTAAGCATAACCGAGTGTGCACTAAGCCGGGAGGGTCGAGGGTGGGAACGAACAAATCATCGGCTCAGTGTGTCTCCCCCTACACTTAAGGTAAAATATACCTAAGTGTAGACAAAATATCGAGTTGAGGATACATGAGAGGGATAAAAGAATGAGCACCTGTATACATTTATCCCTCATGTACATATGATGAAACATATCCTAAGTATAACAATGATGAATGAGATGAGTGAAATAATCAAAAGAATTAAAGAATGAATTTTGAAAAGAAAAGAAGAATTAATCAAAGATGCTTTTGGGAGCATCGTCTGTCTCTACTGATTTTGCGGCTTCGAGATCATCTTTAAATACCGCCTATATTGAATCAACAACAGGCGAGAATGTATCAAGCTCTAAGTATGGCTTCAGCAACTATCCGTTGATCACAAAAGGTTGCGTGTCAAGTGATAAACTAGATTTCATAACGCTACCATTGTCACACACATGTTTCACTACAACAACCATGTCCACTTGCTCTTCAAAATTCCTGGAAAAAGATTCAACTTTGCATCAAGTAACCAAACCTTATGACTAGGCTCGAAAGTCTTCGTGTGGATATACTTGTCGTGCCACTTCTTGACTTTCTCCTTGTACATCAGGCTATTGTCGTATGCATTGTCTCTGAATTCAAGGAATCATTTAGATCGACCTTTCTGTTCTTTCCGGCCTTCTTGGAATCCAAGTTACAAACATTGATTGCTTATAAAGATTTGTGAATTAATTCGACGGACTGATGGCATGGCTTGCCACAAACTAGGCGGTCAGGAGACATTCCCAAAGGTAACTTGTACGCGTTGTGATAAGCCCAAAGAACCGAGTCAAGCAATTGTGACCAGTTCTTCCTATCCGGTCGTAATTGCTTTTGAAGAATAGTCTTAATCTCCCCCTTTGAACATTCGGCCAAGCCATTGGACTGTAGGTGATATGGAGAAGCGACACGATGCTTAGTATAGTATTCATGGGTCAGTTTCTTGATTTCTCAATTGATAAAGTGGTTGTCACCATTGGATATCAGAGTCTTCAGAATCCCAAACTTTGTAATGATATTCTCTTTCAGGAATCGACAGACAGTGCGACTGTCAGTGGCTTGAATTGGGATAGCTCCACCCAACGATTGACATAATCAACGATGAGCAAAATATATTCAAAACCCTAGTTGTTAGGAAATGGGCCCATGAAGTCAATGCCCCATGCATACAAAATGTCTAATATATGAATGTATTTCAAGGGCATTGTATCTCTTAATATAATAGTTCTCTCCATCTTCTGACAGCCAGTACAACATTTCATATATTCTTCTGCATCTTTAAAAAGAGTTGACCATCAGGGGTCGCATTAAAGTACTGTTACTGTTGTTCCTTTCCCTGAATGATGTCCTCCAGATTCACGATTGTGGAAATGCTTGAGGACACCATGATGTTCCTCCTAAGGAATTCACCATCTTCAGATGCAATCTGTCCCCTCACAAAATAAATAAGGATCCACCCACTAATAGAAATGGATATCTGATAAGAACTTTTCAACTTTCAACTTAGGTCGTTCTTGCATAGTTCTCTTAGAAACAAGATAACTCACGATATCGGTGAATCAGGTGAGCGAGATGACTTATAGAATTACCTAGTTTGGAAGGTCTCAGTAATGGGTATTATGCTCTGCTCAGAAGTGTTTGTCTCTGGTAGTCTTGAAAGATTATCTGCCATCATATTTCTTTTATTCTTTGCTTATCTCTAATTTCAAGGTCAAACTCCTAAAGCAGAAGGATCCATCTGATCAGTCTAGGTTTGGTATCCTTCTTACTTTGCAAGTACTTGATGGTAGAATTATATGTATAAAAAATGACTTTGGATCCCAACAAGTGTGATCTGAACTTTTCTTGGGCAAAAATAGCGGCTTTTTCTCAATGACGATACAATTCTTTTGTGCTTCATCAAATATCCTACTAGCATAGTGAATAACACATGGTAATCCGTCTCTTTTCTGCCTCCAAACCACACCAATGGCATAATCAGAAATATCAGTCATGATCTCAAGTGGTAGAGACCAATCCGACTTCAGTAGGACAAAGGCCTAAGTAATCAATTCTTTCAACAGATTCAAGGCTTGGATAACTCTGACATCTACAATAAAATCTGTCTCCTTGCCAAGAAGCTCAATCAGCGGTCATGCAATTTTGATGAAATCTTTTATGAATCTTCTATAAAATCCCACATTCCCAAGAAATGACCAAACTTGCTTCAAATGTGTAGGTGGTTCAATCTTGGAAATTACGTCCACCTTTGCAGGGTCAGTCTCCATGCCACACTTAGATATGACATGACCTAACACAATTCCTTCAGTCACCATGAAGTGACTCTTCTCCTAAGAAAGCATAAGATTAACTTCATAGCATCTCTTTAATACTCGGTATACATATGTAATACACTAATCGAAACTATCTTCGTAGACCAAGAAGTCATCCATGAAAATATCGAGAAAACTACCAACAATATATGCGAATACTGCCAACATGCACCTGTGGATTGTCGTCGGAGCATTACATAATCCAAAAGTCATTCTACGGAAAGCATATGTCATGAATGGATAGGTGAAGCTGGTATTCTCTTGATCTTCAGGGGTAATGGCAACATGATTATATCCAAAGTATCTATCCAAGAAAAAAATACTACTTCATGGTCAGCCTTTCGACTATCTGGTCGATGAAGGGAAGCGGGAAATGATCTTTCTTGGTCGCTAGATCTAAGTGCATGTAATCCACACAGACGTGCCAAGAAGTTAGTACTATGGACAGAATCTCTTCTCCTTTGTCGTTCTTCACAAAGGCGATCCCTAATTTCTTCAGCACTACATGCAGGGGAACCACTGGCTTTGAATCAAAGATGGAATATATGAATCCAACATAAAACCATTTATTAATTTCTTTCGTAATAATCTCCCAAAGGTTAGGATTCAATTTGCGCTCAAATTCTTAGGAGGGTTTGCCGTCTTCATTGAGGTAGATGTGATGCGAACACAATGAAGGTTGATCCCATGGAGATCTGAAGTTTTCCAGCCTATCACTTTGCAGTTTCTTTTTAGAACCTTAATCAAGCAAGTTTCTTGATCCTTGGTTAGTTATTAATTTATCATGATTGGGAACATGTTCTGTTCACCTGCAAGGAAGGAATACTTCATGTTTGAAGGTAATGACTTGAGATCAAGTGGGGTCAAAATCAATTCAGTAGCAACTTTGACAACTGTGCAGGGCAGTGGCGTCGAATCCATTGATTTTAAATTGTCCACCATTGGCAATTCAAACTCGAAATTCCATGCTTCACAGAAATTTTCAATAACACCTTCTTGTACACAAAAATATTCAATATTTTCTTCTTGTTCAGATAAAGACAAGTGGCCAACAATTAATTCATCTGGAAAATCAGTAAATATCTCATTTTCGAAGACATTGGGAAACTCGACTGTGTGGTCCACTCCTTCCTCAGTGGAGAGGAATTCGTGGGTCTCGATTTCATCCATGAATAGATTTGCGTCTCATATTTTAACTAGAAAGTCACAGTCTTCTATTTTCTGCTGTGTAGGCTCACTCATATCTGATGTAGAATCTGTCAGCTCTGGCGCTTATATTGTCTCAATGGGTGCCTTACCGTTGCCAGAACAAAAGGTGATCTGTCCGATGCAGTAGTCCACTACTGCTTTAGCTGTTCGAAGGAATAGTTGTCCAAGTATGATCGAGGTGTGAAGTAAAGGAGATGAGGTGTCCATGTCTAGCATAATGAACTCTACAAGGAATTGCTTCCCTTAAATAATGATGATGACATCCTATAAAATTCCCTTGGCAGCTTGACTGATGTATCTGCAAACTATAAGATCATTCTGGTAGACTTGAGTGGTCCCAACCCAAATTCTTTGAGCAGTGAAGTAATCAATATATTGGTGGACGATCCACTGTCAAGGATTGTTTTAATGAACTCTTGTTCGAACATATGACGAGAGGATCTCCCATGTCTTTCTTCTTACTTGGGAGATTGCTGATTGCATTAACATTAGACACGGTCAGGATGTTTTTCATATTTCTTTCATGAATTCGATATGGTTGTTGCATTGTTGTACATACCTCCTTTAGTCCTTTCTTAATGTTAGGTATGTACTTAATGGACTTAAGCAAAGGCATTTCAAGCACAAGATTTTGAATGATTTCTACCAAATTAGGATCAGACAAAGTTGTTTTCAGTTTTCTATTTTTTGACTTTTTTCATTGCATCAGTACATGGAATATGTATAGAATCAAGCCAAACGCATTGTTCTTATTTACATCGGAATTAATGTTCACATCTCATTGTACAAATGGATGACAAAAAGGAATACAATCATCCATAAGAGGCAACCATCCAAAAACTGCAGGTGCGACTCCATAGATGGGTACGGGATCGATTGCGGTTGAGGCCCTCTCCATTGATGACGTAGTGTTGCTTCGGCTGCTGCTCTCTTTTTGGTCTTTTTGATTTTGTTTATTTTTTGGATTTTTGTGTCTTGTTCTGCTCCTCCATCTCCTTCTTCTTCACCTGGCCCGACTGTTGGACCAACTGATGCATAAGTTGATGATTCACCAGACGATGCTTTATTCTTCCCCTTTGTTGTGGCAGAAGGCTGCAAAGTCCTATTGCTCCTAAGAGTTACAATTGTAAATAAGAGAATATCAAGAACATACGACTCTGTAAGACCGTATGGAACATCATAAACTACCTACTCTCTCTTCCGGAAATTAACGAGGTTTACCTCAACCTGTGCTGGGATAGGCGTTTTGGCAACGGTGAGGTCGTCAAGCTTCTGACTCATTTCTACTAATCTCTTCACCAGTTAAGACAAGCAATCAAGGGATGGGTCCATAGGAGCAACCTCAGATGGTTCAGTTTGTTGGGCATGGTGTGAGACTGGGAATGGTGTGGAGGCTGCTCGTAGGAATATTGAGAGTTATATTGAGGAGAAGGCTTATGATGATAGTGTTGAGGAGGAGGATACTGCGAAAATGGAGAATCTGCATAATGATAATATTGCTGATGTTGACTGTACATCGGCTGTTGGTAAGAATTTGCTGAGGAGGAGGATACTGCTAATATGGAGAATATGCATAATGATAATATTGTTGATGTTGACCGTACATCGGCTGTTGGTAAGAATTCTGTATTTAGTTGTTCAGGTATGGTGGAGTCTAATGGTGCTGAGGTTGAGTGTTCCGGACATATTTACCACCTTGATGTTGAGGGAATGGATGAGTAGTTGAAGACTGACCCTACTGATGTCTGCTTGGACGGGCCATCTGTGCATCATTTGGTCCATATGCCATTCACCTCCTAAATGTGGGGTAGAGGTGGGAAACACTGATCAGGAATAAGCTGAGTCTTGGGCGGTAGATGACTAACTACTACTGTTGCGACTGCTGGGGCAGTGTTTGCTCGGGGACTTGGACGTAGTACACATGCTGGACTGTTGGCTGCCCTAGACTCTGCTAAGGAGGTTGAGGCAATGATGGCTCCTTCATCTCAACATGAGTCACGATTGATGGCGACACCGACTAGCAGGAATTAACTGTGCTAACCAACATCTCTGTCTACTTGTTGATTGATCCGATTTGTCCAAATTCTGTGTTCTCTATTCAGTTACAGATAATTTCTCCAGGTCTTGTGATCACTTTCTATGACGTTCACGCTGGACAGGTGGCTCCCTATGATGCTGAGGTTAGAGCACTCATCCCTGTCCAATTCATGACCTGCCACCATATGAACAAACTTTTGCAAATCTCTGGCTGATGCTGATAAGTTCAAGACAACAATAAGTGATAACCTCCGAATTCTGAGGGCCGTACAATTTCATAAGGCAAAACCACAATCCGTCGACGATTCCGCTGAGCACATGTTTTAATATGAGCGTTCGTTATGGTATGTGTACTTAGTGAATCGATCAGAACTGAGAGATGATCTCCGTGAAGAGTGTCTCGGCTTAATTTATATCCTGGGCAAGTCTGAGGTCGAACACAGGGAGGCAAAGGGACAACGTCGGGTTAATTCATATAAATTAGATCTAGATTTCCAAAAGGTATTTTTTTAGATTTTTAATGCAAAAATAAAGGCGAATGCAAATGTAGGTGAATTAAGACACTAAGAAATCACACAACTTAGCCAAATTAAATTTAATAGAAAATAAGTTCAATTTAGCCAAATTATATTTTTCCTACAATCCTAATCCAGAGATGAATGCAAGACACTTTTTTTAGACTATTATGGGTTAAAATGCAACAATTAAAAATGCACCTTTTTATGGGTTTTATGCAATTTTTCACACATACAGAATGCAAAAATTACGAAAAAATCACTGGAAGTTTAACATGATGCAAGGAAGCTACAATACTTGTTTTGGATTTTTTTGAAATATGATTTTTTATGAATTTTTTAGTGAAAACAGAGTGATAGCGAGTAATTAATTCCTAATAAATCCACAATGTCAAATTAGATAGAGAGCGAATTATCTTAAATAGATATTTATACAAGCAATCCAAAAGAGTTGAAATTTCACAAAAATATGATGTATGGATTTAAATAAAAGTCAATTACCAACATCACTCGATAATTTATTTCAGGCACAGAACAACTCTATTTTAGATGAAATTTGAAAAGTAATTCAGTCACATATCAAGGAATCATATCTAATTTTTCAATAATTTTTAGAGTAATTGTGAGTTAGATATCAATTTGAGAGTCCAGATTGGGTAAAATACACAGAATTTCAGTTGAACAATTTTAGTTAATTACCCAAAGACCATAAAAATATAAATAAATATTCATATGACAGGGACTAAGTTGCTCAACATAATGCTATTTTTCCTTGAATAAAAAGTGGCAAGATTGAAGTCTAAATTAAAACATGAACACAAGGTTGTCTATGCAATGCTGAAATTAAACTAAAACAACACAAACTGTGCACGAGGGAATTTTTGTAATTAAAGGAACTTACAGGGAAAAACATGTAGATTTTACAAAATAAAAAAAATAAAAAATAAACCTTTCTTCTTCCTTACGCAGGTGGTAAAGGCGGAGGGGAATGGACGGGGCGGCGCTGGCGTCGCATGTGGTGTCGTGCAACCATGCATGTAGGCAACGCAATGGCGGCGAGGAGGTGGACAACGACCGGTGCCGCACGACGGAGGAGGTGCGGTGGGGGCCTTGTGGCTGGGGCTGCGCGATGACGGATGGAGCTGCAGGCGGCGAGGGAATGGTTGCAGGTTGGAAGGAGCGGCCGGCCCCGCGGGACTGCGCAGAGAGGGGGGAGCTCGGGCGGCAGGGGCATAGTGAGGCGGAAGGCCGCGGTAGGGGCGGCCGGCGGCGATGATCGTTGGGAGGTGTGGCCGCCACCTACGGCTGCTTTTTTTATTTATTTTTTTGATTTTTTTCTTTGCTACTATAATAAATTTTTTTGTTTTATTTTTTTATATTTTGTGTTTTGTTAATCAGGGGATGCATATAAATAGAGAACAAAAATGGTGTGGTGAAAATCACAAGGAAATAAACTGTGAGATAAACAAAATAATAAGGGATATGAGAAGAAATACTTACATGAATCTTCTCCGGATTGGCAAAGCAGCTACGCTGGACTCCTGTCGTCGCCTCGATCCGATTGGTGAATAAAAATCAGAGAAGTTGTGCGAGCTCTATGGGGAACTCGTGACGCGGAGCAGAGCTCCGCGGATCTCGCCTGAAGGAGGTCGTCGCTTGAGGAAGATGCCTCGCCGCTGTTATCAACAAAACATTCCAAGCTCTCTCCTTTTTCTATTAGAATGGCGGATAGGAAAATTGTGTGGATGTGGAGATGAATATAAAGAGAAGAGAAAGGGAGGTTAGATAGATGGTGGAGTTGAATGGGAGGTTATATTATTGGTGGAGTTGAATGGGAGGTTGATGAAGAATGTGGGGTGGAATGGGAGTTAGTAGTAGAATAGAAGTTATTGTAGAGAATGAAGAAAAAATAAAAGGAAAATAGAATAAACTAGGCTACTGTAAATACAATTAAAATAAAAGAGAAGAAAAAGAGTGGGGAATTTACAAAATAAGACTAACACTATGTATATTTTTTTGCTTTTCTAATTTTATTTTTTTATATTTTTAATAAAATATACTTACAACAGAAAAATATAATAAAATAGTAGAAATAAAATACAACACAAAACTGATTTTTTTTATTTTTTATGATTAAGAAAAAAATGGGAAAAAATATGTATAGTATATACAATATACACCGAGGTCCCAAAACCCAACTTTTGCAAATGAGCTCCGATTTTAATGAAACCACTTCCGTTGGATAGATAATTTTATAACATGAACTTTAAAAGTGAGCTTGGTGAATTTGAAGTTCATACAGAGGGGGAATTTGGCCTGGAAGTTGGACTTTACAACCTTTTATCTTTGGGGTCTAGGAGCATTTATTTGACGTAAAATTTATTTTATATTTTTGTATTTTATATACATTTTTATGAACAAGATAAAGAAAGAAATAGCCAAAAAAAGAGTTGAAATAAAATTATTTAAAATACATATAGTTTTGGGCTATTACAGGTGGAAAACTCCTTTAATTTTGCGGCCTTTTGTTGTGAATTTATTTTGAACAATCTAATATACAATAATCAGTGTGTTTTATTTACAAGAGTCATTTTGTTAATTTATTGATTTTGTGGACATTTATTTGCGATTTTACTCGTGGATTTTACTAAGATCAAGATATTGAAATGATGAATCGCGGATTCATCACCCCCCTATACTTAAACTTTGCTAGTCCTCGAACAAATAAAGAATGAATAAGTTGGAACAACCCCTGACTGTGCATGTGAATATAAGACTTGATCTGTTCAAGAACTCTCGATTTTAGAGATCCTAAAATTCTAAGCTGAACCAAGCTCTAGTCAAAAGGTATCCAATTTCCCTAATTATCATACTCTCTTTGTATACATATATAGTAGGGATTTGACTTAAGTGTTGACTGCAGTTACAAGAGTAGAGTCACAACGTCACCCAAGGTTCCAGTCTAAGAGACTCTCCTAAGAACCCAATCCTCAACACTAGGGAATAAACCATTTCTTGCATCCAATCCACCGTCTCTTTAGTTGTCAGACTTGAAAGTATAGATGGAAGGCCAGTTGATGGAGGACATAGGATTGTGTCATTTCTTCTCTCCCTCTCATTGGAACAAGGACCCTCTCAAGTGCCATATTAACTCAATGCATTTTCTTGGTGTTGATCAGTGCATCCGTCAAGAGAAGTTGGAGTCGTCTGCACTTGTTTTCCTAGGAGTACACCGGGGTGTACCTTTTTTGAGTACCTATCGTACCTTCTACACCCAGACTTGTAGCATTTACGATGCAGACTCCTTTTTTGGTGCAAGCCCGACTCCTGGCCCTAATAGTGGTGGTCCAAGTGGACACTTTGAAATGGTTTGATATTTGACTTTGTGGAATGAGAGCTTTTCTTTAACATTTCATTGCTTTGTAATATTTTTGACTAGCTCCACTGTTTTTACCAAGAGTTGGCGCACACTGATCAACATTTTTTTATGTATCACCCCCTGGCACATAGGTAAATATCAAGAGATAGTACAAGAACCATGTTCTCATACTGGCTAAAGGTGCTGACACTCAGGTTTCATGAAGCCTTCATTGATTTTATCCCATCCTTGAGTATCATCAAATCAGGTCTAAACTCAAATCCCTCATCCCAATTCCTCAAGTGAAATCCCAACTCATCTCATCATAACTGCAGTCGTGTATGTAAGGTGTTGATCATATTCTTAAGGTAGAGACTAAGCATGCAATATAGCACACAAATCTTTCAAACTGGGGAAATGTGAATAATTAAATCAAGGACCCTAATGACTAAGGTTGGTTAACTCAAAATCTCAAGACCTCATAAACCAAGTGTTTTTGAACATCACTAGTCTTGCGTGAAAGTGTAAGTGTCAGGGGTTAAACCAACCCAACAGTTAGTTTTTTTGTTTTTGTTTTTGTGTTTTTTTTTTATTTTTATTTTTTTGAAAAAGGAAAGGAAGAAAGAAAGATGTTTCAAAATTTTTTAAAAAAAACACACATTTTTTAATAACAAAGAAAGAAAAGAGATTTTTTTGTTTTCTTTGAAAAAGTTTTTTTTAAAATACAAGTTTTTTTGAAAGAAGAGGTTTTTTAAAAAAAAATTTGGAAAACCCTTTTTTTAAAAAAGAATGGGAAGAATTTTTTTTTGAAAAAGGTTTTTTGTGTTTTTTTCCAAAAAGTTTTTTTTGAAAAAGAAAGGTAAATAAGAAAGGATACACATTTTTTTGGAAAAGTTTTTTTGAAAATAAAGAGGAAGAAAACATTTTTTAAAAAGTACTTTTTTAAAAAAAATAGACACAAAAGAAAAAGGAAATATTTTTTTGAAAATATTTTTTTGATTTTTTTAAAAACAGATTTTTTTTGTTGTTTTTTTTGTTTTTTGTTATAACTCTTATTTACAACAAATTACCCATAACCCCTTATTTAATTACAAATAAGTCAAAGTACGAGCTATAGGTAAAGTATATATGTAATATATACAAACCTCCCTATACTTAGCATGTGCTATGTCCTCATGGCACTAGGTGACAAAAAGACATAGCTCGTACTAAGTATAAGTGGGTGAAAAGAATAGAAGTGAAGAAAAATATAAGAGTGTGGATAATACATAATGGGCATCGCCCCCCTATACTTAGGCTCTGGTCAGCCTAAGTATTGGAAAGAACACAAGAATGGGGGACCGATAAAAATGTGAAAGAATATACAAAAAGAAAATAAAAAGAAGAGACGGAGCAAATCGGGTCACTCACCCCCCTATACTTAGGATCTTGTCATCCTAAGTATAGCCACAAAATGAAAATGATACAGAACTAGGGTGAGTGATGTGAATCACGGGAGAGGGGGGGAGGGGATAAAGGAAGGAAAATATGTACAAGGAGGAGTGAAAATATACAAGGATCAAGAAGGTTTGTGACAGGCCTTCTTGCGGGAGCGAGGGGGTGGATAGTATACATGTGTGTCACTGTCAGAGTCATCCGCAGAGGAATAATAGTGAGGTGTGGGGAACGTCCAACGAGGGTCGACACACGATTGCTTTCTCAAATATGTCTTCAGAACAACCGAACTGAGCTCACTCATATAGATCACCTCATCTGGACCTGATGAGGACTCCTTAGAATGTTCCTTCTCTGGTAAGTTGAAGGCAACTTTCTTAGCTGGTTTTCTAGAACCTGAAGCATCAAGAGGAAGAGGAGATTGATACGTCTTAAGGTGTTTGGGGGAACACCTCAAGGAATCAATACCCGTCTTCTTCTACCAGATGACCGACTAGAGGATGGAGCAACCAATTTATCAAGATTGGTCAATTTGGTCCTAGTTGTCTCTTTTGGTGTAGGTCTTGGATGTGGTGTGTGTGAGGTACTGACTAGAGGTTCATCATCAGATGAGTCACCATATGCATTGTAATACTCCTGCAGGGTCAACACACGTCTCTGGTATGGTACAGTGTTCTCAGTTGGATTGGCATTGATGGGATCATGCGTCGGATCATCTAAATAATCAAGGAAACCAGTAATGATCATGTTCGACTCAAGGACAACTTCTGGTTGTGAATCCTCTCTATAAGCTGTCACAGTGGTGGTAATGCAAGCAGTGGGTGGTGTGGAGGTGTAGGGAGTCTCAAAACCAATGGTCGTATGGACAGTTGGTATCGCATATGTAGTAGAGAGACAGGACTCAACTGTCTCTCGAAGGTTACGACTATCTGCGACTTTACGGGTTACCTTGGAATATCATGTGTCCTCAAAGATCGGGTGAGGTCAGAGTGCTCCCAATGCAGAGAAATCGATCTCTCGAGTCTCGCAATTTATAGTTGCCTTAGACAAAGCTACGAATGGATTCCCGAGAATGATTGGAGACTTGGTGAACTCTCCTCGGTGCTCATTGTCAATGATCGTGAATTCTATCTGCAATAGAGTACCTTGAAAAGTAACGATGACTGAAATGGTTCCTCTCGATTGTTTAATGGATCGATCTGCAAACTGAATGATCTCTCTTGACTTTTTGGCAGATCCAAGTTTGAGCTTGGAAAACACGGAGGTCGGGAGGATATTAATCGGTGAGTCATCATCAATTCTTGCATGGGTGAATGTGGTATCTTTGATTTAACAATCAAATCTAGGCAACCGCTTTACTCTGCGGCTCTTGGTTTTTCTCCCTATCATCAAAGATGTGGACATAGACACTATATGTCTCTCAGTCCTTGTTCTTGGCATCAATTTACTTCTCACAAATCTTTTAAGGTCGGGAAAGTGTTCAATGGACATTATTAAGGCAAGCTCAAAATTCTATTCAATGCTTCCCTAAGTGCATGATCCAATTTTTGTAGATCTTTTCCTTTTTCAATTTTTATGGTATTTTCTGGTTTTTCCATTTTTTGGTCTTTTTGATAGGTGAGTGAGGAATAGGAGAATGTACATACTCAAGTTTGGAGGAAAAGTGGTTAGTAGAAGAGGGAGGTAAAAGGGACTCCAGTTGTACATGACGTGTGGTCAATCCAGTGTTTTCCAAGTTTTCAAGATTCAATCCGTGAAATCCATGATCCACATTCCTACTTGGACTCTTAATCGGTCTACAAATATCATCCTCCAATAAGTTCTCATGACACCTCATGAGAGAAGTCTTCGTAATTGGAGGATATTGCTGAGAACTCGGGCTCTTATACTCAACACATCTTGACTTAGGCGTGTAATACTGGGTTGATATGGCCCATATGTATGGCACATGTTGGTCGGAGCCTCATAAGGTGGAGTTAGTAAACAAGGGGTCTGTAAATCAGTCTCATAAATCAAATCCCATGTATATGTTGGCTCTTCGAATGGGTGATATGAAGGCTGGTCAATGTTGGCTTGATCACTCAAGTCAATAAAGTTAGGAAGATCATACGATGCAGGCCTCTCCATTCAGTTTGTCTGGTCGACCATGTTGTACCCTAAGGGTAAGTCGGGATGTGTATGGGTCAATTGTTGTTCGGTCCTAACTTGAGGTGAGAATGATGTCTGTGTGGGTAACTGATTCTGCCAGTCATTCATCTCAGCAGTCGCTTGCTCTTCGATTTATTCCTTGATTCCAGCAAGTGGACGAGAATATGGTGAGTCAATACAGGGTGGATGTGGGTCAAGGGTGTAATAATGTGGGGTAGGTGAGAAGGACGAAGAAGTGGAGAAGTCAGTCAGAGTTCTGACTTCGCGGTTGAGGTGTAGGTATGAAGAGGAATAAAAAGGTGGAGATGGTCGAAATATGGTCGAAGAAGAGTGACATGGATATGGTGGCCAATATTCTGACATCTTGGAAGGGAAATGGGAGAATGAAGCGGATTGAGGAAGAAAGCGTGCAAGTGCACCGAATAACACACAAAACAAACAAAAACAAGAGCAAACCCTGAGTTCACCTACTCAACACAGTGATGGTCGCAAAAGTCCGATCGTTTATCTTTTCAATTTTAATTAGGTGATAAGTCAAGATATAAGTCCAATTACGCAAGGCTCAAAAGTAGATTTTGGGCACTATCCTATGGATGCGTCCTCACCTCTCAACAATCACAATTAGCCAAGCATACAATGTGGGTTTTGCTCTCCCAAAACAAATGTTAGTTTTAGTCAATTTTTTTGGTCAACTATGATTAGCAATCCCGATTTTAAGTTAGGTTATCACTTGATTAGTCCACCAAACAAAGCATGCCTAATGATCAGTCACGATTTCCTTTTAACCTAAGTTTCAAAAACCAAGGGAGAGGGAGTCGAGAAAAACCGATGCAAATAGTGAAATCAATGATGCATGCACAGTTCAGGAGACTTATAGTGATCCTCGCGCTCTACATGCGGGATGCAAGGCAGAATTGAAACTTTATACTATATGATGCAAATGCGAAAACCGTTCCTAGACAAGCAGTTCTATTAGCGAGTGATGAACGAATTAGTTTGGACTATTTTCTCTGTGGTCTAAGTGAGTCTCGTTAAATGTGATGTGTGGTCCTAAAAAATACGAGCACAAGCAGTAAAATATTCTAATAAAAATGCTCTAAGAGTCGCGAGTGCAAGTCCTATTCTATGTCAAGCAACCACACGACCACGAGAGGATCTAATGTCCAGTCCGGATACAAGCACGAGCTCTTAGACAAGAGCCGCTGTAAAGAAGGAATTACCTAAATTATTACAACAATTACAAAAATCTCTCAAAATAAATAAGATTTTCTTGCTCTTCAGCAGTCGGTGTGTGTCATGTTCGTCGACCTCCGATGCACTCCAAGTCCGCCGGGCCCTCGTAAGAAAAATGAAATTTATGTTAGAGAGATAAATAATAAAATACATACAAAAAATGAGAAGAAAAATAATTAAAAGAAAAATGGATTAAGTATAAGTGGCTCGGGGGTTAGACTACCCGAGTCGAGAAAATCTAAATCTAATTTTCCAATTTAATCCCTAAGCCGTTTGCCTCCCCGACAACAGTGCCATTTGATGAATTGCTAGATACGATGTTTAATATGAGCATTCGTTGTGGTACTTGTACTTAGTGAATCGATCAAAACCGAGAGACGATCTCCATGAAGAGTGTCTTGGCTTTATTATATCTCGAGCAAGTCCGGGGTCGAACATAGGGATGCAAAGGAAAAATGTCGGGTTAATTCAGATAAATTAGATCTAGATTTCCAAAAGATATTTTTTTAGATTTTTTAATGCAAAAATAAAGGCAAATGCAAATGCAGGTGAATTAAGACACTAAGAAATCACACAACTTAGCCAAATTAAATTTAATAGAAAATAAGTTCAATTAAGCCAAATTATATTTTTCCTACAATACTAATCCAGAGATGAATGCAAGACACTTTTTTTAGAATTTTATGGGTTAAAATGCAATAATTAAAAATGCACACTTTTTATAAAATTTAATGCAATTTTTCACACATACAGAATGCAAAAATTACAAAAAAAACACTGGAAGTTATCCATGATACAAGGAAGCTACAGTACTTTTTTTGGATTTTTCTGACATAATATGAATTTTTTATGAATTTTTTAAGTGAAAACAGAGTGATAGTGACTAATTAATTCCTAATAAATCCACAATGTCAAATTAGATAGAGAGCGAATATTCCAAATAGATATTTATACAAGCAATCCAGAAGAGTTGAAATTTCGTAAAAATATGATGTGTGGATTTAAATAAAAATCAATTGCCAACATCACTCTATGATTTATTTCAGGCATAGAACAACTCTATTCTGGATGAAATTTGGACAGTAATTCAACACATATCAAGGCATCATGTCTAATTTTTCAATAAATTTTAGAGCAACTATGAGTTAGATATCAATTTAGGAGTCCAGATTGGGTAAAATACACAGAATTTCAGTTGAACAATTTTAGTTAATTACCCAAAGAACATAAAATATAAATAAATATTCATTTGTCAGGGACTAAGTTGCTCAACATAATGCTATTTTTCCTTGAATAAAAAGAGGCAAGATTGAAGTCCAAATTAAAACATGAACACAGGGTTGTCTATGCAATGCTGAAATTAAACTAAAATAGCATAAACTGTGCACTGGGGAATTTTTGTAGTTACAAACACTTACAGGGAAAACATGCAATTTTTGCAAAATCAAAAAAATCAAAAAAACCTTTCTTCTTCCTTACGTAGGTGGCAAATGTGGAGGGGAATGGACGGGGCGACGCCGACACCGCGCGCAGTGTCGCACGACCGTGCTCGCAGGCAGTGCGATGGCGGTGGGGAGGGGCACGACGGTCGGTGTTGCACGACGGAGGAGGTGCGGTGGGGGCCCTGCGTCTGGGGCTGCACGGTGATAGATGGAGCTGCAGGCAGCGGGGGAACGGTCGCGGGCTGGAAGGAGCATCCGGTGGTGGCATGGCTGGTCGTGCGGGACTGCGTGGAGAGGGAGGAGCTCGGGCGGCAGGGGGTCGCGCAAGGAGGAAGGTCGCGATAGGGGCGGACAACGGCAATAATCGTTGGGGGGTGTGGCCGCCACCTACGGCTGCTTTTATTTATTTTTTTATTTTTTTCTTTACTTCTGTATTATTTTTTTGTTTTCATTTTTTTATATTTTTTGTTTTGTTAATCAGGGGATGCATATGAATAGAGAACAAAAATGGTGTGGTGAAAATCACAAGGAAATAAAATGTGAGATAAATAAAATAACAAGGGATATGAGAAGAAATACTTACCTGAATCTTTGCCGGATTGGCGGAGCAGCTACGCTGGAGTCCTGTTGTTGCCTCGATCCGATTGGCGAATAAAAATCGGAGAAGCTGTGCGAGCTCTATGGGGAACTCATGATGCGGAGCGGAGCTCTGCGGATCTCGCCTGAAGGAGGTCGTCGCTTGAGGAAGATGCCTCACCACTGTCACCAACAAAACACTCCAAGCTCTCTCCTTTTTCTTTTAAAATGGCGGATAGGGAAAATTTGTGTATGTGGAGATGAATATAAAGAGTAGAAAAAGGGACGTTAGATAGATGGTGGAGTTGCATGGGAGGTTATATTATTGGTGGAGTTGAATGGGAGGTTGATGAAGAATGTGGGCTGTAATGGGAGTTGGTGGTAGAATAAAAGTTATTGTAGAGAATGGAGAAAAATAAAAGGAAAATAAAATGAAATAAAGTAGGCTACTTTAAATACAATTAAAATAAAAGAGAAGAAAAAGAGTGGGGAATTTTCAAAATAAGACAAACACTATGTACAAATATTTTGCTTTTCTAATTTTAATTTTTATATTTTTAATAAAAGATATTTACAACATAAAAACAATAAAATAGTAGAAATAAAATACAACACAAAATTGATTTTTTTGGATTTTAGTGATTAAGAATAAATATTAAAAAGTGGGAAAACAAAAAATATGCACAGTATATACAATGTACACCGAGGTCCCAAAACCCAACTTTTGCAAATGAGCTCTGATTTTAATGAAACCACTTCCATTGGATTTATAATTTTATAACTTGAACTTTAAAAGGATGAATTTGGAGTTCATACGGAGCGGGAATTTGGCCTGGAAGTTGGACTTTACGACCTTTTGTCCTTTGGGATCTAGGAGCATTTATTTGATGTAAATTTTATTTTATATTTTGTATTTTATATACATTTTTATAAACAAGATAGAGAAAGAATTAGCCAAAAAGAGTTGAAATAAAATTATTAAAAATACATGAAGTTTTGTGCTATTTATAGGTGGAAAACTCCTTTAATTTTGTGGCTTTTTATTGTGAATTTATTTTGTACAATCTAATATGCAATAATTAATGTGTTTATTTACAAGAGTCATTTTATTATATTATTGATTTTGTGGACATTTATTTGGGATTTTACTGGGGGATTTTGCTAAGATCAAGATATTGAGATGATGAATCGCGGATTCATCAGTGTATTGACCACGCAAAAGACCAAGATTAATCAACAATTAACCCCACGATGAAATATTGGCAGTGCATGACAAAAATCTGGAGTTAAAATTTATTATTCTCTACAAAACTAAGGGTATAATAGGCAAGCATGTAGAGATCGAACCATAGAGAGCAAACCATGTATCCTACGATTATTGCTAATCAATTCGTTGTGTGTTCAACTTATCTTTTATCCCCCTTTTTTGGTTTTTTTATTTTTGTATGTTTTTATGGATTTTAATTTTATATATTTTTATTATTGTTTTTAATTTATCACTTTTATTGTCTTTTTATATTTGCAAATAGTGAAATCAATGATGCATGCACAGTTCAGGAGACTTACGGTGATCCTCACGCTCTACATGCGAGATGCAAGGCAGAATTGGAATTTTATACTATATGATGCAAACGCGAAAACTGTTCCTAGACAAGCAGTTCTATTAGCGAGTGATGAATGAATTAGTTTAGACTAATTTCTCTGTGGTCTAAGTGAGTCTCGTTAAATGTGATGTGTGGTCCTAAAAAATACGAGCACAAGCAGTAAAATATTCTAATAAAAATGCTCTAAGAGTCGCGAGTGCAAGTCCTATTCTATGTCAAGCAACCACGCGACCACGAGAGGATCCAATGTCCAGTCCGGATACAAGCACGAGCTCTTAGACAAGAGCCGCTGTAAAGAAGGAATTACCTAAATTATTACAATAATTACAAAAATCTCTCAAAATAAATAAGATTTTCTTGCTCTTCAGCAGTCGGCGTGTGTCATGTCCGTCGACCTCCGATGCACTCCAAGTCCACCGGGCCCTCGTAAGAAAAATGAAATTTATGTTAGAGAGATAAATAATAAAATACATACAAAAAATGAGAAGAAAAATAATTAAAAGAAAAATGGATTAAGTATAAGTGGCTCGGGGGTTAGACTACCCGAGTAGAGAAAATCTAAATCTAATTTTCCAATTTAATCCCTAAGCTGTTTGCCTCCCCGACAACAGTGCCATCTAATGAATTGCTAGATACGATGTTTAATATGAGCATTCGTTGTGGTACTTGTACTTAGTGAATCGATCAGAACCGAGAGACGATCTCCGTAAAGAGTGTCTTGGCTTTATTATATCTCGAGCAAGTCCGGGGTCGAACATAGGGATGCAAAGGAAAAATGTCGGGTTAATTCAGATAAATTAGATCTCGATTTCCAAAAGAAATTTTTTTAGATTTTTTAATGCAAAAATAAAGGCAAATGCAAATGCAGGTGAATAACGACACTAAGAAATCACACAACTTAGCCAAATTAAATTTAATAGAAAATAAGTTCAATTTAGCCATATTATATTTTTCCTACAATCCTAATCCAAAGATGAATGCAAGACACTTTTTTTAGAATTTTATGGGTTAAAATACAACAATTAAAAATGCACACTTTTATGGATTTTAATGCAATTTTTCACGCATATAGAATGCAAAAATTACAAAAAAAATCACTGGAAGTTATCCACGATACAAGGAAGCTACAGTACTTTTTTGGATTTTTCTGACATAATATGAATTTTTTATGAATTTTTTAAGTGAAAACAGAGTGATAGTGACTAATTAATTCCTAATAAGTCCACAATGTCAAATTAGATAAAGAGCAAATATTCCAAATAGATATTTATACAAGCAATCCAGAAGAGTTGAAATTTCGCAAAAATATGATGTGTGGATTTAAATAAAAATCAATTGCCAACATCACTCTATGATTTATTTCAGGCATAGAACAACTCTATTTTGGATGAAATTTGGATAGTAATTCAACCACATATCAAGGCATCATGTCTAATTTTTTAATAAATTTTAGAGCAACTGTGAGTTAGATATCAATTTAGGAGTCCAGATTGGGTAAAATACACAGAATTTCAGTTGAACAATTTTAGTTAATTACTCAAAGACCATAAAAATATAAATAAATATTCATTTGTCAGGGACTAAGTTGCTCAACATAATGCTATTTTTCCTGAATAAAAAGAGGTAAGATTGAAGTCCAAATTAAAACATGAACACAGGGTTGTCTATGCAATGCTAAAATTAAACTAAAATAACACGAATTGTGCACTGGGGAATTTTTGTAGTTACAAACACTTACAGGGAAAACATGCAATTTTTGCAAAATAAAAAAAATCAAAAAAAACCTTTCTTCTTCCTTACGTAGGTGGTAAATGTGGAGGGGAATGGATGGGGCGGCGCCGACACCGCACGCGGTGTCGCACGACCGTGCTCGCAGGCGGTGCGATGGCGATGGGGAGGGGCACGACGGCCGATGCTGCATGACGGAGGAGGTGAGGTGGGGGCCGTGTGTCTGGGGTTGCACGGTGATAGATAGAGCTGCAGGCAGCGGGGGAACGGTCGCGGGCTGGAAGAAGCATCCGATGGTGGCATGGCTGGTCGCGCGGGACTGCGTGGAGAGGGAGGAGCTCGGGCGGCAGGGGGTTGCGCAAGGAGGAACGCTGCGATAGGGGCAGACAACGACGATGACCGTTGGGGGTGTGGCCGCCACCTACGGTTGCTTTTATTTATTTTTTTATTTTTTTCTTTACTGCTGTAATGTTTTTTTGTTTTCATTTTTTTATATTTTTTGTTTTGTTAATTAGGGGATGCATATGAATAGAGAACAAAAATGGTGTGGTGAAAATCATAAGGAAATAAAATGTGAGATAAATAAAATAACAAGGGATATGAGAAGAAATACTTACCTGAATCTTTGCCGGATTGGCGGAGCAGCTACGCTAGAGTCCTGTTGTCGCCTCGATCCGATTGGCGAATAAAAATCGGAGAAGCTGTGCGAGCTCTATGGGGAACTCATGATGTGGAGCGGAGCTC
Source organism: Ottelia alismoides (assembly GCA_037367405.1). NCBI lineage: Eukaryota > Viridiplantae > Streptophyta > Magnoliopsida > Alismatales > Hydrocharitaceae > Ottelia > Ottelia alismoides. The sequence continues at coordinate 451,053 of JAZKJV010007520.1, read as the reverse complement.
TGCGGATCTCGCCTGAAGGAGGTCGTCGCTTGAGGAAGATGCCTCACCGCTGTCACCAACAAAACACTCCAAGCTCTCTCCTTTTTCTTTTAAAATGGCAGATAGGGAAAAATTTGTGGATGTGGAGATGAATATAAAGAGTAGAGAAAGGGAGGTTAGATAGATGGTGGAGTTGCATGGGAGGTTATATTATTGGTGGAGTTGAATGGGAGGTTGATGAAGAATGTGGGCTGTAATGGGAGTTGGTGGTAGAATAAAAGTTATTGTAGAGAATGGAGAAAAAATAAAAGGAAAATAAAATGAAATAAAGTAGGCTACTTTAAATACAATTAAAATAAAAGAGAAGAAAAAGAGTGGGGAATTTTCAAAATAAGACAAACACTATGTACAAATTTTTTGCTTTTCTAATTTTAATTTTTTATATTTTTAATAAAAGATATTTACAACATAGAGTTTTTAGATTCTTAGTCTACAACATAATCTAAAGTCTTTTCGTGTTTAAATATTTTTCTAAAGTTTTTGTGATTTTTCTGGATTTTTTGCTAATTTTATGGATTTTTAAAGTAAAAAATATATGAAATCAAGGAAATAATAAATTGATTGAATTGAATTGAAGATTAAAAATAACAAATAAAATCCAAAAATTCTTCGAATCAAATTTTCATAGATAGATAATAATATAAAGAAAATTTAGAGATAAAAATAAACAATTTTGGGATTTTTCGTGATTTTTAATATTTTTGTTGGATTTTGGAGCTTTTAAACTTTTATGCCTTTAATTTTCCTAATGTTTAGCGATTTTTGGTCTGGAATGAAATCATACTAAAATAAACAATATATATATTTTTTGGAATTTTTCAAAATATTTTTCCATTTTTTGGTCTTTTATAAATTTGACAAGGATAAAAACGTGTTCATCTGAATTTTAATAAAGAATTAAAATGCCTAAAATGCTAAAAATAAAAATTGAGCATGTAAATACTTGTTAGCATGCCTCTAATCCTATTTTTGCGTAATTTTTGGACATAAGTGCTATTTTTAATAAATGAAATTCAATCACAAAAACTACATGAACTAAGAAGGGCATTATTTGCAATTAAAAAATGACAGGGGGTTCAACTACAAATGTGCAAAAAACATACAACTAATGTTCATATTTAATGTATTAAAATTAAATACAAAAATTGCTAGGGTTATACATGCAATTTGCCCATCTCACGTAGGACAACACATGAGCTAAGCTGGACTGGACCTCTGTGTAATACTCATAAATGCCAAGGATCTCCAAGCAAAATGTCCACATTTATTTGTGTTATATATTTTATTTATAGAGCAAATAAATAAATAAAATAAATAAATAAATTGGGGTGAGAAATGCAAATTACTTCATCTTTTGTGTGATCCAACGGTCGGATGATATTCACTAGTCCACGTGGTGAACGCTGGTGCGATGATGGCGCTTCATGTTTGGACGTCTGCGATTAGATCTCAGGGAGAGATCCCAACGATCTGGGCCCTAGATGATCTGACATCCACTGCTCCACGTAGAGAACAACTCCAAATCGAATGGCTCTGAGTGCATCAAGAAAAATAGGGAAGGGGCTTCCTTGGAGCTCCTTCGATTGGACCTAACAGCCTCCTATGACCATCATCCCGTCTCTGAGGTGCTTGAAGGTTCGTTGAAGGTGTTCCACGATGAATGGTGACACCAAAAGGGTCCGGAGCTCGCTGATCGAGCCCTGGAGGTTAGTTGTTCCTGGAGGGGTGCAAGAACGTCAAAGTCATCCCAGATGGGCTCTTCAAGTGTTGGCACCTGCACGGAAAGTTCCAGTGGCTTGAGGCAAGTCACCTCGACTTAGACTGAAGTTGGGATGCACAATGAGTGAGGTGAGCGGAGAGGGTCCAGTGAAAGCCAACGGAGGACCCTCGATTCGCTTATCCACGATGGATTAGGTGTGCTTGATGGGCGAATCCAGTGAAGAAATGAGAGGACAAGGATAGGGATGCGATGGGGGGTCGAAACTTCTTATTACTGGTGGTAGAACACTGACCGGAATGCTAAAGCTCCGGCGAAGAATCTAAGCTAATTTAGGCTAGAATATCTAATCAAAACACTAAATTGAATGCTACAAAGAAAAGATATGAACTACAACTACCTAAGAGCTATTAGACATGTGAGCCCACGACAGGCCATTTTGCAATAAATGTTATTGCAAATACCATTCCCTGATCTGAAATGAAGAATAACTTATTTTCATAATAGGACCCTTAGTATAATTAGGGTTATGTACCATGGTCATCTTAATAATCATATAGTTGTTGATTCAATTATTGAATCTTAGAGACTGGTGCTTGGATGAATATTTAAAGAGTTAGATTGAGGACTCATCAAGCACTGTCAAATGATTATTAGGAGATGATCTCCAGCCTGAGAAGGAGATGACAATCCTTTCTCTAAATGTTATATCTAACCGACCTCTTGATGCAGGTCCTCTGCATAAGAATTTAGATTCAAAGGTGTTAGATAAGTTAGGTCAAAGAGTTGACATAATGAGATCAAGATAACCAAATTACTATGTCGTATGTTGTTACGATATAGGCATACATCCTTAGACCGGAGACAGATGTGTTACTATATGTCTGAGTATTACATTTGGCAGGACCAATAGGTTGATGACCTAATCAAGGTCTATACACCGGCGTGCTGGTGTGCATACAAGGGCATATGAGTAATACGATCTCTCAAAGGCATCTTACAGGTTCATTCACTGAACCGGGAGACATGAGATCACTCATAAGATATTGGGAAGAATTAAATTCCGTGCACGGTCGTATCACTTTGGAAGCTTGACTGAATTTATAGGTTTGATATATACTTTTAGAAAGTATATGATCAATACCTGGGTATGATATATGCTTTTGAAAAGTATATGATCAATACCAACTCCCAATAGTCGAATGAGAAACTTAACGATAAATCCCTGAAATAGACAGTGTAAAATTGATCTTATACTTCGGGTTTAATCTGGGTCTTCCTGTATGAAGGATGTACATATATTAGGAATACTTGAGATGATGTGATCATAAATGATTGTATAACCATGACGCTTCCATTCCTATGGACTGATGAAACATGTCTGGATTTTTAGTGACTCCTCTCAGTAGGGAAGTAATATGATCTTGGTCCAAAAGATGGGCATTGATCTGAATGTGATTCAGAAGCAATGAGATGATTAGATCCGTGGTCTTGATTTAATCAAGCATCTATGGGAGGTCCACAAGATCTGGATTTGAGATATGATCTCAATATCCAAGTCACTATACGTGGAACAATACAATCGCCATGTCCTTATCTCCAAGTATCTGCAGAGAAAGCGCATTATCCTTGAAAGAGTTCAAGATAATTTCATTGTTGATATATGTATCCGAGCATTGAGAAAATGGATAATTAATTGTGATTTAATTGTCATGAATAATATGAATTTGATTCATATTATAAGGAGGTTGGATGATTAAATGTGATTTCATTATCATGAATAATATGAATTTAATTCATATTATAAAGAGAGTTATCTTAGATAATTAAATGTGATTTGATTATCAAAGATGTGAATAATGTGAATGTGATTCATATTATTTTGGAACATGAGAATGGAGATCCAAGATGATTAAATGTGATTTATTATCATGGATATGAATAATGTGGATAGAACTATCCATATTAATCACATATATTATAAATGTGATTTTTGATATATAAGAGAGAGCTATTTGTAATTTACATTTGTTAATTAAATGTTAATGTGAATTGAATTCACATTGAACATTAAATTGAAAATGTAATTCACATTTTTTTGGGTTGTGAATGTGATTCACAAATTTCGAATGGCATGATTGCAATGTTCATAAAATAAATTGGATCTATTTGTGAAATAATTTGCAATAAAAGTTGTTGCAAATATTGGAGAGAATCATGAGATAATGTAATGTCATGTAATAAGGAAGGGAGATCCACCTTCCAAATAGGAAGAGTCGACGACCACAATTCCTATAAGGAATGTGGTGGCTGTCCATCCTCCTTATGGAAGGAGGCTTGCCTCCTTCCTATTTCTCCAATGAAGACTGATTTTAATACAAATCAAATTATATTCAATATATATTTGATTTAATTAAATTAACTATTATTGTATTTTTTAACAACAAGATCAAGGCCATTAAAAGAAACACAAATCAATGTGAGCCATTGGATTTGTGTTGTCCATGGATTGAGATCCATGGATCCCAAACTATTATAAAAGGAGAGGCTACCCTTGCTCTTCTAGGTTACAAAACAACATAAGAACATAAATCTCTCTCTCTCTCTTCCTCTCTCTCTCTCTTTCTCTCTACACGCCATCTCTCTCTCTCATATGGTCATCGACCATGGAAGCCTTATAGAGAGTCTTTATCATCGCAACATCGTCGTTATGCTACCAGATCATTTACTCGTGGATCTCCGTCTCCTCTGGTGTGCCTCGCTCGTGAAGAAGACGTCGGATCTCATGTGTCGAGATCAGAAGATTTTCCGCTTGGATCATAAACATGGATTGCGAGTAGCACGTGTTTCATTAACATGCTCGCAAGCGTCTCCTACTTTGGATCAGACTTGATACAGGAGGTCTCTTCATTTAGAGACTCGATCGCGACCACGCTTCAAGAGGTAACCCTAATACTTGTTTGTAGTTTAGATGAAACGATCCGATAAGTGTTCTTGGATCATGTGGTTTCATCACATGTATTTTTTTAAATTCTGTTGCATCGAGCAACTAGTGCGACTAGTCGATCCCAATCGCATATGATGTGATCCTCATGCTTCCACGATACGCTTAAGGATCTCACCATATCCATGAAGTGGTATCAGAGCCAGGTTGTAGGTTTCAGATACGATCCATAAACCTAGGAAGACTTGGGTTCGTTAGGGTTCGCGAAAGTTTTATCGCATTTCATTTTCACATCTCTGTTTAGTGAATAGTTTCAACCCTATTTACATTGTTTAAAACACAAAAAAATAACACTTGGATTTGGTTCCCCATTAAATAAGGAGACCGTAGGATCTGAGTTTGCATGATTTCGAATCCCTTTGCTGAAGTTATGATCAAATTAGTGAACATGTGTCCACTGTTTCGGGGACTGCCAATCTTAACGTAATTAAAGAGTTAATTACGGATTTGAAATGCCTATAAATGCATGAAATTCATTAGATTCTGTTATAAATCAAATTATCAAAGTCTAGGAACTTATTTTGCTTAATTTGGATTTAAATTGATTGAGATATGCTAATTTTAGTAAATGAGGGTCACTGCTGGAAATTACTTTCCTAATCAAGAACCTTGTGATTGCCATTTAATCAATTAGTGAAATTAAATAGTTTAATTTCCTGGAATGGATAAATATTATGAAATATTTTATTATAATAATTTCCTAAATGACACTTCCTTAACCAATAATTGATTAGATATGACTATATCACAATTGGCAGCACAATCTACTTTCCAACAAACAAAGTTGCTTGAATTGGATTGGGGATTTGTTTAGCAAATCTCCTTATAATGTTAACAAAAAATGTTTTGATTATTATTATATATAGTATAACTTCGGTTGAAGAACCAATTATCATCTCAAGTATACAATGATTAATTTGGCATTATCCTTTCCCGAGGTAGATATGGTGTCTAGTCAGGGAGCGATGGGGTAGCACGTTGCACCGTGTGCAATCTGTCCCACTCTCGTCTGTACTGGCCATGACAACAGGTAGGGACTCGATAATGCAGGAGAGATCACAGTGTATTTTTTAAATTATTATAATTCGAAATAATACGTAATTGAGATAATACCATATTTCAAGTAACAATAAAATAATGTTTGTTGGATATTAATTGGATCATTAATTTATTATGATTAGATTAATTGGAATCCAATTAAAATTAAAACACTCTATTATTAATAGAGTTGTTATTTCCCTTGGAGGAATTAATCATAATGAATATGATTCATAATGATTAATTAGAATTTGAATATGATATGGAGGATCACATAGGTGGCATCAATGGTCTCCTGTCAAGGCGAAGGGTTCCGTCGCAAGGGATTGTATGTAGGAGATGCCCAAAGTGGCAGCTCCTGTATGCAAGCGCATCTGGATCGGGCTCTTCGCTTCTCGAAAGAGTAAGGGCGTATGCGTAGTGACCTCAATATCAGGTCCTCATATTATTGGGGCAATATTGGATTGCATATAGTGAGTTGTATTCATGTTGACGCTTGGTTCAATTAATGACGAGTCAACATCACCTTAGGGGTGGTGGGATCGGGTGTTAAAGATAGAATTGGGAATGCAAGTTGGACTTGCAAGGCATAATATGTTCCCGCTTCTTTTTATCTGAGTTAAAGGTTTTCATATTATTGGGATGTAAGAAAGATAAGGAAGGAGATCCCAGGTCTTGCTTGAGATATAATGGTAAGTATATCTCTTACATTGAAAGTGATTAAGGGAATGAACTTTCAATGTAGATAAGGAAAGACAACTTTGATATAAAATTCCTAAATCAAAGTAAAATATATATTTATATTCCTTTATGCAAATTTCTTATTTCAGATAATCCTTCATTAAACTCACTAAATGTTATACTCAATAATAACCAGTAAATTCTCATGAATTGGATTCATGATCAAGATACTACACTTACGATTGGACACATATTGTATGTGGTCAGAATGTGTAAGTTTCCTCATAATAATAATAATAAGGAATGACAATTAAATAGACAATAGGACTACAACCCTAGGGTTTGTATATCTCTACAGTCTTGATCTCTCATCGAATGTACTTTGGAAGTGACACGTCGATAATGATCGTAATTATCGAATAATCCTTATAAAATCTAAGAAGATGTTTTGGCATGCATATGTGCTCTTGACATTTTATCATGAATGACACGGTTCTCTGCATCATGCAGAATGGTGGTTCTGTAAGAGACGATGTATTCAAAATGTTTGAGTACCTACCTGAACCTAAGTCTTTAAGAGTTAAGATGTATGTAGATATGATGAGTGTCATCATTCTATTATCTATACTCTAGTCATTCATGAAGCTTCAGAATATTCATATTGTATGAATTGAATGAAGCATGTATAAATGTTGAAATGCTATTATATTGAAATCTTTTGAATTCGTCTTAAGCATTGGTTGTTTATAGATAAAGGGAGCACTGTGGAAGCATGAGTTGGACACAAGTAAGAAGGAAAGTCAAAGAGTTGACTGTATTTTTGTGACTTCCATATGACCATCCAAATAGTTGGATGAATGCCAATACTGCAATAAGCCGATGTACTGATAATGTGACTATCTTGTCTATCTAGGATCCTTGGAGAAAGATCCAGATGGTGCATCGAAAAATCTACATCTACATATAATCATTGAAATTGACTTTCTTATTTGATAAGATCAAAGTCTAATAATTGCATCTCATTCTTCTAATAACACTTGCAATTGGTTGCATATGTATTAGAAGACTATAAAATTTTATTTTAAGGTTTAATAATCATCCACATGGATATTGATGCAATTGTTGCAATAATCTCTATTGGATAGATGGACTGTTATTTTTAGTGGGAGAGCCTTAGTCTTAGAGACTGTCTCTATGACCTATATATTATAGTACGCTCATTGTTTATTTCTAAATATTGGAAATAAACATGAATTATGTAATGGACCTATCAAAAAGAGTTATGATGGAGATATTTCAGATAGTAATCTAAAATCTAGTGGACTCCACTAAATTAGAAAATTAATGAATGGTTCATTAACATTTCTAATACTCGAATTAAACCTTAAAGATCAATAGGAGAATGAAGATCATTTGACAATTATCTGGCATCAAGCCTTGGATATTTGTCTATTGACGAGATAGATGGACTAGTAAGAGATGGAGCTTTAGATTGTCTGAAATTTCGTATCTTACATACTTATGAATATTGTATTCAAAGGTAGAAAATGTCCAAAGCACCCTTCTCTGGGAATGGTGTAAGATGTCAAGGTATTCAAGATCTCATACATATTGATGTATGTGGATCATCTATATCATAGTAAACATTATGGATATGTGATATCCATTGATAATTATTTGTGATATGAGATTTCTTTCCTTTACCTTAGAAAGCTTTGAAATGTTCAAAGATTTCACAATTTTGGATTTGAACCAAAGTTTGAAGGAAGATGAAATGAATTTGATCTAACCTAGGTAGCTTGTACATATTAGATGAATTCAGGGAACGCCTTATGGAAATATAAATATCATTCCTATCTCAATCCTTCTAATGTACCTAAACTCAATAGAGTTGTAGGGAGATACAATTTTTTTATCATGTGTAACATGATTAGATCAATGATGAATCTTAGCATAATTACCTCATAGTTTCCAAGGTATATATGTAGTAGAGACTACAATATATATCCTTAATAAGGTTCCAAGCATATAAGCTGGAATCTAGCATTAGAGAGTGCTACATCATTAGGAAAATTAAAGGATGGTATTGGATACCTACTTTATGACCTTGAGATTCTTAAAAGATCTCATCTCTGAGAATGTGATTCTTAGAGGATGAGACTCTTGAGAATCAAGATGAAAATGAAGTGAAGGAACTCATTTAATCTTGAGAAGATAATGAGGTTCCTAAAATTGAAAACTAAAAGGACAATTAAAGATGAAATACTAATACCTCTTCAAATGAGTTTGAGGATGGATTCCATGTGTCAGTTAAATCTAACATGATCTAACTTCATATTATGAAGCTTCTGAGGATCATAGCATGGAAAGATGGATGTTAGCGATAAAGTCTAAAGTAGACTTCATATACAAATGTTGTATATGGACCCTTCGAGGATCCACCTATAAGGGTAAAACCTATTAGGTGTAAATGGATCTTCAAGAGAAAGAGGGAACCTGATGAGAAGGTAGAAACCTTCAAAGCATGGCTCGTAGCCATGAGCTACACACCGAAGAGAATACATTGCTTGCAATGAGACTTGCTCTTCAGTGACCATGCTTAAACCCATCGGTACATTGCTAACTATAGCTACACAACTTGACTATGACATCTTCAAGATGTGTGTCAAGATGACATTCCTCCATGAATACCTCTCTGAGAATGTTCACATGAAGTAGCCCCAGGGCTCCATGGTTGAGGAAATCAAGATGTGCAAGATAAAGAAACTCCATCTATGGACTCAAATAAGCTTCTTGTAGATGGAACATCAGATTTGAAGAAATTATAAATGTTATAATTTCAGATAGAATCTCGATGAACCATGTAAAGCTTAATGGGAGTGCCATTGTGTTCATCGTGCTAAATGTACATAATATCCTAATCATTTGGAATGATATAAGGATAATAATAAGTGTTTTATAATCATGTTGTTCCCTAGCGGAGATATGATCCGAAGGATACCTCTTAGATCTTAGTTTTGAAGTTGTTTAGAAGCAAAGAGAAGAGGGTATTGGGACCGTCATATTAATGGTACACCTTAGACATATTCTATTTTTTGGAAAATTCCAAGAAAGGCTTCCAGCCCTCAAGATATGGTACTAACCTATCTAAAGGAATAACACCTCAAGGAGTTGAGGAAGTGAATGCTAAAACGGCTTGCCCTAGTGCATTAGTTTTGACAAGCCAGGTGTATGCTAGATATATAGAAAAGCCAGATGTCTACCATGCAGTGGGAGTAGTAAACTGTTACTAATACGACTATGGTGATAAAACACTTGGTTGCAGTAATAACAATATCTTCAAAGATGACAAGACTTTAGACATAGTGATCTCTAAGTCTTATCTTCAAGAAATTAAGACTTTATAGATGGAGATCTAAAAGGTCTTAACTACGAATACCTTAGAAGATAGAGATCTCCAGGAATAAGGGTATTCTGATAAAGATAATAGAAATTACATACTGGTTATAATAATTATTGAGGTGTAGTGTCAAGGACACAATGAATGGTATGATTGAATATTGGTTGCATAAGATGCAACATTTCACATTGAATGCGAGCGTTGTTACTAAGGGATATGTAAGTGCCGTAAAAGGACTTGGCATAGTCTCTTGGGAACAGAGTGACTGATCAACTTACCTAGCTATTTTCTTAAATATCTTATGATTGTCACATGAGTGAGGGTTTAAAGATTAGCCCAGTAATGGCTCTTTGGGCTAGTGGGAGATTGTTAGACATGTGAGCCCACGACGAGCCACTATGCAATAAATGTTATTGCAAATATCATTCCCTGATCTGAAATGAAGAAAAATTAATTTGCATAATAGGTCCCTTAGTACAATTAGGGTTATGTACCATGGCCATCTTAATAATCATATAGTTGTTGATTCAATTTTTGAATCATAGAGGCTGGTGCTTGGATGAATATCTAAAGAGTTAGATTGAGGACTCATCAAGCACCATAAAATGATTATTAAGGGATGATCTCCAGCCTGAGAAGGAGATGGCAATCCTTTCTCCAAAGGTTGATATCTAACCGACCTCTTGATGCAGGTCCTCTGCATAGGAATTTAGATTCGGAGGTGTTAGATAAGTTAGGTCAAAGAGATGACATTATGAGATCGAGATGACCAAAGACCTATGTCGTATGTTGTCACGATATAGGCATGCATCCTCTGACCGGACACAGATGTGTTACCATATGTCTGAGTATGTACATTTGGCAGACCAATAGGTTGATGACCTAATCAAGGTCTATACACCGGTGCACTGGTGTGCATACAAGGGCATATGAGTAATACGATCTCTCAAAGGGATCATACAGGTTCATTCACTGAACTGGGAGACATGATCTCACTCATAAGATATTGATAAGAATCAAATTCCGTGTACGGTCATCTCTCTTTGGAAGCTTGACTGAATTTTTAGGTTTGATATATACTTTTGGAAAGTATATGATCAATACTTGGGTATGATATATGCTTTTGGAAAGTATATGATTAATACCAACTTCCAATAATCGAATGAGAAACTTAATGATAAATCCCTGAAGTAGACAATGTAAAATTGATCTTATACTTCGGGTTTAATCTAGGTCTTCCAGTATGCAGAATGTATATGTATTAGGAATACCTAAGGGTGATGTGATCATAAACGATTGTATAACCATGATGCTTCCAATCCTAGGGAGTGATGTAATGGGTTTGGATTTTAGTGATTCCTCTCAGTAGAGAAGTAATCTGATCTTGGTCCAAACGTTGGGCATTGATCTGAATGTGATTCAGAAGCATTGAGACGATTAGATCTGCGATCTTGATTTAATCAAGCATCTATGGGAGGTCAACAAGATCTGGATTTGAGATGTGATCTCAATATCCAAGGCACTATACGTGGAACAATAAAATCACCCTGTCCTTATCTCCAAGTATCCGTGTAGAAAGCGCATTATCCTTGAAAGAGTTCAGGATAATTTCATTGTTGATAAATGTATCCGAGCATTGGGAAAATGGATAATTAAATGTGATTTAATTGTCATGAATAATATGAATTTGACTCATATTATAAATAGAGTTATCTTGGATAATTAAATGTGATTTAATTATCATGAATAATATGAATTTAATTCGTATTTTAAAGAGAGTTATATTAGATAATTAAATGTGATTTGATTATTAAAGACGTGAATAATGTGAATGTGATTCATATTATTTGGGCACAAAAGAGTAGAGATCCAAGATGATTAAATGTAATTTAATGATCATGGATATGAATAATGTGGATAGCACTATCCATATTATTCATATATATTATAAATGTGATTTATGATATATAAGAGAGAGTTATTTGTAATTTACATTTGTTAATTAAATGTTAATGTGAATTGGATTCATATTGAACATTAAATTGAAAATGTAATTCACATTTTATTTTGGGTTGCGAATGTGATTCACAAATTTCGAATGGCATGATTGCAATGTTCACACAATAAATTTGATTTATTTATGAAATAATTTGCAATAAAATTTGTTGCAAATATTGGAGAGAATCATGAGATAATGTAGTCTCATGTAATAAGGAAGAGAGATCCACCTTCCGAATAGGAAGAGTGGACGACCACAATTCCTATAAAGAATGTGGTGGCTGTCCATCCTCCTTATGGAAGGAGACTTGCCTCCTTCCTATTTCTCCAATGATGATTGATCTAATATAAATCAAATTATATTCAATATATATTATTTAATTAAATCAATTATTGTTGTATTTTTTAACAACAAGATCATGGCCATTAAAAGAAACACAAATCAATGTGAGCCATTAGATTTGTGTTGTCCATGTATTGAGATCCATGTATCCCAAAATATTATAAAAGGTAACCCTTGCTCTTCTAGGTTACAACACAACATGAGAACATAAAACTCTCTCTCTCTCTACACGCCCTCTCTCTCATATGGCTGTCCACCATGGAAGCCCTAGAGTGAGTCTCCATCGCTGCAACGTCGTCGTTATGCTACCGGATCATTTGCTCGTGGATCTCCGTCTCCTTCATCACGCCTCGCTCGTGAAGAAGACATCGGATCTCGTGTTTTGAGATCATGAAATTCGTCGCTTGGATCATCAACATGGATTGCGAGGAACACGTGTTTCATCAACATGCTCGCAAGCGTCTCCTCCGTCGGATCAGACTTGAGACAGGAGGTCTCTTCATTTAGAGATTTGATCGCAACCACGCTTCAAGAGGTAGCCCTAATACTTGTTTGTGGTTTAGATGAAACGATCCAAGAAGTGTTCTTGGATCATGTTGTTTCATCGCATGTAATTTTTTTTAAATTCCGCTGCATCGAGAAACTAATGCGACTAGTCTCCCGATCGCATATGATGCAATCCTCATGTTTCCGTGATGCACTGGGATATGGTGAGATCCTTAAAGAATCATGAAAGCACAACTCTTATACCTGGGGTGAGGCAGGGAGCAGGGCAGACCGGAGCTCCACTGTGGATTGCCTCCTCTCCTCGCTCCGACGTTCTCCTAGCATGGGGAAGGTACAGCTGTCACCTGGCCTCCACACACATATGCAAAGACACGATTAGGGGCTCCAAGAGGGATAAAGAAGACAAGGAGGAGAGGGGGTTTTTATTTATAGACAAAGCTAAGGACCCTTATTGTCTGACAATTCGGGAAGAACAGAGGTTATGCACAGGAGATCAAAGGTTTAGGCGAAGATCAATGATGATTGATGGAGATCTTGGCATGGAGAAACGATGAAAAGGCTCGATTAGATGCTCAGGAAAAATGGTGCGAAACATGAGAAAAGACATTGGCGTAAGGTTAGAATGCCTAGAGGCTGAGTTGACTAGGAGGTCAACAAAAGGTGCCATGCGATTGGGCCATGTCAACCCAAGTCATGATAAAACAAGCATTTAATTCATAAATAAATGAATGAAAAATAGTAAACGATTTTATTAAATTTTAGGTATAAAATAAATATTGTTCACTATTTTATGTAGTATTTTAATATGTATTTTGATTGTTTTTTTGGATTTATTTATTTCAAGTTTCTGTTTAAAGGTATATTTATAGGTATATTCATCTATGTTTTGTACATTTTAATTTTATTTTGTATTTTTGATCTCTCTTATTTTATATATTTTAGCTACATAAAAACATTTTATTATATTTTTTGATGTTATTTGTCCACTTAAATAAATAGGGGTATAAATTATATAAGTATAAGTATATGTATTTTGTCTATGTATTTTGTATACTTATTTGATTTTGTGTTTTATCTTTGGTTTTATTATATTCTAAATATGTACATATACTATAAATAATATTTACAAAATTATAAAAATATAAAATTGTAAAATAATAAATAATAAATAAAAAGAATATTTTATTCAGGTATATTATACAATAGGGGTCCAAAACCTAACTTTTCTATATTAGCTCCAAATTAAGTGAAACCAACTTCATTAAATAGCTTATTAAAAGTTATATACAATCAAAGTGATTTGATGCATTTTGAGTTTTTATCTAGGAGATATGGGTTTGTGAAGTTTGTATTTTACCTTTTTATTCTGTGTATAAAATGTACATTCTATATTCTTTTTGTGCAAACTCAATTTTGTATTTTTCTGTGCATTATTATCTGTAATTTTTATGTATAAAGTTTCTTTATTTGATGAATAAATAATAAATAATAAATTAGGAACCAAAAAATGCTTTATGAATGAATAAAAGAATTGGGGTTTTATTGTATTATTGGCCCTTATCTCCCCCTACTTTATTTTCTTGTTGACCAATTCAATTCTTGACTTGGTCTCGGGGTTTAGAGTCATAAAATACCTTTGGTATTTTATTCTTTTTCTTTTATTTTCTTTATTCCATAATTTTGACATTAAAAGCAATATTTGGTATACAATAATTATAATAAATAATGAATGTTAATATGTACAAAATAATGCTATTTACATGTATTAGCTTGGGTTTTTAAGGCTAAGATGATCGAATAAAGGTGATGGAGTGGAGATTCATCACCCCCAATACTTGTCTATGCTAGTACCTAGCAAATACTTATGCAATACGTATAGAAAATGAAAAAGAAAAAAAAAGAAAAAAAATAACTTGGAGTAATTGTCAACTTTTAAACTAGTTTTTAATAAAGTCATAGTTTGTAGCTCTAAGAAGGCCTTTGGATTAATGGTGTGTTGAGAACCACATTGAAGTCAGGAAGTATGACATAACAACCCTCAAATTCCATACTCCTATCATCCATTCCAATTCATAGCTAGGTCAGAACCATCCTCTCAATCGCATACTCCCGCTACCTTGAAATGATATAACCATTTGTGTGGATTTGTTCAGCTCTTCCCAGACAAAACCATTGAACCATCAAGGCATATGCTCTTCTGGTTGTCATCCTCATGGAGACAAATATTCCATTCTAAGGTCAGGTACTTCAAGTTTTTACAACCGAATGGGGGATGAGGTGATGAGAGATCGAGCGACACAGGTTAGGGAATCAAATAATCAGAGGGTCGTTGCAACCTAGATCACAAGGTCTAAGCTCAATCAAGAAAATAGAACCACTCAAATCAAACAATCAAAACATAAAAACAATGTCAGCGGTCTCTGCTATTTATTTTAACATGGTATATCGACCAAGTCGAACTCAAGGAGCATGAGAAATCCTTCGAAAAAGTCGAAATTCAGAAGCTAAAATGCATATTTTTATTAATTTTTAATTTTGCAAATTTTTAGGATTTTTAATTAATAAGTAAAAACAAACAAGTAAGAAAACTATGCACACAATCACACCTTTCCAATTTTTATTCACACCTAAAATGCTCAAAAATTAAGAATAAAAATATTGTTGGATTTTTCAAATATTCAAATGTCTTGATGATTTTTTTGGAGTTTTTCTAATTTTTATGGGATTTTATAAAAATAAAACAAGAGATAAATAGGGAAACAATGCATAACCAGGTCAAAATGACAAATTAAAAATACTTAAAGTGTCCTAATGTCCTAGAGGGCAATTTTAAGTAAACTAGAAAGAAAATGCAACAAATAGAGTCTGGATTTGTTTTTTTTATTTTTCTAGAAAGTTTTATGATTTTTATAAGTTTTTGAGATTTTTTATATTTTTAGGGTGTTTATGATGATTTTTAAAACAAAAATGGTACTGGAAGTAAAGCAAACAAAAACAGATAGTCACTATTTTTTATTTTTAAAACAATTTTTATGTATTTTCTAAAATAGACAGTAAGTTTTTTATGGGTTTTTTATTTTTAAAAAATAAAAGGCAACTCAAAATTAATCCCAAAAATTACAATAAATATTACACGTTAGCAGGAGCTAACAATAATTTTTACGTAATTTTTAGACTTAATTTGGTAACTATTTAATTAAAACTAGGTAAATAGTTTACATGGACCTCGTTGCAATTCTAATAAAGTCCAATGGCCAAAAAGTAACACAAATAAGAAGTTGAGGGTTAAATATGTAAAATGTCTAGGAAATAAACACACATGCATAATACATCATGCACAGGGGTATAATTGCAAATATCAGAAAGATTTCATTCAAAACATAACATAGAAGAAGTTCAGGGCAGATACACAAAATCACGTGGGACGACACGTGAGTTCACATATGGAGGAATAAAATGCAAATATGTATAACTACGAGGTTATGACTTCAAAATGTCTACATTTACAACTTTATTTACTAGACTAACTAACAAAGCATAAAAGTACAGGATAAAAGACGCAAAATACCCTGAGGCACGTGAGGAGCGCGTGGGGGCTCTGACGGTTCTGATCGCCCCCTGCAAATAGATCTGATGATAGGAGGAATGTCAGGGACGTGCGGCAGGATTTGATGTGTCAGTCTTGATCTAACGGTCTGAAAAGTTGTTGCGACGATCAACTAGGATCAGAACTGGTGCTCTATTCCTCATCCAACAATAGAGGAAGATGGTGGACAAACTGATGGGTGCTGAGCTTTGATCGGGAATTGGTGCTAGTACGTTGGTCTGATCGAGCCTCCAAATGGTCCAACACCTCTGGAAGGGTGCTCCGCTTCGAATGCCGAAGGCGGATTAGATGAGTGAAGGTCGGATGACCAGGATAAAGTATCTACACCTGAAGCTACTCCGCTGAGCAACTGGGCATCCAAAAGAGGGTCCTATCTTGCGAGACTACCTGCAAATGAAAGACAGGACTCGGGGAAACGCTCCGGTCTAGGTTATTACAATTGGAGATGAAAAAAGCAAGGTGAATGGGAGTCGATCTCCGGTGAAGGTGGCAGAAGGAGATCTTGGCCCTAATCTCAACCTAATGGCCGAGTCTAAGGATGATCAGGCTGCGGTGCAAGATGTGTTGTTCATTGAGGGGTCGATCGATACGGGTGTGAGGGTGAGATGAGGCTCCGACCAGGTGGTCGGAGCAAATGAACGGTGGAGGAGCAAAATGGATGAATCGAAGGAACAGATGAAATGTTGAGGATAAGAGGATCACCTGAGGCTTGGTTCTCGTTCCTGGGATTCAGAAGAATATGATAGTCGGGGTCGTGGCCTCAACCGTATTGCAGCGGGCAAGGAGGCTAAATGCGACAGAGAGCTCCGACCACATGGCTGAGCTGCGGGAACACGCCACCAAACTTCGATCCAAAGAAGCCCTCGGTCGATGTCACTCAACTGAAGGTTTCTAGGTGTGAAGGAAGGGACGAGGCACGAGTTGTCGTGCTAGGAGGGGGGAAGAGGATTATTTATAGGTCCTCGAGGGTCCAGAAAGATCGACAAAAAGTGTGGAACCCTAGAGCGATCCGGATCAACAAAGGGACCTGCAAAGATGTCGAGTGTACGAGGATTGTCGGGTCCAAATTTCGAGGCAAATAGAGCTTGGAGGCGGGCTGGAGAAATTCGAGAAGGAGCTCCGGTGATTGCTATCCGGGTCTGACGTGGGAAGGAGGTGTTGACTGGGTGTCAAGGACCTGATTGGACCAATCAAATAATTTGCATGTATATAATACTTATAAAATCAATAAAAAATATTAATGATTTTAAATTAAAAAATTTTCAAAATTAATTTTTTTATTATTTTCAAACTATTTTTCTATGATTTTTAATTATTTTTATGAAAAATAAATTAGTGTATATACAATATATAGTATTATATACACGTATAATATACCTATGTATTATGTATAATATTTTTATTTTGTTATTTTTGCATAAATAATAAAATTTTATATTTTATTTATTTTCAGCATAATTTTAGGAGTACAAAATAATTTTTATTTTATTTTTATGAGTTATTTACATGTATAGAATAAATATGGGATGTAGTACACATACATGTGTTTTGTACAATGGAAGGGGGATTTTTATTTTATTTTTTTATTTTCTAATTATTATTTTCTTTTAGTATTATTACTAGAAGTATATACAAGGAGATAAAAATAATAATTTAGTTTTATTTTATCAAAAATAACTATTTACACATATAGGTAATATGTACATCACAAAGCAAACCTTATCTCTCTACTTGTTTTATTTGGTGATCAGGTCAAGGCTTGACCCTCTCTTGGGTTTCGGGTCACTCTGTATTTATTCTAAATACCTCCTTCCTTTTTCTTTTCTTTTATTCTTTTATTTTTGCATAAAAATATGCTAATTATGCAATATTAACAAATGCATGTTAAATGCTATGTTATTGTATTTATAGGTATTTACATGCTACTTTGCTAAGATAAATAGCTAAAATAAAAGAATAAAGAGTGAGAATCAGGGATTCATCACCCTCCTATACTTTTCCTTTGCTAGTCCCTTAGCAAACACTTATTTGAAAAAGAAGTAAAAAAGAAAAGAAAAGAAAAGAAAAAGAAGGAGAATCAAGGTTGATTATTAAACTTGTCTTCATTAAATTGAAGTATAAAGCTTAGTCAGACCTTTGGATTATTAGTTTGTCGGAACCTTATTGAGATCTAGGTTTAAGACTCAACAACCGCTAAGCTCCACCATTCTATGCTCACGACTCCTCAATAATCCAGATCAGAACAAGTCTACATACACAAACTCTAATGACCATGTATCTTTCCTTGTATTGTGTAAGTGATATGTGTCTCCCCACCTCAGAAATGACAAAGAGACAACATCCCTCAACAAGGTAACTCTAATTCCTCAGTCTAGCAGCTCTTTCCTCAAGGAGCAAAAAATTCCCTTCTAAGTTCAAGTTTAATTGGCTCAAGAAGAGGGGGAAAGAAGAGAGTGGACCTCGGCCAGTGTAGCCACGAATCCTTGGGAGCCCAAACAGTGTAGCTAAGTCTCCCACTACAAGCTTCATGAGATGAGAAGGTGTAATACATAAGCTTTGCTTTATTTACGATATACACTCTGGCAAGCATTTTATTTTCAATCAGGCCCATCCACTTTTTCAGTTTTTTCTTGATTTTCATTTTTTGATGATGTGCATATGTACAACATATCTACATGGTGAAACATATACATAATGACTTTTTCTTCTTGAGCCAGTAGACTATCCCTCTTTTGAAGCATTATTGCAACCCGCAACTCCTGTCTTTAGACCTCAACACCGCCAGACCAAGTTGAGGTGCACATCCCTCCCTAAAGAAAGACGAAAGGTTCTGCCTAGAAGTACTACCCTCGTATGCTACCCCAAGCCAAAGGAAACTGCCTCCCCATCACCTCATTCATAGAGAGGTATGTGTAAGGTGCTGGTCCAAGTAAAGCCATTGTCTGTGAGAGTCATGTGTGCGTTGTTAAGTGTTCTACTTAGGCTCATCAAGATGACATGTGAACATAGCCTAGTGGACTCAAAGAATTAAGTCACTAATGGACCTGGAAAGTCTTAACCCCAAATCCTAGGTTCCTTTGAGAATTAGGTGGATTAAGGTCCTAACCAAGCTCTATTTTCCAATTTAATTCTAGACTAGTTTAAATGTCAATTATGATTCAGAAGAATAAATATGTACAAAACTCTTTTTATGCAATTTTTCAAAATATGCAATTTTTTTGAGAATGTGCAAAATTTTTGAAAATATTTGAATGCATGCATGAATGCAGAAGTTTTGCAAACTATTTACAAACATTTACACATGGGTTTTTGCAAACTTTTATTTTTCAAATATATTTCAAAAATTGTGTACTATATACATAATTTTGATACAAAAATATTTATAAGATTTTTACAAGCAAAAAATTTTCACATATTTATACAAAAATAATGTTTACAAATGGCTATTTACAAACATGCATGTGCAAGAAAGAATTTTATGTGCAATAAACATTTTAAATTTTTGTGATTTTTAGTTTTTGGTTTTTAGCCATTTTATTTATAAACACACTCACACAAAGTACGAGTTATGCCTAAAGTATATATGCAATATATACAACCCCCTATAGTTAGCTCGAACGATGTCCTCAGAGTGATCAAAGAGCGATGAAGGAGACATAACTCATACTAAGTATTGGGAAGTGAAAAGGAGGTCTATACTACAATGATGAATGAAAGAAAAGAATAGAATAAAATAGAAGACGGTGATTCCCCCTATACTTAGGATCAAGTAATCTTAAGTATAGAAATCTTTGCACCAAGAGAAGACCAAGGGTTAGAATGTACAGGGTCTACCTCCCCTATACTTAGGGTAAAATATCCTTAAGTATAGGCAGCAGAACAGAGGTAAAGAATCAAAAGAATAATCAAAACTCTAACACTCCCCCTATACTTAAGGTAAAGTACACCCTAAGTATATCATAATCATAAGATGCAGAATGGGGTGTTAGACCAAAGAATGTATGATATGGACATCTGGATCTATACAAGGGTGGAAGAAGGTGATAATTACGCATGAGATGCAAATGATGTGAGTCAAATACCGCATCTCATGCAAAATGAATATGGGCGACTCCAACGATCAACGGATCATGATCTAGATATGGCTTCAGGCGCTGACTGTTAATTCAAAAGGTGGACTCAAAATGATATCTCAGATATGTCAATGCTGCCATTGTCGTGCACCTTTTGGACCAAGTATGGTCCCTTCCACTTGCCCTGCAACTTCTCTGGAAATAATCTAAGCCTGGCATCGAATAACCATACTCTCTGGTCCAACTCAAACTGCTTACGGCTGGTATGAGAATCTGCCATATCTTCACTTGCTCCTTATATTGTAGGCTACTCAAAAAGGTTGTATCTCTAAGCTCCTCAAAGGCTGCCAATTCTACCTTCCTCTGATCTCCTATACTCTCTGTATCCAATAATATCTCAGTGATAACCCAAAGTGACTTGTGATTTATCTCTACAGGTAAATGGCATGGCTTGCCATAAACAAGATGAAAGGGAGACGTACCCAAAGGTGTATTGAAGGAAGTCCGATATGCTCACAAGACCAAGTACAAAAACTGTGACCAATCCTTTTGTTCTGGGCAGACTACCTTCTGCAATATCATCTTGATCTCCCTGTACGATACTTCAACAAGACCATTGGTCTGAGGGTGATATGGACTGGCAACTCAATGGTCTATGTTGTATTCGTTAGCAAAGGCCTTTACCTTATCATTTACAAAATGAGATCCCCCGTCAGATATCAATATTCTAGGCACCTCGAACCGTGAAATGAAATTCTTCCTCAAAAATCGTCAAATGTCTTAGCATCTGCGACTCAGGTGGGTATGGCCTCAACCCAACGACTCACATAATCAACGACCAACAGAATGCACTCGAATCCCTGACTCTTAGGGAACGAACCCATGAAATTAATGCCCATGCATCAAAAACCTCATAGAAGTGAATGGGTTGTATCGCCATCATATTGCGTTGTCCACAAGTGCCCATCCTCTGATAGTCAGTACACCTCTTCACGAATTCATCAGAATCCTTGAAGTGGGTAGGCCACCATAGGCTGGATTGGAGCACTTTCTGTGTTGTTCTACTCCTAGAATGATGTCCTCCTGCCTCAAGCTTGTGGTAGTATGTGAGGACGCTATGGTGATCCTCTTGAGGAATGCACTGACGCCAGACGCTATCCCCTCCTTCATGATAAAGGATGGGATCCTCCCAATGGTACGACTTGGCCTTCGCAAAGAGGGTCTCAAGTTGTTGTATGGGCCAACCTTGTGGAACTTTGTTGGCAACAAGATAGTTCACAATGTCGGCGTAGCATGGGAGCGAGGCGATAGCAAGGATCGCCTCATTTGGGAAGGTCTCAGTGATAGGCTCAATCTGCTCAGATTCCTCAAGATGTTCCAATCGGGAGAGATGATCCGACACCACATTCTTGACTCCAAGTTTATCCTTAATCTCAATATCAAACTCTTAGAGTAGAAGGATCCATCTGGTCAATCTAGCTTTGGCATCCTTCTTTGCCATGAGATACATGATGGAGGTATGATCAGTATAAATAGTCACGCTGGATCCAGGAATATACGATCTAAACTTATCTAAGGCAAATACTAGCTAGCATCTCTTTTTCCGTGACTGTGTAGTTCTGCTGAGCGACATCCAATGTACATCTAGCATAGTAAATGGTAAATGGTAATCCATCCCTCCTCTGTCCTAGCATAGCCCGTATGGCCAAGTCAGAAGCATCCATTATGATCTCGAATAGGAGAGACCAATCGGGTGGCTGAAGGACAGGAGCCTCAACAACTAGATTCTTTAGAGTCTCAAAATACACAAGACAATTATCGTCTACAATGTACTCAGTGTCTTTTGTCAAGATCAGTGAGCGGTCGGGCAATCTTGCTAAAGTCTTGAATAAAACTTCGGTAGAAACCGACATGCCCCAGAAAAGACTGCAACTGCCACAGGTTGAATGGTGGATTGAGTTTCCTAATGATATCCACCTTGGCCGGATTAACCTCTATGCCCCTTTTGGAGATGATATGACCAAGCACCATCCCCTGAGTCACCATGAAGTGACTCTGGTCCCAAGATAGAACAAGATGGACCTCGATGCAGCGTTGAAGTATGCGGTCTAGGCAGTCAAGACAAGCATCAAACATGTCGACGTAGATCGAGAAATCATCTATGAAGATCTCTAAATAGTCACCCATCATGTCCGAGAAGATGGACAACATGCACATTTGGAATGTCGCCGGGGTGTTACATAAACCAAAGGGCATCCGTCTGAAAGCATAAGTTCCAAACAGACTTGTGAATGTCGTCTTGTCCTGGTCTTCGGGTGCTATGACCACCTGATTATAGCTGGAGTACCCATCAAGAAAGCAGTAATGACTCTTCTCAGCTAGCCTCTCAATAATCTGATCAACAAAAGGTAGAAGGAAATGATCCTTCTTGGTGGCCTGATTCAATCGTCTGTAGTCCACACAGACCCTCCAAGAAGTGGGTACCCGGGTAGCAATCTCCTCTCCAAACTCACTCACAACTATGGTGATGCATGTCTCCTTGGGCACCACATGCAATGGACTAACCCACTTGGACTCGTAGATGGTGTAGATAAAATCGACGCTCCACCATTTTGATATCTCTTTCATGACCACTTCTCGAAGATTCAGGTTTAGCCGTCGCTAGAACTCACATGAGGGCTTAGTGTCCTCTTCGAGATAGATATGGTGGGAGCATAGGGCCGAACTTATCCCCTGGAGATCAGCTATGCTCTATCCTATCGCCTTGCAGTTTCTTTTAAGAACCTCCCTCAAATGAGATTCTTGCTCTCCACTCAAATCTGCTGAGATAATGACTGCGTACATCTCATGCTCACCCATAAGGAATATATACTTTAGCAACTGGCAAATCTGGCTTCTGAAATGTCTGCGTGAAGGCAACCAGATCTTAATGTGAGAACTCTCGCTGATCATGAATATCTGGTGAAGATGGCCCTGCTGGTGCGTCTGTACTCGGTGCTGGCTCAATCTCCTCCCTAGCTACTAGCTCTATGGGAATCAGACAAGATAAATAATCATCAAAATCGTCCCAGCCTATGTCTGAATCCAAGGGATCTATATCGGAATCACAAGAAATATATTCTGCTTCGCTATCCTGAACGTGGTTGTCAGCCTCGAAAGTGTCTGCGGCTAAGAGTGTGCTCTCCGAATTCTCATCTACTGGAAGCTATGAATCTGCAGTATCTAAAGGTGAGAGAAGAGCTCGTGAAACGGGGTCAGACCAAGCGGCTTCATCATAAGTTATCACAAAGTCACACTCTTGGTAGACGTCTCGCTCTGCCTCTGTCATTTGCTCTATGTCACTGAACTGCTTTGAGCAGGATGAATCTCTCGCTCCAGTCTCGTCGATCATCTCTATTTGTGTACTCTCGCCCTCGACGTGAAATTACACCTTCCCACTATCATGGTCGGACATTGCCTTGGCTTTGGCCAAGAATGGTTGTCCTAGAATGATGGGGGTATCTGTCATAGACTCAGGTATCTCCATGTCCAACACAACGAAGTCCACGGGGAATTTCATGCCCTGAATTGTGACGACCACATCCTTCAACAACCCCTTCGGCCTCTTGACAGAACTATCAGCAAACTGAAGGATTGTCCTGCTCTGTCAAAGAGGGACAAACTCGAATCGGTCGAGTAAGGCTGCCGAAAGTAGGTTGATGGAAGAGCCACTGTTTATAAAGTCCGATCGAATCTCTACTAATGAATGTGGCATCTGACATAGGGAGCATCTGCATCTGGCCTCTTGGTTGGCAGGCAGTTCTGAATCGTGAAGCAAGTAGCACGGGTGAGCATATGGATCTCTGCATGATGGTTCCTTCTCTGTTGATAGTGGTCTTCCCACACAAGTTCTTTTGGAAGAGAGGGATGCGCTCAAGCGCCTAATGTTGGATATGGAATCTATCTATCATCTGCTAGCTGAACTCTAACTGTTAGGTGTTTTTAGGATTTTCTTTTTTTTCCCCCTTCGCCAAGCGGAGTGCTTGAGGGAAGGGGATGGTTGTGCCCTCCTCAGATAGAGGGCCAAGAATAGGTTCTTGCTGCTGCAAAGGAATGGATCCCATACAAGGATCATATGCAACACATATGGACTCAAAGAAGATGAAGAAATCTTTCCTTTATTCTTATTTTTGTTCTTTTCTAAAATATCTTGAGATATAAAAACAGGGGGAAACACGACAGGAATAGAAACGGTGGCATCAACACCACCCACGGCATCGGTCTTCGCAGCATCAGTACCGCGCTCTGGCTTAGCATCAGGAAGAATTGTGGAGTCAGTACCACCAACTGCATCAGGAGAAATGATGGCCTCAGTACCGTTGGCTAGATCATCATCCTTGGTGGCTTCAACACCACAGTCATCAACATCATCAGTAGCATCAACACCGCTATCCTCCTCATCTAGCGCTCCTGAATCCTTGTGTGGTTGTCACTCAGACGAGGCACTGCCAGATGGCTTCCTATCGCTCCTAAGTGACACAAAATCACCATCAAATGTGTATGAAGAAATATCACCCAATGAATCACTCGGAGTGGTGGTCTTTGTGAACAGTACCTACTCAAGCATCCTCTTTAGGTTGTTTGGATTAGGCTTGATTTGAGCGGGTATGGAGGCCTTGTCCTTTATGATGCCCCTCATCTCCTGCCTGAACTCGTCCATCTCCCACCTAAAGGATGCCCGCTGGTCCAAGAGGAGGTGGGCTAGATCATCAAGAGCTAGGTTCTCAGAGGCTGGTCCATGAGAACCAGAAGGGTTTCCTCACTGAAAATGAGGTTGGCTTTGGTACTAGTGAGGGGGAAGCTGAGTGAACTGTTGAGGCTGCTGCTGCTGCCTCTACTGTTGTCCTTGGTGGTAGGGATGAGGACCTGACTGGTAATGCTGCTGTGGCTGGGAGTACTAGGGCTGCTTCTGCTGTTGGCTGAACTGTCCACCCTGAGCTGGAGGCTGCTGCTAGGACGAGGTGCCTCCGGTAGACAACCTGAATCCAGATTGATCTTGGCTGATCCCCGGTTGCTGCAGGTCATACCAAATCCGGTTGACTTCCATCAACGACTCCTTCTCATAAGGGAACAGTGGAAGAACTGCCAGGGACTGATCCTGCTGATACCCCACCATCTAAGTGTCCTAAGATGGCGGTGGCTGAGAGTAGTGTTGCTACAACAGCTGAACCGGCTCCGCCTGGATGTGGTGAACCTGGAGGTACTAGGTGGAATGCTAGTAAGAGCTGTTGTTGCTAGGATCAGCTCGTGACCTGAGACAGGGCTGAGAAGTCGTCTGTATATCGTAGAGACACATGATCTGGGGCTTCAAGTCATCGAGAGTCTGTGCCAATTGGTTGATCTACGTCATGCCCTAGCATTCCTTCTTCTCAATAATCTCTATGTGATCCAACTTCTCGCTGATGAACCCATGTTAGCTGCCGATGACTCTTCCTGTGCTGTTGCTGCTGACGTAGTGGATGGACCTGCATCAACTCGTGCTATCCTTTGATAGGACACAACCTGTGGAAGGGGCTTCCCCTAAGCATAGACTCGGGTCTGGGACATCACTGTATAGTTCTCGGCCAACTTCTCGTAGATGGCCCAGACCTGGTCCTCATCCTTGGTGAAGTAGGAGCCCCAACAAGAAGCATTGACAAGCACTGGTAGCTCCGGTGTCAGCCCACAAAAGAAACTCTACACTAAGTTGGGCTTGGAAATCTCATGGTGTGGATATCGGTCGATGAACTCACGAAATCTATACCATAGAAGGATATGGGGAGATCCTTAAGGGCATCACGGAAGTGTGAGGATCACATCGTATGCGATCATGAGCGACTAGTCATAATAGTTGCTCGAGGTAACGTAATTTAAAAAAAAATAATGTAATGAAACCATATGATCCAATAACCTTTCTCAGATCATTTCATCTAAACCATAATTAGGTATAAGGTTTACCTCTTAAAGCGTGGTTGCGATCGAGTCTCTAAACAAAGAGACCTCTTGTATCAAGTCCAATCCAACGAAGGAGACGCTTGAGAGCATGCCGATGAGATGCATGCTCCTCGCAATCCATGTTGATGATACAAGTAGCGAATATTCTGATCTCATCACACGAGATCCAACGTTTTCTTCACGAGCAAGGCACATCGAAGGAAATGGAGATCCACGAACAAATACTTCGGCAGCATAACGATAATGCTGCGGTGAAGGCGACTCTCTTAAGGGCTCCAAGGTGGACGACCGCAAGAGAGAGAGAGGGAGATAGCATTTGGCATGTAGAGAGAGAGAGAAGGAGAGAGAGAGCACATATCGTAATCGTGTAACCCGAAGAGCAAGGGGTGCCTCTTCTTATATAGAATTTTGGGAGTCCATGGATCTCAATCCATGGACAACACACAATCAATGGATGAGATTGATTTGTGTTTCTTTCAATGGCTATGATGTTGTTGTAAAAAACACAACAACAATTGATTTTATCTAAATTAATATATTGATAAATCAATATAAATCAATTCAAAATTAAATAACTTTGACTAGTCTTGGAGATAATGAGGAGATTGACCATATCCCCTAAAGAAGGGGGGACATCTACTCATTTGAGATAGAATGGGTCTATCTCCTCACTATCTCATGAGATCTCCAAGATTTACAATAACATTTGTTGTAAATTATTTCATAAAAATAATTCATAATTATCTTGTGAACATTGAAATCATGCCATTGGAAAAATGTGAATCACATTCACGTTCCAAAACAAAATGTAAATTATATTTTCAATTAATCATCCAATGTGAATCCAATTCACATCAATAATTAATTAACAAATATAAATCACAATATACTCTCTTTAATATATTATAATCACATTTATAATATACCTGATTAATATGGATAGTGGTATCCACATTATTCATATCCAGGATAATTAAATCACATTTAATCATCTTGGATCTCTTTTCTCATGTGCCCAAATAACATGAATCACATTCAAATTATTCACATCTTTGATAATTAAATCACATTTAATTATCTCGGATACTCTCCTAATAATATGAATTAAAACTATATTATTAATGATAATTAAATCACATTTACTTATCCACTTTCTCAATGCTCGGATTCATATATCAACAATGAAATTATCCATGAACTCTTTCAAGGATAATACGCTTTCTCTGCGGATACCTGGAGATAAGGACATGGCGATTGTATTGTTCCACGTATAGTGACTTGGATATTGAGATCACATCTGAAATCCAGATCTTGCGGACCTTCCATAGATACTTGATTAAATCAAGACAACAAATCTAATCTTCTCATTACATCTGAATCACATTCAGATCAATGTCCATCAGTTGGACTAAGATCAGATTACTTCTCTATGAGAGGAATCACTAAAATACAGACATGTTTCATCACTCCCTCGGAATGGAAGCGTCATGGTTATACAATTGTTTATGATCACATCACCCTCAATCATTCCTAATACCTATACATCCTATATACTGGAAGACCAAGAATAAATCCGAAGTTTTAGATCTCTTTTAGACTGTCTCCTTCAGGATTTTATCATTAAGGTTCTCATTCAATCATTGGGAGTCGGTATCGATCATATACTTTCCAAAAGCATATATCATACCCAGATGTTGATCATATACTTTCCAAAAGCATATATCAAACCTAACAAATTATGTCAAGCTTCCAAAGCGAGACGACCACATGTGGAATTTGATTCTTCCCAATATCTCATGAGTGAGCTCATGTCTTCCGATTCAGCAATGAACCTATATGATCCATTTGAGAGATCGTATTACTCATATGCCCTTGTATGCACACCAGCGCGCCGGTATATAGACCTTGGTTAGGTCATCAACCTATTGGTCTGCCAAATATACATACTCAAACATATAGTAACACATCTGTCTCCGATCAGAGGATGCATGCCTATATCGTGACAGCATCCGGCACAGGTCTTTAGTTATCTTGATCTCGTTAAGTCAACTCTTTGACCTAACTAATCTGACACCTCTGAATCTCTATTCCCAAGCAGAGGACCTGCATTAAGAGGTTGGTCAGATATCAGCCAAATGAGAAAGGATTGCCATCTCCTACTCAGGCTAGAGATCATCTCTTAACAATCATTTGATAGTGCTTGATGAGTCCTCAATCTAACTCTTTAGAAATTCATCTAAGCACCAGCCTCTATTATTCAATAATTGAATCAACAACTATATGATCATTAAGATGGCCATGGTACATAACCGTAATTGTACTAGAGGACATATTATGCAAATTAGTTATTCTTCATTTCAGATAAGGGAATGATATTTGCAATAATATTTATTACATAATGGCCGCTGTGGGCTCGTATGTCCAATAATCTTCCACTAGACCAAAGATCCATTAATGGGCTAATCATTTAAACCCACACTTATGTGACAATCATAGGCTTAGAAAAATTGCTAGGTAAGCTAATCAGTGACTCTGTTCCCAAGAGACTACGCCGAGTCCTTTTACAACACTTGCATATCCCCAGTAACAGTGCTCGCATCCATTGCGAATGTTGCATCTTATAAAACAAATACTCACTTTTGTTATTTATAGTGTCCTTGACACTATAGCTCGATAATTATTATAACCAGTATGTAGTTTTCATTATCCTTATGAGAATACCCTTATTCCTGGAGGTGTCTATCTCCTAAGGTATCAATAGTTAAAACATTTTGAATATATATCTATAAAGTCCTAATTTATTTAAGATAAGACTTTGAGATCACTATCTCTAAGTCTTGTCATCTATGAAGATATTGTTATTACTACAATCAAGTGTTTTATTTCCATAGTAGAATTAGTAACAGTTTACTACTCCCACTGTATGGTAGACGTCTGGCTTTTGTACACATCCGGCATACATCTGGCTTCTCATAACTGATGCACAAGGACAAGCAGTTCTAGCATTCACTTCCTCAACTCTTTGAGGTGCTATCCCTTTAGATAGGTCAGTACCACATCGTAAGGAAAAGAATTCTTTCTTGGAATTTTCTAGAAAATGGAATATGTCCAAGGTGTACCCCTAATGTGACGGTCCCAATACCCTCTTCTCTTTGCTTTTGAACATCTTCAGAACTAAGAGTTTTCCTTGAGATTACATCTCAAGGTATGGAATTGTCAGTCTATAAAACACTTATTATTGTCCTTATATCATTCCAAATGATTAGGATATCATCTACATTTAGCATGATGAACACAATGGCACTCCCACTAAGATTCACATGGCTCATCAAGATTCTATCTGAAATCATAACATTTATGATTTCATCAAATCTGATGTTCGAACTATAAGAAGCTTATTCGAGTCCAAAGATGAGTTATTCAGCTTGCACAACTTGCTTTCCTTAACTATGAAGCCCTAGGGCTACTTCATATGAATATCCTCAGAGAGGTATTCATAGAGGAATGCAATCTTGACTCACATCTTGAAGATATCATAGTCAACTTGTGTAGCTATAGTTAGCAATATTATGATGGGTTTAAGCATGGTCACTGAAGAGCAAATCTCATCGCAAGCAATGTCTCATCTTCGGTGTGCAGCTCATGGCTACGAGCCGTGCTTTGAAGGTCTTTACCTTCTCATTAGGTTCACTCTTTCTCTTGAAGATCCATTTATACCTTAACGGGTCTTACCCACATAGGCAGATCCTTAAGGGTCCATATACAACACTTGTATACGAAGTCTACTTTAGACTTAATTGCTAACATCCATCTTTCCATGACATGATCTTCAGAAGTTTCATCACATGAAGTTCATTAGATCTCTCTGACACACA
Organism: Ottelia alismoides; assembly: GCA_037367405.1. NCBI lineage: Eukaryota > Viridiplantae > Streptophyta > Magnoliopsida > Alismatales > Hydrocharitaceae > Ottelia > Ottelia alismoides. Next base: position 420,798 of record JAZKJV010007520.1, on the reverse strand, counting down.
GAATCCACCCCCAAACTCATTTGAAGAGGTATTAGTGTTTCATCTTTAATTATCCTTTTAGTTTCTGATTTTAGGAGCCCCATTACCTTCTCAAGGTTTAATGAGTTCCTTCACTTCATTTTCATCTTGACTCTCAAGAGTTTCATCATCTAAGAATCATATCCTTAGAGATGAAATATTTTAAGAATCTCAAGGTCATAAAGTAGGTATCCATACCATTCCTTTATTTTCCTAATGAAGTAGCACTCTCTGGTGCATGATTTCAGCTTACTAGCATGGAACCTTACAAGGATATATATTGTAGTCTCTACTACATATATACCTGGAAACGAAGAGATAATTATGCTAAGATTAATCATTGATAAAATCACGTCACACATGATCAATTGTATCTCCATACAACTCTATTGAGTTTAGGGTATCAGGAGGAGTGAGATAGGAATGATATTCATATCTCCATAATGTATTCCTTGAATTCATCTAATAGGTACCATCTACCTAGGTTAGATCAAATTCATTTCATCTTCCTTCAAACTTTGGTTCCAAACCAAAAGTGTGAAATCTTTGAATATTTCTATGCTTTTTTAGGTGAAGGAAAGAAATATCATATCACAGATAATCATTGAATGATATCACATATCATCAATGTTTATTATGATATAGATGATCCACATACATCAATATGTATGAGATCTTGAATACCTTGGCATCTAACACCATTCCCAGAGAAGGGAGTATTAGACATTTTACTTTGAATCTATATTCACGAGTATGTAAGTTTAAACCTTTAGACGATCTAAAGTTCAATATCTTACTAATCTATTCATTTCATCAATAGACATATGTCCAAGATTTGATGCCAGATCATTGTCAAATGATCTCCATCCTCCTATTGATCTTATAAGGTTTAATTTTCAGTATTTAGAAACATTAATGAACCATTCATTAATTTTCTAATCTAGTAGAGCCCTCCAGATGTCATATTACTATCTGAAATATATCCATCATAACTCTTTATGATATGTTTATTACAGAATTCATGTTTATTTCCAACATTTAGAAATAAACAATGAGTGTATTCTAATATTTGGATCATAGAGGCATTTTCTAAGACTATGGGCTCTCCCACTGAAAGTATGAAGTCTATCCATCCGATAGAGATTGTTGCAACAATTGCATCAATATCTATGTGGAAGACTACAACACCTTAAGATCAAACTTTTCCAGTCTTCTAAACATATGCTTCCAATTGCAAGTGTTATTAGAAGATTGAGATGCGTGTATTAGACTTTTAATCTTATCCAATAAGAAAGTCAATTTCAGTGATAATATGTGGATATAGATTATTTCGATACACTGTCTGAGTCCTTCTCTAAGAATTCTAGATAGTCTTGATAGTCATACTATCAACACATCAGCTTGCTGCAGTATTGGCATTCATCCAACTCTTTGGATGCCATATGTGTGGAAACCCTAGAAGTACAGTCAACTCTTTGACTTTCCTTCTAACTTGGGTCCGATCCATGCTTCCACTATGCTCCTTTGATCTATAGACAACTATTGCTTAAGATAAAGGTTCTCTTATGTTGAATTCAAAAAATATCAATATAAGAGTATTTCAACATTTATACATGCTTCATTCAATTCATACAATATGAATATTATGAAGCTTCATGAATGACTAGAGTATAGATAGTAGAATGATGACACTCATCATATCTACATCCATCTTAACTCTTAAAGACTTAGGTTCAGGTAGGTACTCAAACATATGAATACATCATCTTTTATAGAGCCACCATTCTGCATGATGCAGTGAACCATGTCATTCATGATTAAATATCGAAAGAACATATATATATGCCAGAACATCTTCTTAGATTTTATAAGGATTGTTTGACAATTACGATCATCATCGACATATCACTTCCAAAGTACATTCGATGAGAGATCAAGACTATACAGACATACAAACCATATGTTGTTATCTTATTCTCTATTTAATTGTCATTCCTCATTATTATGAGGAAACTTGCACATTGCAACCACATACAATATGTGTCCAACTGCAAGCATACTTTCTTGATCATAGATCCAATCCATGATATTTTACTGGTTATTTTTGAGTATAGTACTGAGTGAGTTAAATGAAGGATTATCTGAAATCAGAAATTTTCATAAATAAATAAATATATATAGATATAAATATATACCTATTTTACTTTGATTTAGGAGTTTTATATCAAAGTTGTCTTGCCTTATCAACACTGAAAGTTCATTCCCTTAATCACTTTCAATGTAAGAGATATACTTATCATTATATCTCAAGCAAGATCTAGTATCTCCTTTCTTATCTTTGTCACATCCCAATAATATGAGAACTTGTAACTCAGATAAAAAGAAGTGGGAACACATTCTGCCTTGCAAGTCCAACTTGCATTCCCAATTCGGTCTTTAACATCCAGGCCCAACACCCCCAAGGTGATATTGACCTGTCATTATTGAACCAACCGTCAACAAGATTAGAACTCGCCATACGAAATATGGTAGTATCTCAAATACTCATTCATTTTAAATCCAAATCATGCAAAATCAGTATCTAAAGTTTGATAATTTGATTTATAACAGATCGATGTGATTATAACATATTTCTAGGAGTTTCAAAACAATAAATAACCTTTTAATTATGCCATGATCCGCCATCCCCGAAATAGAATATATAGGTTCATTAAAATGATCATATCTTGATTTATCGGATTTTAAATCAAGAAAACTCAAATCCCACAGTTTCCTTAATTAATGGGAAACATTATCTAAGTGATATTTTCATGTTTAATAATTTTAACAGGGCCGGAAATAATCACAAACAGGACCGTAAAAATGAAATGCGATAACATTTTCACAATCTCTAATGAGTCCAAGTCTTCCGTGGTTCATGGATGGTATCCATAACCTCGAACCTGGCTCTGATACCACTTGAAGGATATGGGGAGATACTTAAGCGCATCACGGAAGCATGAGGATCGCATCGTATGCGATCGTGAGCGACTAGTCATACTAGTGGCTCGAGGCAGCTGAATTCAAAATATTTAATGTGATGAAACCACATGATCCAAGAACCTTTCTCAGATAATTTCATCTAAACCACAATTAGGTATAAGGTTTACCTCTTGAAGCGTGGTTGCGATCGAGTTTTTAAATGAAAATACCTCCCGTCTCAAGTCCGATCCAACGGAGGAGACGCTTGCGAGAACATTGATGAGATGTGTGTTCCTCCCAATCCATGTTTATGATACAAGCAACGAATCTCCTGATCTCATCACACGAGATCCGATATCTTCTTCACAAGAGAGGCACGTTGAAGGAGACGAATATCCACGAGCAAATACTTTAATAACATAACAATGATGTTGTGGCGATGGCAACTCTCTCAAGGGCTCCATGGTGGACGGCCACAAGAAGAGAGGGAGAGAGCATTTGGTGTGTAGAGAGAGAGAGAGATCATATGTCGTAATCTTGTAACCAGAAGAGCAAGGGGTTCCTCTTCTTAGATAGGGTTTTGGGAGTCCATGGATCTCAATCCATGGACAACACCCAATCAATGGATGAGATTGATTTGTGTTTCTTTCAATGGCCATGATGTTGTTGTAAAAAACACAACAGCAATCGATTTTATTTGAATTAATATATATTGATAAATCAATTCAAAATTAAATAATTTTGACTAATCTTGGAGATAATGAGGAGATTGACCATATCCGCTAAAGAAGGGGGACGGCTATTCATTTGAGATAGAATGGGTCTATCTCCTCAAAATCTCATGAGATCTCCAAGATTTACAATAACATTTATTGTAAATTATTTCACAAAAATAATTCACAATATGCTTTCTTTAATATATTATAAATCACATTTATAATATACCCGATTAATATGGATAGTGGTATCCACATTATTCGTATCCAAGATAATTAAATCACATTTAATCATCTTGGATCTCTTTTCTCATGTGCCCAAATAACATGAATCACATCCATATTATTCATATCTTTGATAATTAAATCACACTTAATTATCTCAGATAACTCTCCTAATAATATGAATCAAATTAATATTATTCATGATAATTAAATCACATTTATTTATCCACTTTCTCAATGCTCGGATACATATATCAACAATGAAATTATCCATAAACTCTTTCAAGGATAATGCGCTTTCTTCGTGGATACTTGGAGATAAGGACAAGGCGATTGTATTGTTCCACGTTTAGTGACTTGGATATAGAGTTCACATCTCAAATCCAGATCTTACGGACCTTCCATAGACGCTTGATTAAATCAAGACAACAAATCTAATCTTCTCATTATATCTGAATCACATTCAGATCAATGTCCATCAGTTGGACTAAGATCAGATTACTTCTCTATGAGAGGAGTCACTAAAATCCAGACCTATTTCATTACTCCCTCAGAATGGAAGCGTCATGGTTATACAATCGTTTATGATCACATCACCCTCAGTCATTGATGAATCTCAGATTCATTACTCTAAATCTCATTAATTCAGCTCAAATCCCTCAAAATCATTGGTATTTCAGCATTTATTCTGCATAATTAACATTCATGCATGTCTTTATAAGAATTGCATTTTATCACTTATTTTTGCACAAAATAAGAAGCCAAAAATCCCAGCCAAAATTGTACTAACTTCCCTGATTTTTAACTAATTCTTGCTAACTTCGAATGACCCAAAACTACCTCCACTGTGTACATATCACTAACAAGAATAAATGAAAAATAGAAAAAAATCACTAACCCAAATAAGTGGACCAAAAACCCAAACCCTAATTCTAGGAATCCCAGACTAAAATCCTCATATCTTCCCCCATCCAGTGTTTGATTTGATCCTACTCACTTTTGAACTAAAGTACATTCAATTATCTTCAAAACAAGACCAAGTTCAAGTGAATCGGAGCTCGTATGTGAAAGTTGGGTTTTGGGCCTCTTTTGTACATTTTGTATTTTAGCGGTTTTTGACCTATTATTTTATGTACATATTTAACCTATTTTATTTTATTTCTTTTTCATTGGTCTTCTTTGATGAAAGTTTTATTAAAATATGCAAAAATCCAAATTCAAACTAAGCTTGAAATCAAAGAAACTAACAGAGTCCGAGTCCTCACTAACTGTCAGTACACATTTGGTCTTTTTTGTGTTTTTATTTTATTTATTATTTTTCTTAATTAATAAAAATATAAAAATTATATTAATGTGTAAATATTTATCTTTTATTTTACCATATTTTTTGGATTTTTTATCTGCTTTAAAAATGACAAAAAATTATAAAACCCAAAAATCAGTGTATTCTATGTACATGGGACACCCTAAAAATATCACTTTATGCAAATGATCGATTTTGATTTTGATATCTTCATTAAAGTTGTAGATATCATCGAGACGAGCAATTTTCGTGAAGAAACTTGTTCGATCCAAGGTTTTTTGCTATTTCTTTTATTTTTTCATTGTATTTATTTTTCGATTTTTGTGGGGCTAACACGTGGCAGTCCTGGAGCCACCACGTTTCGCCCATTTTTTAGTTTATTTTTATTTCATTTTTATAAAAAATAATTAAAGTCCCGCACATGCATCACACGTGCCTCCAGCGCACGTGCCACGCATGTGCATCGCCGGTCTCATACTACCACCACGTAGCACCCTTCTAGCCGCCCGATCTCGGCCGATCGGACGACCAGAGCCCATAATCCTCATCAATCCCCTTTCCCAATTCGTGTGGTGGTGCCTCCGATTTCTCCACTTCACCCGGTGAAATATCCGGCCACCTCCAATCTCCCCAGACCCTCGTCCGATCACGATCAGATCTCTAATTGCCGATCTTTGAACCAATCACGATCAGCCACCACCTATCTCGCCTCCATAAAATCCCAGATCCCGCGATGGCCTTCCTTCTCCAGCCAAGCCCCTTGTCCTATAAAGCTACTCCACTGCCCCTTTTCAAAAGCCATCCGTCGATCCACACCAGAAATGGGAGCGCCTCCACCGCAGGTGACAGCTCCGGCGATGCTTCCCAGCTTGCGGCGAGATCTGAAGCTCTTGAGCTTCGTTGCAGCGTGGGCCACACCTGCACAACTGCTCGCTCCGGCCTTCACGTCGTTGAGACGACGTTCTCCATCAACTACGCCTTCCTCCATTCGCACCCCCCGCCTCACTCCGCCTTCATCTCCGATATTGTGATGAAGCTCTACATCCAAGAGCTTCGACCACCGACCTCCGACAACCTACGACTTCCACCTACGTCCATTTTCGTCGATAACCAACACCAGCTACGCCTTCAACGCTCCTGCGTGATCGTCATCGATAGTCCTTCCTCGCCATCGAGCCGGGGGTCACAGGTTGTCTCCTTCACAAGCTCCTCCACCGCCAAAGCTTCAGACCTTCATCGACGACGTCTTCATCGACCTCTTCAATGCTCGTCATCAACGTTCGCCTCACTGCCACGACGCCTGCCAGAGCACCTTGGATCAACCACCAACGAGAAGAGGTGCCTCCTGCTCCGCCCTGCTCCTCTGCTTCTCCGACATCTCCCCGCCGCACGCCTCCACCGGGCGGGAGGCCAGAGGCCCTCCCCATGTACGAGGCACGTGACGGGAGGGAACATTTGCGAGGGACCCCCTGGAGCAATTTCAAATCATAGAAGAACCCCTCTCATGGGGAATTTACAGAATCAGCCCCAGAGTTCGCCAATTTTGCAGATCAACCCACACCAACCAAGGGTCACATGCTTGGCACGTGACCCCTTTGTAATTTTACAGAAGACCCCTTTGGGGTTTAGGTAATTACATGCATACCCCTGTTCTGCATAATTTTGTTTCTTTTTATTTATCATACTGCATTGTTACCTCTATGTTCCCCCTTTGTTCTGGACTACTACGTTACATTATTTTATTATCCAAAAATAGCATGATGTTCATTAATTAATTCTCTACATGATAGCATATGGTTGACATTTTTGTGATAAATGAATAATTAATAATTAATTGTTTTGTGGAAAGTTGCATACTTTACCCTTTTGTGCTCTGATTTTTATAATTAATTAACCATTGCTCTAAAAATTACTGAAAAAATAACATATTGTAGAATTAATTGTGTTTAACATTATGCCAAAAAAGAATTGCATTTGCATGCATGGTTTGCCTTGTAAAAATCATTTTGCATATTTCAATATTTGATTTTTAATAGGTATTAAATCTCACATTTTTGAGGTTTAGGATTTTTCTGATATCGATCACCTAGTGATATATCTTGAATAATTTTATCCATTGAAAGTAATCAGGTTTAGTATTTAATATAATTAAATATTGATATCCACTTTATTTGCATTCAAAAATACGTAAAACATTCATCTTACATCCAAAAATTCCAAAAAAATTACAGTGCATTCATTTTGTCGTATTTATCATCTTTGCCAAGTTTCATATTTTTCAGACATTGTTTGATTGATCTTTACATTTTAGTCCCTAAAATAGGCCAAAGTTGCATTTTGCATCCCTAATTGCATTAAAAATTACAAAAAAAGACCGCCTCGAAAACCACGCACGAACTTTAATAGACAAAATTCTAGGTTGTTCCTTTGCCTCCTTGTGTTCGACCTAGGGAATTGCCCATGTAAAATAAACATAAAACCGCATTGATTAAAAATTGACTAAATAAATGTGGTTATTTCTTGACTGATTCCGATTGTCCACCTACAACGAAATGACACATTATTTTATGCGAACAATAATCCATGACAACATTTTAACACAGGTAATTAGGATCCGTCAGATGGCACCATTGCCGGGGAGGCAAACGACTTAGATTTTGTCTAAAAAAAGTTTTGTTCGGTTTTCCGCATTCGGGTAGTCCGACCCCTGGATTTTTCACTGTAAATTCTATTTTTCTTGCATTTATTTTATTTTATTTTCAACATTTATTTTTCTTAATATATTTTTTATTTATTTTTGAGTTACTCTCTTACATTTTATCTCTTATTTTTCTTGTGAGGTATCCAGTGCGCGTTGAACAGTTTTTGGAAACCGAAGCATCTTCACCGACTTCCGAAAAGCCGTAATTAAACTAAGATCGAGTCGAGTCGTGAGAGAGCGTAGAGTCTAGGATTTTATTTTCTGCAATTTTTTAATTTTTGTAATTAATTGCTCATTTATAAAGGTGTCCGTTTGGACTCTCGCGTGTGTAAAAAGACCTTGAACTATTTCTGTGGTGTGTCGTGGCCTGTTTCACTCTCCGGTGAGGGTGTGGCCCGACTTGAGTAGTGCTTAGGATAGACCTGCACATACGACTTTTAAAGCTTTTAAATTTTTGATTGTGCTCGTAGGACCTAGGGCCACACTTCACTTTAATTGAGACGCACATAGATCATTCAATTTAGTCAAACTCAACTCAATTCTTCCCCTCTAATTGAACATTCTGCTAGGTGCGATTTTTCATTGGCTTGCATTCATTTAGAATAATTTTCCAATTCTTGTATTGCATCCCACATGGAGATTGCGAGGTTTCACTGTAAGTCTTCTAACTGAGCATACATCATAGTTTTTCGCATGCATTGGCTTTTCACAAATCTCTCCCTCTTGTTTTGCCACATAATTTTAAAGAAAATTGGGACTAGACTGTAGACGTGTATTTGTGCTCAATTAATTCTTCAGTGATCACCTAATTTAAATTGGGACTACTAAATATAACTGTTTTAAATTAACCCATAAAATCAAGAATTTTTGCGGGAGAGCAACCCTGACCTTGGATTCTTTTATTTTTCTGAGTGAGAGAGACGACACTTAAGGCTAGAGCCCAAACTCAGATTTTCATATTGATTACTGATTCTACCAAAAACGATTAGCTACTTCTCAGTGAGGATCTACGGGTAGCCAGTAAACGGTTTGGATTTCCTTAGCAGAGTGGGTAGTTTAAAGGATACTGCGTAAGGCTCTGTCCTTAAGTAACACGGGTAGTCGTTTTACGGTTCGTACTTACACCCATACTTGATGAAAGTAGGTGCAACTAGTCGTAAGAATTCGGACCAGTCATTACAAAAATTGTCGGCACCTAACAGCTCGCTAATTATTTTCTAAGATTGATTTATCACCAACTAAAATTGAAAAGAAAATTGCCGAGCTCTTGCAACTTCATTGTGTGAGTTGTTAAACATGAGGTTTGATTTGCGTTTGATTTGCGTGCGTGAACATATTTCGAAGATCAAAAACCACACACTTGTGCCATCATTCTCCTTTCTTGATTTGAAACAGATCCATTATGTCAACCAATAAACCTCCTTCAAAAATCATGGAACTTTTGTCCAAGTACCCTCCAGATCCATATCATGAAAATCAATTCGTCTCAAACAAACCCAAACCATCATTCATTTCAGCTCTTTCAAAAATGAAGGAACATTTATCCGAGAATCCATCAGAGCTATACTATGAAAATGAATTCGTATTGGCTAGACCAAAAGTTTCAAAACCTCCTCCAACTACACATCATCCAACTTTATCTCAACCACCAATAGATCCAACACTCTCTACAAATTCGATCTACTTCATGCATGACAATCCTTTATATTCGGACCATACAAACCAACAACCGATTGAGGTCTCCACTTCTTCATATGTCAATCCACTCTACTCCGATCATACAATTCATCCTTCATATTCGGTAAATGCCAATCCATCATTCATGGGGGATTATAACCACATGATCGAATTTAACAATTCTTCACATCTTCCATCTACCCTACCCTTGAACACAAACGAGCAACCATCATCTTGGATTGACTATGACAACCCTATCTTCAGACATGACACTCATACAGAAAGACTGAGCTGACGACATAGAAGCACATAAACCCTATATATTGACTCCACAATATCAAGGTCCGACCAATCATGATCAAAGGAATGAACTCTACTCAAACAAACCCCACATTCCTGGATCACATGAGCAACCTCCTTCCATAATTTTTAAGGAGAAATTTTCAGAAAATAACGATCATATATTGGATATTTCAAGAGACTCTTCTCCTAGCACATATAGGAAAATGGAAGATGAAATTATTGAATCTCAAATACAAAAACACATCCCGATTGCTCCCATGATTGGTCATGAAAAGATTTTTGAAGATGATATTTTGAGGATAAACAAGAGATTTGATTTAATGGAGGATAGATTTAGAAGGTTTGCCGACCGATTAATTTCCCTCTCTGGTGGCTCGGATATAAAAATGAATGAGGAAAAGATTGGATCTCATGTTGAAAATTTTGAGGATATTCAGAAACCAAGGGACGATCCTGACAACGACACTTCTGCATACTACTCCCCTAGGGATGACTATGCCTCTAACTCCTACTCAGAACATCAAAGCCCCTGCTCATCTACAGAATACACCACATTACTACACCACACAAAAAATACCAAAAAATTGAAATATTATAAAACAACAAAAAAATCGAAAATCTCGAAAAATACATAAAAATTAAAACTGAAGAAGATCTGAAGAATTTGGATCATGCTGTACGGGAAGCATTGGAGAAGAAACTAATTTTCGAACTTCCCTTCATACAAGCCATTGAACAATTCCCCAACCTTAAAGGGTTTGTAATGGACAAATTAATGATGAAAAAGTCGGGTAGGATAAGAACGAAGATTGAAAGACATATCTTGTCAATGGCCTCCTCCTTAGTGTTGAGGAGAAAAACCAAGAGCCGCATAGTGAAGTGGTTGCCCAGATTTGACTGTGGAATCAAAGACACGATCTTTACCCATGCTCGAATTGATGACGATTCACCTATCAATATCCTCCCGACCTCTGTACTTCATGAGCTCAAACTCGGACCTATCAGGAAGATACGAGAGATCGTTCAATTGGCTAATAGATCGATAAAGCGGCCAAGAGGAATCATTTCTGTCATCATTACATTCCAAGGTGCTCCGCTCAAAGTGGACTTCACGATCATTGATATTGAGCATCAAGGAGAATTCACCCATTCTCCAATTATTCTCAGAAAGCCATTCTTGGCATTGGCTAAGGCAATTATTGAGTGTGAGACTCAGTAAATCAATTTTACAGCATTGGGAGCACTTCGATCTCAACAAGTCTTAGAGGAACCACGATTCTTTGAGGCAACCCATGAAGACCTTGGCAACGATAACTATCAAGCAGTAGAAGTGCCCTGCCCCATTGCTACACATGAGATAACGGTTGTTGATGAGACTATTGGTTTAGAGACCCTCCCCCCTGCTTCTTTCCCAGCTGCTCTCACCATGAAAAATCAGATATATGAATATATGATCCGGAGACTTATGCATGGTCGCACCCTGGGTCAACATCTTCTGACTACCTTGATCACATCAACTCGACACAGGAATGCTCCGCATCAAATCAATTAAGAACGAACATGCAGAGACACTCCCCACTATTTCAATTCCTACGGATCTCACAATAGAAGAATGTTTCTTATATGATCCTGAGACATATGCATGGTCGCACCCTGGGTCAATCTACTCTGAATACCTTGACCAAATCATCCCAAATCATGAGTGCACCAACATTAAGAAGGCTAAGAACAAACATGCAGGGCAAACACTGACCAAGGAAAAGAATTTCAATGGTTATTCATCTGGAGACTCAAGTGGGCCAACAACTTCACGAAACAAAATGACTACTCCTTCATCGAAAAAGAAAGTCACCTTTGACCTTCCGGAAGAGGAATCATCTGATGATCCCTCATCAGGTCCTGAAAAGGTAACTACATGAGTGAAGTATGTTCGGATGTTCTAAAACCATATCTTCGCAAGGATCCAAACTTCGTCTCCCGTTGGAAGACTCTCGTTCCTCACTATTATTCATCCAAAGCAGATGCTCCCACTCTCATCAAATACATTGGAATTATTTCTTATGAGCTGATTGAGACTGGTGCTTCAGAGTATTCATCCGAGGATAAATCACTTAATTCCAAGAAGGAACGAATCTTGAGAAAACAACTGAAGAAACAAAAATACAAGAATATCTGGATTGTGTCCACTTTCAAATACTATTCCTCTGAGGATAACTCTGATGATGGTTACCTTTCATCTGACTCATACGCTTCATCTAATATCCAACATGATCTCTCCGAGGATAACACTGATAATAGTTGGGAATCATATGCTTCATCTCCGTCTCGCCATTACGATCTCCCAACATGGGCTCACAAAAAGATCAGCCGAAAACCTCCTTAATCATCGGCTACCCACCCTCCCTCCCGACCACATCGATATCTTTGTATATCTTCTTCCTCTACTTAGGCCAAATCCTAAGTATAGGGAGGGACTGATGCCACTTGTACATACCATTCTCACAATCGCTCCATGTCTACCATTCTTCTGTACTTAAGCTAACCATAGCATAAGTATAGGGGGAATCGATGACCATTTGTATATACTATCTTCATCCACATATCCCGACCACCTCATTTTTTTCGATCTTCTTTTATATTTAGACTGTTCAAGCCTAAGTATAGGGGAGGAGATCAATCTATCTTTTTCTTTTTCACTCTCTTACGCTTAGCCCGAGCTATGTCTTATTTACGCTTCTCGTTCTCTGAGGACACAACACTCGCTAAGTATAGGGGGTCTGTATATACTGTGTATATATTTTACCCATATCTTGTACTTTCGCATAAGTCTATATGTATTTACGGGGTGGGTAACTAAATTAAAAAAAAAAGCAAAACAAAACAAAAAAATTCACAAAAAAAGAAAAAGAGTTTTACTACTAACACTGACTGTGTCCAACCCAAAATTTTTGAAAAAAATGGCTTCTTATTAATTTTTTGCATAAAAAATTCCCTTGCATAAAAAATCAAAAAAAAATCAAAAGTCACGAAAAATGTCTGCATTTCACACACCTACACTTCATTCAGCATTTCATTCATTTGCGTCTATGAAAAGTCTTTGGATTCTGAATCGAGTTATGAGCAGAAACCAAGAGTGATCTGGACTTGACCTTAATCCACCTAATTTCCAGAGGAACTTCACCAAGAAATAGGATTTTAGAAGCTTCAGGTCTTTGACTTAATTCTTTGAGTTCCACATGACAATGTACAACGTTTGACTCTTAGTGTCTAACATGGTCTCTTCATTCTGGGTACAACTCTGGAATAAGGAATTAATTTGTACTCTCGCACTATGCACTTAGCTCAACTCAGATGGGATGTTGGAAGACTATGTGAGTTTCTTTTATGGTAGCATGGAAATCTAAGATCGGAGTACGGGTTGAAATAAAGCTTCGGAAAAGGGATGGATGGTTGGGCACAATTTTTCTAAGACCCCAAAACATGTATGTAAACAAAAAGATTCTATATCCATAGGGGCACAACAAGATCCAAGCAAAACCACCAAAAATCCAAATACAAAGAAGCCACTACCAAATAAATATCTGACCAAAAAGGTCCAAGCTTCAAGAAAACCTGCTGATCTTGGTGGAGACTCGGCTACACTGGCCAGCTTCACAAGGAGAGGTGACTACACTGGCCTCCCTCCAGTTCTTTTCTCCTTCTTCTAACTTCTCCCCCATTTTGATTGTGAACACAACGCGAGAGACCTTAGAAGGAAATACCTGACTCCCCGAGGGCGAATTACTGGAGAGGAGGTTTGCATAGTAGTCCGGCATTCTGGATGGGAAGAGCTAAAACCTTTGACACACATGAGTCGATTGTTCAATATTCATAGGGTATAATTTGGGAGGAGGATTGATCTAAGATGACTTCTGAGCCGAAACTATGACAATGATGTGTAGAACTTAAAGGCTGTTGATTTTAAAATTCTATGTCTCACAGAAGTTCCACCAAACTAATAATCCAAAGGTCAAGTCTAGTTTCATTTTCACCTTCAGATCATGGTCTTGGTATGGAACCCAATCTCATTTCACCTCATGGCATTTCTTTTGATGCTCAGGGACGAGCATGGTTTATGTATAGGGGGATGATGAATCTCAGATTCATCACTCTAAATCTCATTAATTAAGCTCATCTCTCAAAATCATTGGCATTTCCGCATTTATTCTGCGTAATTAACATTCATGCATGTTATGATAAGAATTGCATTTTATCACTTATTTTTGCACAAAATAAGATGCCAAAAATCCCAGCCAAAATTATCATGACTTCCCTGAATTTTAGCTAATGAATGCTAACTCCTAATGACCCAAAACCACCTCCATTGTGTACATATCACTAACAAGAATAAATGAAAAATACAAAAAAATCACTAACCCAAATAAGTGGACCAAAAATCCAAACCCTGGTTCTAGGATTCCCAGACTAAAACCCTCATATCTTCCCCATCCAATGTCTGATTTGATCCTACTCACTTTTGAACTAATGTACATTCAATTACCTTCAAAACAAGACTAAGTTCAAGTGAATCGGAGCTCGTGTGTGAAAGTTGCGTTTTGGGCCTCTTTTGTACATTTTGTATTTTAGCGATTTTGACCTATTATTTTATGTACATAATTAACCTATTTTATTTTATTTGTTTTTTATTGGTCTTCTTTGATGAAAGTTTTATTAAAGTACGCAAAAATCCAAATTCAAAATGAGCTTGAAATCAAAGAAACTAACAAAGTCCGAGTCTTCACTAACTGTCTGTACAAATTTGGTCTTTTTCGTGTTTTTATTTTATTTCTTCTCTTTATTAATTAATAAAAATACAAAAAATTAGATTAATGTGTAAATATTCATCTTTGATTTTACCATATTTTTCCGGATTTTTATCTGATTTAAAAACGACAAAAAATTATAAAACCCAAAAATCAAGGTATTCTATGTACATGGGATACCTCAAAAATATCACTTTGTGCAAATGATCGATTTTGGTTTTGATAAAGTAGTAGATCTAATCGAGACAAGCAATTTTCATGCAAAAACTTTTTCAATCTGAGGTCGTTTGCTATTTCTTTTCTATTTTTCCTTGTATTTATTTTCCGATTTTTGCGGGGCTGACACGTGGCAGCTCCTGGAGTCGCCACATTTCAACCTTTTTTGAGTTTATTTTTTTCGTTTTTATAAAAAAATAATTAAAGGCCCGCATGTGCATCACACGTGCCTCCCGTGCATGTGCCACGCACGTGCGTCGCCGGTCTCATACTACCGCCATGTAACACACTTCTGGTCGCCCGATCTCGACCGATCGAACAGCAGGGCCCATCATCCTCATCAATCCCCTTTCCCAATTCGTGCGGCAGTGCCTCCGATTTATCCGTCGTACCTGCGAAATCTCCGGCCACCTCCAACCTCCCCAGACCCTCGTCCGATCACGATCAGATCTGCAATCACCGATCTTCGAACCAATCGCGATCAGCCACCGTGAATCTTGCCTCCGTCAAATCCTAGATCCCACGATAGCCTTCCTTCTCCGGCCAAGCCCCTCGGCCTATAAAGCTACTCCGTCGCCCCCTTTCGAAAGCCATCCGTTGATCCATACCAGAAACGGGAGCACTTCCGTTGGAGGTGACAGCTCCGGCGACACTCCCCAGCCTACGACGAGATCCGAAGCTCTTGAGCTTCATTGTAGCGCCGGCCACACCTGCACAGTTTCTCGCTCCAGCCTTCACACCGTTGAGTCGACGTTCTCCATCAACTACACCTTCCTCCGTTTGCACCTCCCGCCACACTCCGCCTTCGTCTCCGATATTGTAATGGAGCTCTACGTTCAGGAGCTTCGACCTCTGACCTCTGACAACCTACGACTTCCACCTACGTCCATCTTCATCGACAACCAACACTAGCAACGCCTTCGATGCTTCGGCCTGATCGTCATCGACAGTCCTTCCTCACCATCGAGCCATGGGTCACAGGTTGTCTCCTTCACGAGCTCCTCTGCCGCCAAAGCTCCAGACCTTCATCGACGACAACATCATAGACCTCTTCAACGCTCATCATCAACATCCGCCTCCACTACCACGACGCCAGCCGGAGCACCTTGGATCAACCACCGGCGAGAAGAGGTGCCTCCTACTCCACCTTGCTCCTCCGCTTCTCCGACATCTCCCCACCGCACGCCTCCATCGAGTGGGAGGCCCGAGGCCCTCTCCACGTACGAGGTACGTGATGGGAGGGAACATTTGTGAGGGATCCCCTGGAGCTATTTCAAATCACAGAATAACCCCTCTTCTGGGGAATTTACAGAATCAACCCCAGAGTTTGCCAATTTTGTAGATCAACCCTTGTCGACCAAGGGTCACGTGCTTGGCACGTGACCCCTTAGTAATTTTGCAGAAGACCCCTTTGGGGTTTAGGTAATTACATGCATACCCCTGTTCTACATAATTTTGTTTCATTTTATTTATCATACTGCATTGTTACCCCTGTGTTCCCCCATTGTTCTGGACCACTACGTTACATTATTTTGTTATCAAAAATAGCATGATGTTTGTTAATTAATTCTCTACATGATTGAATATGCTTGATATTTTTGTGATCAATGGTTAATTAATAATTAATTGTTTAGTGGAAAGTTGCATACTTTACCCTTTTTTGCTCTGATTTTTATAATTAATTAACCGTTGCTCTAAAAATTATCGAAAAATCATGGATTGTAGAATTAACTGTGTTTAACATTGTACCCAAAAATAATTGATTTGCATGCATGGTTTACCTTGTAAAAATCATTTTGCATATTTAAATATTTGATTTTTAATAGGTATTAAATCACACATTTTTAAGGTTTAGGATATTTCTGAGATCGATCTCCTAGTGATAGATTTTGAATAATTTTATCCCTTGAATATAATAGAGTTTAATATTTATTATAATTAAATATTGAAATTCACTTTGTTTGTATTCAAAAATTCATAAAAAAAATCATCTTGCATCCAAAAATTCCAAAAATATTACAATGCATTCATTTTGTCGTAATTATCATCTTGGCCAAGTTTCATATTTTTCGGACATTGTTTGATTAATCTTTATATTTTAGTCCCTAAAATAGGCTAAAGTTGTATTTTGCATCCCTAATTGCATTAAAAATTACAAAAAATGACCGCCTCGAAAACCGTGCACGAACTTTGATAGATAAAATTCTAGGTTGTTCCATTGCCTCCTTGTGTTCGTCCTTAGGACTTGCCCAAGTAAAATAAACATAAAACCGCATTGATTAAAAATTGACTAAATAAATATGGTTATTTCTTAACTGATTCCGATTGCCCGCATACAACAAAGCGCCGCCTTATTTTAAGTGAATGATAATCCATCGTAACAATTTAACACATGCAATCTAGTATCCGTCAGTCATTACTAATACCTATACATCCTGCATACTGGAAAACCCAGAATAAATCTGAAGTTTTAGATCTCTTTTAGACTGTATCCTTCAGAATTTTATCATTAAGGTTCTCATTCGATCATTTGGAGTCAGTATCGATCATAAACTTTCCAAAAGCATATACCAAACCTAGGTGTTGATCATATACTTTCCAAAAGCATATATCAAACCTTACTAATTCTGTCAAGCTTCCAAAGTGAGACGACCACACGTGGAATTTGATTCTTCCCAATATCTCATGAGTGAGCTCATGTCTTCCGATTTAGCAATGAACCTGTATGATCCCTTTGAGAGATTGTATTACTCATATGCCCTTGCATGCACACCAACGCACCGGTGTATAGACCTTGGTTAGGTCATCAACCTATTGGTCTTCCAAATGTACACACTCAAACATATAGTAACACATCTGTCTCTAGTCAGAGGATGCGTGCCTATATCGTGACAGCAAATGACATAGGTCTTTGGTTATCTCGATCTCGTTAAGTCAACTTTTTGACCTAACTAATCTTACACCTCCGAATCTTTATTCCCATGCAGAGGATCTGCATCAAGAGGTCAGTCAGATATCAGCCAAATGAGACAGGATTGCCATCTTCTACTCAAGATGGAGATCATCTCTTAACAATCATTTGGCGGTGCTTGATGAGTCCTCAATCTAACTCTTTAGATATTCATCCAAGCACTAGCCTTTATTATTCAATAATTGAATCAACAACTGTATGATCATTAAGAGATCATGGTAAATAACCCTAATTGTACTAAGGGACCTATTACGCAAATTATTTATTCTTCATTTCAGATTAGGGAATGATATTGGCAATAACACTTATTGCATAATGGCTCACCGTGGGCTCACATGTACAACACCCACACCTCATGAAACTGCTCGTTGGGGATCATGGTGAAGTTGTTGATCAGAGCTCGAGCTACATTTGTCCGACCGAGTGGATAGTACTTGTTCAAGTACTCGATCCGGAGTTGCTCCCAAGTAGTAACGTATCTCCCCAAATGCTTCAGCCAGTAGGCTGCTCTGTCAACCATGGAGAAAGGGAATGCTATCATTTTGATGGTATCCTCGTCTACAAATCTGTCGTGGACTGTGCTGCAGATCATCTCAAACTCTTGTAAATGCATATGCGGCTCCTCGGTGGCTAGCCCGTGGAACTTAGCAAGAGCTGAATCATCTGGAGGCTGAGCTTGAAGTCGCCCAGAATCTCAGGGAGCTGGATCTAACGATGGGTGAGGGTTGCACCAGGGTTGTGCAACTGCCTCATCGGTCGTTTTTGTCTAAATGGCTCTGACTGATCCTCCGGGTGTCCGTCTGCTCCTCCTCCCAGTGCTGGGATGTCTCCATTGGTAGGTAGATGCAGCTCTCCTCTGTCGACTTGCATCTGTGCTAACTCACGACGCACCTCTACCATAACTTCTCCCTGATCTCTGATATGTCTCTACACCATCTCCAAGGAGGCTAGGATTGTGTTGTTGATGGCACCCTGATTCAAAACATAAGTAGAACTCTAGGGCTGCTCATCGGTGCGTCCTTTGCTGCTGGCCATATCGCAAGTCTCTACAAAGGCAAAAGACCCAAACTCAGGTGCCATTAAGTGAGCATAAATCTTTGTTGGCCCCTACTCGGGCACCTCAGGACTAGTGGAAGAAGGGTGGTCGAGGGGGAACAAGATGGTAGTGAACTCAGGTTTGGAGAACGGGTTTGGGCTCTCTGAAACTGCCCGAGATGAATGGGTAGGAGCGCTCGAGAGCGGTGCTGTCAAAGGAAGCCTAAGGGACCTCCTTCCCATCATCATGATATAGGGATGAAATGCGGATGAGATCTAGAAAGCAAAAAAGATCAGCTGTCACAAACCCCAATTCACCTACTCAACACGAGCTAATGACCATAAAGGTTTGGTCGTTAATCTTGTCAATTTTATTTTAGGTGATAAATCAATCTTGCAAAGCAATTAAGCGAGTTGGTAGGAACCCGATGCTCCCAAGAGACTGACCCTATCCCAAAGCTAGATCTCTCCCAGCCAGTATGAATTACAGACCATTTACTGGCTATACGATCAATTCAATCTGTTAAGGACGTCACGATCCGCTTTACCGATTACCGGAGAGATCCTTACTGGAGAATGACTAACCCCAAGACCAGTAGTCTAACGGAAGTTCAGGTGTGGCTCTATCCTAGTGTGCAGATCACTCTCTTACTCAAGCAAACCAACCAATGAGGGGTTACTCTCCCCAAAACAAATATTTTTCAGTGAGGTGGCTTTTAAGATCAAGTTTGCATTAACATGCCCAAATTTTATTGCTTTCACTTTTTTAGAAATTTTTCAAATGAAAATAATGCCTAACAAAATTTTTGATCTCTTGATTTATTTTCAATTCCAAAAATAGGGGGGAGAAGTCAAAAAAGCTGATGCACGATTAAACATGATGATGCATGCAAAGATGTGTACCTGTCGCCATCACTCTACATGTAGGGTGATCTGCGCATAAATTAAAAGATAGAATTAAAACTAATCTAAATGATGCACGAAGAAAACAACCTTAAGACGAGCAATTTCTAATAATCATGAAGAATAATAGTCAACTGATCAGGGAGAGAGGTCGATGTTCGGTCTCGGATGCCGATCGGTGTCCGCCACAACGGATCCTGCACGCGCTGTATACGACCTCTAGCGGCACGTGACCTCTCAATCAATCAAGTTAATTTTTTTATTTTGAATTGTTAGTAAGGTCCAATTACGCTCTATAGATGCAAGCAATCTATTAGGGATTGGGCCTTAAGTTATTTACATTACAATCAATAAAAATTCTAAGTCTAGGGGGCTAAATTCTGCGGGAATCAAATAGAAAAAAGGCGATCAAAACAAAGCCGCAAAAAACTCGGTGAGGTCCCCCGAGAACACCGGTGCTCGGTGAAACAGACCTCGAAATAAGAGTCAAGTGTCCAACAAGTCCAAGTCCAAATTATTACAATAATAATAAATGTGATAAAAGCAAAACTAACTACTCTACTCTTCTCTAAAGTCTATAACTATCTCCTACTCTCCTCTGCTCCTCCTCGAATACGGGTTTCCTCCAAAGCGTCCTCGGGCGGTTCCTTGCACAAAAAGTGAAATAGAAACGGGTTAAAAAGGCTGAAAAGCGACTACTAAGACGTGCTCCCTGGCAACAGTGCCATTTTGATGAGCGGTCGAGCGACATGGGTTAGGGAATCAAATAATCAGAGGGTCGTTGCAACCCGGATCACAAGGCTTAAGCTCAATCAAGAAAAATAGAGAACCAGTAAAATCAAGCAATCAAAACACAAAAACAATATCAGCGGTCTCCGCTATTTATTTTAACCTGGTATAACGACCGGGATCGAACTCAAGGAGCATGAGAAATCCTTCGAAGTTATCGAAATTCAGAAGCTAAAATGCATATTTTATTAAATTTTAATTTTGCAAATTCTTTTAGGATTTTTAATTAATAAGTAAAATCAAACAAGTAAGAAAACTATGCACAGAATCACACCTTTTCAATTTTTATTCAGATTTAAAATGCTAAAAAATTAAGAATAAAAATATTTTTGGCTTTTTCAAATATTCAAACGTTTTTGGTGATTTTTGGAGTTTTCTGATTTTCATGGGATTTTATAAAAATAAAACAAGAGCTAAATAGAGTAATTGTGCACAATCAGGTCAAAATGACAAATAAAAAATACTTAAATGTCTTAATGTACTAGGGGGTAATTTTAAGGTAAACTAGAAAGAAAATGTGACAAACTGAGTCTGGAATTATATTTATTTTATTTTTCTAGAATTTTTTATGATTTTTAAGTTTTTGAGAGTTTTTATATTTTTAGAGGTTTTATGATGATTTGTAAAACAAAAATGATACTGGAATTAAAGCAAAAAAAATAAACACTCACTATTTTTTTGGAATTTTTAAAATATTTTTTATATTTTTATGTATTTTCTAAAATAGACAGTAAGCTTTTTATGGGTTTTTGATTTTTAGAAAATAAAAGGCAACACAAAATAATCCCAAAAATTACAATAAATATTACACGTTAACAGGAGATAACAATAATTTTTATGTAATTTTTAGACTTAATTTGGAAATTATTTCATTAAAAACTAGGCAGACAGTTCAGAGGGACCTCATCGCAATTCTAATAAAGTCCAATGGCCAAAAAGTAACACATATAAGATACTTAGGGTTAAAGATGCAAAATGTCTAGGAAATAAACGCACATGCTTATATGCCACGCACAGGGGTATAAGTTTAAATATCAGAAAGATTTCATTCAAAACGTAACATAGAAAAAGTTCATGGTAGATAGTTCAACTACACCACAAAATCACGTGGGACAACACGTGAGTTCACACATGGAGGACTAAAATGCAAATATGTAAAACTACGAGGTTCTGACTGCAAAATGTCTACACTTACAACTTTATTTACTGGACTAACTAACAAAGCATAAAAGTGCAGGATAAAAGATGCAAAATACCCTGAGGCATGTGAGGAGCGTGTGGGGGCTCTGACGGTTCTGATCGCCCCCTGTAAAAAGATCTGACGGCAGGAGGAATGTCGGGGATGTGCGGCAGGATCTGACGTATCAATCCTGATCCAACGGTCCGAAAAGCTGATGCGACGATCGGCTTGGATTAGAATTGTTGCTCTGCTCCTCATCCAACTGTGGTGGAAGATGGTGGATGAACTGATGGGTGGAGAGCTTTGATCGAGAACTGGTGCTACTCCGTTGGTCTGATCGAGCCTCCAAATGGTCCAGCACCTCTGGAAGGGTGCTCCTCTTCAAATGCTGGAGGCAGATCAGATGAGTGACGCTCGGATGATCGGGACAAAGGAGCTCCACCTGGAGCTGCTCCGCCGATTAACTAGGCATCGAAAAAAGGGTCCTATCATGCTAGAGTACCTGCAAATTATAGACAGGACTCGGGGATACACTTTAGTCCACGTTATTGTAGCTGGAGATGAAAGAAGCGAGGTGAATGGGAGTCGATCTCCGGTGAGGATGGCAGAAGGAGATCTTGGCCTTAATCTCAACCTAATGGCCGAGTCTAAGGATGATCAGGATGCGGTGCAAGATGTGGTGTTCGTCTAGGGGTCGATCGATACGCGTATGAGTATGAGATGAGGCTCCGACCAGGTAGTCGGAGCAAATGAACGGTGGAGGAGCGAAATGGGTGAAACGAAGGAACATATGAAATGTGGAGGATAAGAGGGTCACCTGAGGCTTGGAACTCGTTTCTGGCTTCAAGCAAAGATGGTAGTCAGGGTCGTGGCCTCAACCGTGCTGCGGTGGGCAGGGAGGTTGAACGTATCGGAGAGCTCCGACCATGTGGCTGAGCTGCGGGAACATGCCACCAAACCTCGATCCAAAGATGCTATCGGGTCACGGTCACTCAATTGAAGGTTTCTAGGGGTGAAGGAAGGGTCGAGGCACGAGCTGCCGTGCTAGGAGGGGGAAGAGGATTATTTTTAGGTTGCTCGAGGGTCCAGAAAGATCGGCGAAAAGCGCAGAATGCTAGAGTGATTCGGATCGACCAAGGGATCCACAAAGATGTCAGGTGTACGAGCGGATCCAAATTTCGAGGCAAATGGAGCTAGGAGGTGGGTTGGAGAAATTTGGGGACTCCGGTGAACGCTATCCGGGTCTGACCCGGGAAGGAGGAGGCATTGACCGGGGGTCAACGACCTGATTGGACCAATCAGAAAATTCAAATGTATATAATACTTATAAAATCAATAAAAAATAATAAATGATTTTAAATTAAAAAGTGTTCAACATAAAAAATTATTATTTTTCAAATTATTTTGTGTGATTTTTAATTATTTTTAAGAAAAATAAATTAGTTTATCTACAATATATAGTATTATATACATGTATAATATACCTATGTATTACGTACAATAATTGTTATTCTGTTATTTTTGAAAAAATAATCCAATTTATATTTTATTTATTTTCAACTTAATTTTAGGAGTACAAAATAAGTTTTTTTTATTTTTATGAGTTATTTACATGTTTAGAATAAATATGGGATGTAGTGATTTTTATTTTATTTTCTAATTTTTATTTTCTTTTAGTATTATTACTAGAAGTATGTACAAGGAGGTACAAATAATAATTTAGTTTTATTTTATCAAAAATAACTATTTACACATATAGGTAATGTGTACATCACAAAACAGACCCTATCTCTCTCTACTTGTTTTATTTAGCGATCAGGTCAAGGCTTGTCCTTCTCTTGGGTTTCAGGCCACTCTGTATTTATTCTAAATACCTCCTTACTTTTTCTTTTCCTTTATTCTTTTATTTTTGCATAGAAACATGCTAATTATGCAATATTAACAAATGCATGCTAAATGTTATGTTAATGTATTTATAGGTATTTACATGCTGCTTTGCTAAGATAAATAACTAAAATAAAAGAATAAAGAGTGAGAATGAGGGATCCATCAGGAGGTCAGAAGTATAGAGAGAGAAGTGGGAATGGTCCAGTGTAGTCTTCATTAACTTGTGAAGTCAGGTTGTGTATCCGATTCTTCGCCAAGAAGCAAACTTATCTAAATCTCAAGTTTTTGGTGGAATTTTTGGCATAAGCATCTTTGGATATTTTCTTTGACTTTGCACTGCTTTTGCATTTTTGCTTATGCCTCGGTGGATATAGCATCTTTTGTTCCACCCACTATTTTGGGGTCTTGGAAAAGTTGCGTCGGTAGACCATTCCTCATCCGAAGCACTGTCTTAATCCATCTCCAGTCTTTAGATATCATTGTTATCAAAAGAAGTGGGTTAGAGTACCGGTGCCGACAATCCCCAAGAATGGTTCCAGAGCCACCCTTGACGAAGCGGCCTTGCATCATCCCGATTTAGACCCCAAGACTTTCAACCATCCATCTAGGTTGAGCTAAGTGCTAGGTGTGAGGTTTCCAGTCAAGTCACTACCTCAAGAGTCGTACAGATGATATGAATAGTTCTCTTTAAGCACATTGAATTGACTCATGACTATAATCTTATGGAACCTAAAGAATTAAGTCAATCTGACCTGAAACATCTCCACTTCCGGTCCTCAATGGGTTCCTATGAAATTAGGTATATTAAGGTCTATTCCAAGTTCCAGTCTCCGGACTTTTTTTTGGCTAGTTTAATTGTCTATATTATTCCTAAAAAATGTGAATGCTATGTACAATGCAAGAAAATCTTTTTTGTGATGCCATTTTCTAAATTTGATCTTTTTAAAGATTTTTAAAAAGTTTTGCAAAATTTTATGCAAGTTTTCTCTCTCCTTTTTTCCAAATATTTTGGGATTTTTTAAAAGACTTTTAGCATAAAAAGGAAGTATGCACATATATCTACATGGGCGTGCCTTTTTTTTTTACAAGAATTGAGTTTGGGGGATTTACATATTGAATGTGAGTTATTTGTACATGTATGTTTACACAATTTTGAAAGGATTTATTTGAAAGATGTATATATTCCTAAAACTTATATGAACATTGTTTTATAAGCAATTATGAAAACTATAGTCCAAAATATTTTTTGCAAATAACTTTTTCAAACATTTAAAAGCATTTGAAAATCATTTTGCAAAGGTTTTACAATAGTATATATGTAAATTTTTCAAATATTTTTGCAACCGTTTTCCAAACCATTTGCACATAGGTTTTCAAAACATTTTATTTCACATGAAAAAAAGAAGTTTTTACAAACCAAACATTTTTATGAAGGTCGAAAACATTTTGCAAAATATTTTTCAAACAGGTTTCAAATGATTTTTCAAATAGATTTTCAAACTATTTTCCAACACTTTTCAAAATATTTTTACCTGATTTATTAATCAGTATATATAAAAACAATTTGAGGAATAATATGCATCATTTTATTAATTGATCTTATGAATTTTATATGTTTGGATATAAATAGTAATTAGCCATCATTATTTAAAATACGAGATTATGGGTTATGACTAAAGTATATATAGAGTATATACGACCCCCCTATATTTAGCTTGGGCTATGCCCTCATAGATCGAAGAGAGAAGAGAAGGCATAACTCGTACTAAGTGTACAAAAGCCTATACTTTAATGACAAAAGAATAATGAAGGAAAGAATAAAAAGTCGACCGTCCCACTATACTTAGGATCAATTAATCCTAAGTATAACATACTGTATCTACATGTAGGGGGGGTCGAGCGTGGGAATGAACAACTCAATGAGTCATCCTGTCTCCCCCTATACTTAGGGTAAGATATCCCTAAGTATAAACACGTGTATCAACAAGAGAGGAGACATGTGTTGAGATAAAGAATGGGCACGCTACCGCATTCATCCCCCTATACTTAGGATGAAGTATATCCTAAGTATAGGAGAAATGAATGCGGAAAACAAAATAGAAGATAGCGATTATGCAGAAAAGAAGAAAATAAGAAAATTCAAAGATAACATAAGAGTTTTTGAATGACATTATCTGAATATAGTATTGCTGTGAAGGTTGTGGATGCTCCTTTAGTGCATATCACTTGGACAGAGTCGACAACGGCCAGGAAAGTGTCATGCTTAAGGTAAGGCTTCAGTAACTGACCGTTGATGACAAACAACTGTGTCAGGAGACAATTTTGATATCACAATGCTTAAGTTGTCACACACTTTTTACACTCTGAATGGTCCTATCCATTTACTCTTTAATTTTCTCGAGGATATCTTCAACTTTGCATCAAATAGCCACACTTTCTATCCAGTCTTGGAGGTCTTTTGTCTTATTTGATGATCAGGCCAGCATTTGACCTTCTCATTGTACATCAATGTGTTATCATATGTGTAGTCTCGGAATTCTAGGATCCTGTTCAGATCCTTTTCTTTTCTGACTACCTCTTTGTGAGTCCAAATTGCAGATATTTATGGCCCACAATGATTTGTGAATTAGTTCCACTAACATATGGCATGCCTTTCCATAGACAAGACGTTAGGGCAACATGCCAAGGGGGGCTTATAAGCGGTTCTGTATGCCCAAAGGATGGAGTCCAAAAGTTGGGACCAATTTTTCCTGTTCGGCTTTACAAGCTTATGGAGGATCGTCTTGATTTCTCCATTTGATAACTCAACCATGACATTGGTTTGAGGATGGTAAGGAGATGCAACTCGGTGCTCGATGTCGTATTCCTTCATTAATTTCTTAACCTCTATGTTAATGATGTTACTACCACCATCTAATATCAGTATCTTCAGAATCCTGAACCGCGAGATGATGTTCTCTATCCAAAAGTGACAAATTGTACGATTGTCTGTGGCTCGAGCAGGGATAGCTTCAACCCAGCGACTCATGTAATTAATGGCAAGAAGGATGTGCTCATGTCCTTGACTCTTAGGGAAGGGTCCCATGAAGTCAATGCCCCAAGCATCGAATACATCTGCTATCTGACTGAACTTCAGGGGCATGGAATTTTTAGCTGTAAGGGTTCCTTTCAGTCTTTAACAGTCAGTGCAACACTTGACGTATGATGCAACATCCTTAAATAACGTAAGCCACCAGAGGCCACATTGCAATACTTTCACTGTCATTTTATCTCCAGAGTGATGTCCACCAGATTCCAGCGAATGACAATGCTCGAGGACACTATGATGCTCCTCCTGAGGAATACACCTGCGCCAAATACAATCTGCTCCTTCCTTGAATAGAAGTGGGTCTTTCCATTGGTAGAAATGGATGGTGGACAAGAATTTTCCCTTGATTTCCATCCAATCTTGTGGAAATACACCGGAGACGAGGTAGTTCACAATATCAGCATACAAGGGAGTGAATCCATGGTTAAAATCGACTCACCAGGAAAGGTGTCTGTGATGGGTGCACTGCTTAGTGGAGGCTCTTGCTGCTCAATTCTGGAAAGGTGATCTACTACCACATTTTGAACCCCTGGCTTGTCTTTGATTTCCAAATCAAACTCATGGAGGAGAAGAGTCCACATGATCAGTCTAGGCTTGGCATCCTTCTTCTGCTGCTAGTATCGAATAATAGAGTAGTCAGTGTAGATGGTGACTTTAGATCCAGACAAATAGGATATGAACTTCTCAAGGGCAAAAACTACAATGAGCAATTCTTTCTCTGTATCAGTATAACCAGGTGCTCAAGACAGGAATCGAAACTATCACCACAGACAGAGAAGTCATCCATAAACACCTCAAGGAAACTGCCTACCATCTCGACGAAATATGTAAGCATGCAACTTTAGAATGTAACCGGTGTGTTGCACAGTCCAAAGGGCATTATCTTGAAAGCATATGTGCTGAAAGGGCAAGTGAATGTAGTCTTCTCTTGGTCTTCATGGATGATTTCCACTTGTTTGTACCCATAGTACCCATCCAGAAAGTAGAAGAAGCCCATGAACGACAAGAGGAAATGATCCTTCTTTGTTGCTACATCAAGCCGCATTAGTCAACACATATGCGCCAGGGTTTAGGTACCCGAGTATAAATCTCCTCTCATTTGTCATTGGTAACCATGGTGAGCCCTGATTTCTTCGGAACTACATGAAGATGGCTTACCCATTTTGAGTCGATGGGATAAATGAAGCCTGCATCACACCATTTTGTGATTTCTTTCTTGACCATGTCCCGCAGATTTAAGTTCAATCTTCTTTGGAACTCTCAGGATGGTTTGGCATCTTCTTCCAAGTAAATATGGTGTTAGCACAACACATGATTTATCTCGTAGAGATATGAGACATGCCAACCAAGTGCCTTACGGTTTTCCTCTAGAACCTCAAGGAGTCGAGATTCTTGATCCGGATTTAGCCTGCTGCTGTTGATGATGACCAGATACATGTTCTTTGCACCCGCAAGGAAATCATACTTAAGGCCTACCGGAACTAGCTTTAATTCTTGTTCTGATCTAACCCGCTTCTTGGTCACTTCAGAAACTGTGCTCGTAGGTGGATGATCTTCCATCACTTAAGAGATAGAGCTGCTCACCTCAGTGGCTTGTTGTTCAACTGACAATGTGTCGAACAGATATGCAATGAATTCATCATGTTCGGACTGACATGAATTATCTGAATCAAAGTTATGCATCAACAAATTGGATTCTGCCATCCAAGTGTCATCAGAGCTTGTGTCGACTATGCTTTCCCAGGCCTCCTCGTGAGAGAGGATTTCCAGGGTCCAGATGTCATTCAAAGAGAGGTTTGTATATCTGATTTCTGCAATCAAATCACAGTCTGCTTCATGCGGTGTTGCATGACTTTCATCCGATATGACTTTCGGCTCGCTGACCATGTCTATGGTAACTCTGTGACTCTGTGACTGCTCAAGTTGAACGTGATCTTCCCACCATAGTCAACTACAGCCTCTGCTGTATGCAGAAATGGCCATCCAAGGATAATAGGGGTCTTAAGTAATGGTGCATGTGAGTCGTTATCAAGGACCACAAAATCAATGGGAAACTACATATCCTACACCTTTACCACAATGCCCTCCAACAAATATCAGGGTCGCTTGATAGATCAATTTGCGAATTGAAGGATCATACGTATTTGCTTCAAAAAACCCAACCCGAATTCTTGCAATAATGATGAGGGAAAGGGGTTGATGGAAGAACCACTGTCAAGAAGAGTCCATTCGAAGACTTGGTCGAATATCTCACATCTGATCAAAGGCGGTCCTTTGTCTTGCTTTTCTTGTGAGAGATTGTCGATGGCTGCGATTGTGGCCTTGGTAAGAACATGCTTCTCTACTTGCTGGTGTATGTTGTTACGGGTTGGCTGACACTTGTTTATACATGCCTCCTTCAAGCCTTTCTTCACAAGAGTATGTATTCAATGGATTTCATCAATGGAATCTCAATAGTTAAATTACTAAGAATATCCACAACTCCTGGATCAGATAATGCACTTTTTCTTTTTAACATTTTTTTGGTTTTTCTATTACACCAAGAAAAGGAATATTTACAGTGCTGAAATCAA
This sequence comes from Ottelia alismoides, assembly GCA_037367405.1. Classification (NCBI taxonomy): domain Eukaryota; kingdom Viridiplantae; phylum Streptophyta; class Magnoliopsida; order Alismatales; family Hydrocharitaceae; genus Ottelia; species Ottelia alismoides. The sequence continues at coordinate 391,450 of JAZKJV010007520.1, read as the reverse complement.
AAGCAGTGTTCTTATTTACAACAAAACTCTTGTCCACAAAATTCTGTACACCCGGATCATAAAATGGTGTACACAATGGAAGTGAAGATTCTACTACCGGTGGACAAGCAAAAGGTGTGGTCTCCGCTCCATCGACTGGCATTGGATCGACTGGTGTTGTGGGCTCCTCCATGGATGGCATGACCTCACTTTGACGACGATCATCTTTTTGGACTTTTTGGCTTTTCTATTTTTTGTTCTTTTTGTTGGTGTGGATGGTGGGGGGTGACAACTGGCATGACTCCTCCTTCTTCTTCTTCCTCACCTGAACTTGTACCCAGCGCGACTGATGCAGAAGATGGTGATTCACCTGACAATGCTTTATTGTTCCATTTGATGGCGACAAATGGAGCCAAGGTCCTACTGCTCCTGAGAGTGACAACATTAGATAAAATAAAATTAGGATCATCTAAATCTATCGGAATAAACATGACATCACATTATACCTGCTCTCTACACTTAAAATTATTTGGATTAGCTTCAACCTGGGCCAGAATTGGATTTTTAGTGGCCATGAGGTTGTCTAGATTCTTGGTCATCTCTGCGATGCCCTTCACGAGTTGGGCTAAGCAATCCAGGTTGGAGTTTACTGGAATTGCCTCAGAAGATTCAATGTGCAGACCACGATGTTGCTGATGGTGGGGAGGTTATGGCTGGGACTACTGATGTTGCTGTGGAGGAGGAGGAAGCTGATATTGTTGGTACTGAGGAGGGGTAGGATACTGTTGTTGCAGTGCAACCTCTTACTAGTGATACTGCAGGTACGGGCAGTACTGCGGTCGAGGGTATTGATGTGATTGTCTCCAATTCTGATATTGTGGAGACTAGTGGTACTTATATTGAGGTTGAGGATGGGAGGACTATGCATAATGATCACCCTGAGGTTTGTGGTAAGGCCCATTGGCATGTGGATGTCCTTGATGTTGTCCTATAGGATAGGTCAAATGTGCGTCATTGCTCCAAACACCGTTTACTTCTTGGATTAGGGGCGGTGGTGGGAATGCTGGGTCAGAAGATGGGAGGTAGTTTGGTTGATAGACCACCATCTACTACTGCAACGGGACCTGCTTGGGTGCCTGCACGTATTATACGTGCTGGATAGCTGGATGTTGCTAACTCGACTGAGGCTATGTGGTGGTGATGGTTCGTCCTTCTTCTCAGCAGGAGTCTCTGACGGTAGTGTCGCCGACTAAACAACACTGATGGTGCTCACCAACAGCTCCAACTGCTTGGTGATTTGGTCCACTTATCCAGATTATGTGTCCTCTGTTCGATCATATCAAGCTTCTCGAGATCCTATTACCGCTTCTTGATAATGTCAACCTTCGAAAGATGGCCCCTGATGATACTGAGGTTGGATCTCTCATATTTCTCTAACTCACGGGATGTTGCCATGTTAACTAACTTCTGGAGGACCTGAGGCTGTCTCTGATAAGCGCGTGATGAAGATAGGACAGCCTCTCCCTCAACCATCTCTTTGAAGATATGCCATATCACATCTTCATCCTTGTTAAAATGAGATCCTCTGCATGCAACATCCACTAGTCTTTGGCTCTCTATATTCAAGCCCCCAAAAAAGTGTTGGACCAAACTGGTCCTCGATATCTCATGGCGGGGGCACTTCTCTTGTAGGTCTGTAAATCGCTCCCATGCTCCATGGATATACTCGTGTGTGGCATGGGATAAGTTGTTGATCCAAACTCACATCTAGTTGAGCCACCCGAAAGGGTAGAATTTGTTAAGGAACACATATTTGAGTTCCTCCCAAGTCATCACGACCTTTCCCAAATGATTGACCCAATAGAGGGCCTTGTCTTGTAAGATGAAGGGGAATGCAGTCATCTTCACTACACCCAGCAGAATGTTAGGGTAGTGGGTTGTCCTGCAAATGTGAGAGAACCGCTGCAGGTGAATGTATAACTCTTCATTGGTGTTCCCATGAAATGATGGGAGGAGCATAAAGAACTGAGGCTTGAGCTCGAAGTGAGCATGGATCGATGGGATGTAGATCCATTCAGTCATCTGTCTGTCTCCAGGATTGTATGTCTCCTTTAGTTTAGGCTTAGGGTTCCCATTCCCTGCCCCCTCCTATTAGTCTGGATTATCACGAGGTATTTCTCCACCTCCTCCTCATGTTGGTCTGTTCATTACTTCATTCAGCATATCATGAAATGTAGTCTAGCTAGTTCTCGCTCAGTTAGTTGCTGTTGTATGGCCTGTATGGAAGCCAACAACTGAGCGTTCACTTGTTTTTAGTCGTGCCTCTAACCCGACTCCATCTGGGGAGGTTGCTATCCTTTTCCTTTCCCTTGAGGTGCCATCTCTAGGTCCGAATTAAAGGAGATGAATTCTGGTTTATGATCCAAGACTAGGCTGGCTTCTATATGCAATTATGAGATAATCCCAATCATACCACTTGAAATTGAATTTCTAGCTTCCATGATGACTCTGAGATTAGGGTCAATCCCAGATAGTTGTGAATGGAGTAGAGATGTAGACTGTAATCGACCTCTGCTCACAACATACGAAAGAGGGGCAAGAGTGGTCCCGGTTTATTGGGTAATAAAGGAGGGTGGGAAGAAAACGAGGGGTTTGGAAATCGGTTCACAAAGTCCAAATCGGTTTCTTGGGAATCACCTCAAATTTATTGACAGTGTTGAGTCCATGGAATCGATGTGGGTGTCGGTGGAGTCCCGACTAAACCATCCATGAATCATCATCATGTTGAATAATCTAGATCCATATAAAAACAATACAAAATTGGATTCATGAACTCACACCATGTGAAGCCGTAAGGGATAGACTATTTATTATCTTTTCATTTTTAGATTTTTTTATTTCAAGCATATCTTATAACAAGTTCTTAGCACGCTAACCCTAAAGGAGAGAGAGAGTACTGCTAGAAAAGTATCTTGTACTTATCCCCCTCTTTTGTAACCTGTAGTCTGCACTTTTTAAGGTCCTTGCGGATTGCTCAAAAAAGGGGGTGGGGCAGGGGGGCTCTCCTATTCCGAAGGGCTCTTTCTTTGGTGGCTCAATTCACGATCTCGAGTCTCGCGTGCCTTGTAATCCTACCTGATCCCTACTCAGCAAAAGAAATAGAGGGAGGAAGCCAATATGAGAAACCACTACTTCGGACCTCGCTCACAACGGAATCACCCATGAATGTGCAAGGACCTACTCATACGCAAATCGATGAGACAGACACACCCATGAGGGTGTGGCCTAATGATGAATCTGCATTTCATCATCTTTATTCATTTATTTTAGCTTAAAATCCCTTATAAAACACCTGTATATATTACTAAATCCATATTCTTAATAACATGAATTTATGTGTAAATATTGTACATTTATTACTGTTTTAATCTAAAAATAAATAATAAACAAATAAAGGAAAAATAAAAAAAATAAAAAGATTGTATATATGCAATAGATACAGGCTAACCCGAACCCTTAGAGAAGTGCAAGACTTGACCTAATCGCCCAGGAACAAAGTAGGGGGAGATATGGTCTTTAATTAGAAAATTCAAAAAACAAATATTTTGCAAATACTTTTCATTTATTGCAAATATATTTGTATAAAACTTACACTATTTTATTGTCCATAAATTGACCTGAAATAAAATATTTTCTTAACAAAAACTATAAATAAAAATGTTTTCTAAATAATAAAGATACTTGTAAAATAAAATCATGTACAGAATAAAAGCAACCACACCCAAAAAAAGCCGTACAGCAATAATTGAAAGACCAATTCTCTCTCCATATGAAATCGAATTGAACCAAACTTACTTCCACCGTATTCTAAATTAATTATCTTTAAAATGACAATGGTTTCATAATTTTGGAGTTACGGTTTAAAAGTCGGTTTTCTGGGGTGGTTTCTACAATTTTACCATTTATTTATTATATATATTTATCCATATTTATTTTTATACATAATGTCATTGTAAATAATTGTAAATATTTTTTAATAATTATTAAAAATAAAAAATATAATATAAAATAACGTAATTTCCTTATTTAACTAAGTATATAATGTACCATGTGTATATATTATATGTATATAATTAATTTACTTAAATAACCACCACAAAAAATTAAATAACTAACATTTATTATTTAAATTAATAAAGTGATGAAAATAATTTATTTATTTATTTAATTATGTAAATAATGTATCATATGTATATAATTTAATTAATTCCTTAATTAACCCACCATTAATGTGACTCTTTAAGTTTTTTATATTTATTATTATTATTTTAATAATTTTGAGAATTATTTTATTAATTCCACCATTAACATCCTTCCTTTTTTACTCTCCATTCAAATTTTGAAATTCAAAATTTTTTATTATTTATTTAGCTCATTTCCCTCATTCCCATTTGATCAACCTTTGGTGAGAGGAGCCTAATCTCCAAGAGCATTCTTGTCATAGAAAGGTGCACAGCTTCCGAGCCATCCGGTGATAGTGAGTCGATCCTCGTCAAGGCCATCATGACTTCCATCTGCTTCCATGGTGAGGTCGACTTTATTTTATTTAATTAGGTAATTATAGGTTTAATTTTAGAATTAATTTCAGAGTCAGTTTTTAGATGTAGTCGTAGTTAATATTTTTAATTGTTCATCCCAATTCCATCTGCCTCTGATTGCCAATCACCACCTCAATTTCAATCCCCATACACACGTTCACATTCTATCTCTCATGATATCTCATCTCCAGCCACACACAGTGGTTGGAGACTCGGTTCCAATCCATCACCTCTACCGGAACCTCCTCGCTCACTAATTCCTGTTTGATTTCTTCTTGCACCGAGCCATTGTGCTCGAGTCGATTTGTTTTTGTATTTGATTTTATTGTAGGTACATGAATAAAAAAGATTACAAAAAAATCAGTTGTTGTTTTACAAAAAAGAAAAAATAAAAAAATAAAAAATTTTTGGGCACTGCCCTGTCCAGCCCTAGCCGCCAAGCACGTTCGCCGACCACCAAAGCCATCGCCCCTTTGGCTGGGGAAAAGGAGAGCAGAACATCACGCGACAGCCGCCCACCTTCGTTTGGAGGAATCCTCGATGTCGACCCCTCGTGAAGAAGTCACCGCCCTTCAAATTGTTGTCTGGAGTCGCAACCTCGCTGTCAACCACAACATTTCACCGCCACCACCTTAGACCGTTGGCGATCACCAGGAGCCCGTCGCCTTTCGCCTGCAGCACTCCGTCTGGACCATTCTTGACCGCCTTTGACTAATGCCACTGCCACCTGCAAGACTACGCTATCGCCTCCATCTCCATCGCTTCCCTTCTGCTGACATGCAGTCAGGATCACCACACTCCTCAAGCACCGCTCGACCCTAACGCTGCTAAGCCACCGTCGTCCTGCACAGATCTCGCCAACCAAGGGCGTGTGCCACCCCATTCGTCCACTATGCCACCACAAGTCGTCTGGTGCCCTGACCACCACATTTGAATCTCCACCTGCGAGAAGCTTCGCCACCTCGGAGACTGTCATCGTGATCATCTGCCGTCACCCTTGACCGCAGCCAACTAGAAGCTCCACTGTCCACCCTTTCTTTGTGACCACCGCACAACCGTCGCTTTTTTCCTGGAGGAGAAGCCTGCCATCGCTTGCCAAGATCATCGCCACCTTTCGATTGGAGGAGAAGGCAAGGTCCGACACCCCTTTTGGCTAGGGTAAGAAATGAACGAAGCATGAGCCCCCTCTTAAAAACCATGTTTTTTGGGCAAATTGCTTTCCATCCCTCTGACATTCTCAAAATTATTCAAATGCCCCTACCAATTTCCAAATCACTAGGTAAATTACGTATTTTATCTGGCATTTCTTTCTTATTATATTTTAATTCATAAACATTAAATAATTCCATTTTAGTCCTGTAATTTCAGACTATTTGCATGCCTTTTATCATTAGAATAAATGTTTTTATTTCTCAATAAATTCTCCAAAAATAAGATTATATTCATGTTGTTGTTTCTTCATAGTGTAAATTTTGCATTGCATTTTATTTTTATTTGCTATTACTAAAAAATAGAAAACATTGCATTTTCACTATTTGTAATTAAAAAAATCATAAAAATTCAAATATTACTTCAAAAAATCAAAAAATTAGAATAGTTTTATTTTTGTATATTTTATTTTCTATGAAATTTTCACTTTTTAATTATTTTTAAAACCAAAAAACTGCAAATTACTAAAAATATTAAAAAAACTACAGAAAAGTGTAGAAAATTCCAAAAATATAATTTCACTTCTTCTTTATAGATAATTTATTATAATTTTTAGAAAAAATAAAAGTAATTTTTGAGTATATTTTATATTTTTAATTTGTAAAATATCCCTGCTTGCTTATCATTTAATATTATTTTGAGTTTCCGATTTTTTATAAAATCTATAAAAACATGATTTTTTGAAAAATCACCAAAAATATTATAAAAAATAAAACAAAAAACATTTTTTTGACATTTTAACCATTTTTACTATATTTTGAAAATAAAAAATAACCTTTCTCTATCTTTGTATATAACTGGTTTGAAAATAATATTCTTGGAAAAAATTGCAAAACTAAAAATCATTGAAAAGTTGATAATCAGGAAATAAAAAAATTAAAAATAATAACAAAATCATAACAAAATAAAAAGGGAAATCAAGCATAGTGTACATTAGGATTCCTTATTCTTTTCATTAATTTTTCGATTATTAGAATAACCCTTGAGATTTGTAGCCTCCCTGAGTTCAATCCTGTTGCTATACATGTTAGATAAATAACAAAATTCTCTTGCTACATTTTTGTAATTAATTTAGTTTGAAAATCAAAAATATTTTTTTATTGAGGTATTATTTGGGTTGTGATGACATCACACTTATTCAATAATTCAAAAATCCGAAAATCCCTTGTTCAACAAAATGGCGTCAATGCCGGGGAGGCACAACGAGGGTAGATAGGTTTCTCTTTTGACCTACTATTCTTGGTTGCAAATTTTTGTCTATATTTTTTGACTTTCTTTCATTGTTCATATTCATGAATCTAATCCATTTTTCTTTTTCATATTTTTGTATTTGTGTCTCTTACACATTTTACGTTTCCTCTTTCTTGCGAGGGCCCGTGGAGCGAAGGAGGTGATCCTAGGAGAGACGAAGCACTCGAGCGAAGCGGAGGCCAGATGTTCTTCACCGACTAATAGGAGAGAGAACCGAGGAGGGCATGAGCTTGAGGAAGAGCAAACACTTTTAGCATATAATTTTTTCTTTCAAAAAAATCTTGTAATTAATTTGTAAATAATTTCGGCACTTTCCATTTTTCTATTTTGTTAGAGACACTTGGACACTATTATTCAGGGTCTGTTTCACCAAGTGTTGGTGCACTTGGGGGACCTCACTGTTGTTTTCTCATTATTTTTATCGCTTTTTTTTTCTCACCGATTTGTGTTTTCTAACTTTATTTTATTTTGTTTTCGGTGAGTGAAGCCCCTAGCCTTAGGTTTTATTTAGTTGAGCTAGGCAGTTATTAGGTCCAAAGCGCTAAAAGAATATCTGTTCCTATAGATCGTTTGGACTTAGACAAATAATAACTTGGTTCTTCCTAAAAAGAAGTTACTGCTTAGGATGGTTCTCGATTACATTTGCATATATTTTAATTTTATTTTTATGTGCAAATCATATTGCATGCAGAGTGATGGAGTCAGGTACACACCTCTATCTCTAGCATTTGCATCTCATATCTTCTCGTGCATCAGTTTTTTCGTTTGCCTCCATTTGTTTTGTGGATATAGGAATAAAGGAAATTGAAAAATACGTTAGACATGTTTTCATTAAAAACTATCAAAAAAGTGAAAATTGAAAAAAAAATAAAATTGGGAATGCTAATATCACTTGGACCCTTAAAATTTAATGCAATTGATTCAGATCATTATCTTGGGAGAGCAATTCCCTCAATGTATTCGCATTTTATTTTCCACGTACACACTAAGGATTAGTGCCCCAATCCCAAGCCTCTCTGCATGTTTGTACAACATTGTGTTTGATCACCTAACTCTAAAACTGGCAATATAATTGACCGAACCTTCACGGTCTTCACATTGCGTTGAGTTAGTGAATTGGGGGGTTTTCATTGTGTTTGTTTGTATTTGGTGTTGAGTTACTTACGATCTCTTCTCTCTAGATCATTAGCAATCACATTCTCCTTAATCCCTCCCTCCCACCCTATTATGATTTAATTCCTCATCATGGTGGGAACCACAAGATCTCTTACTTCAGAGTGCATCAGTCCTTTGGATGCGGCTCTGATCTCTTCACTTTGGCTAAACAATGATCTCTTTGATCTAGACATAGATTTATATGAGCATACACTTCCTGATCCATTGGACGATTTCTCTTTGACTTCGAGAGAGAACCCGTTATTTGAATATGATCATTCGTTTTCTTCCTTGAATCATCTTGATTTCTCACATCTCCCCGAGGGTTATATGAGGGTGGTGTGTTCTCTGTATTCGATTTCGCTCCCTGGTTGTGCATCCGATCTGTCGGATCACGAGATCAATTCTTCTGATTATTTTGAGTTTTTTTATTCTTCTGATACTTCTGATCTTTCTGTGTTTAATATTTCTTCTCTCCTTGACAACCCTCGTAAGAATGAGCTGACCCTGAGTTATTCGATGCTATACCTTCTCTCTCTTCATTACATGCATCAGATATATGCTTTCTTGTTGAGTCTACTAATCTTGACCTTCCATACATTTTCAAGACAGTAATTGATGTGGAAGATTCCATGACAGATCCTTCCTTCTCCACGTTCCATTTTTTGGCTCCAACCATTCACTCCACTCTGACCATGAGCTGAAGGTTTCTTTTGTGCTACCGGGGCTCAATTTTATCTACACATCTATTTACCTGGTAGCAGACACTTGCCTGATTGCTTATCTAGGTGTCACCGTTTGCACTGTTGACCATGTTATTGTTCTCACACTGAGACAACAACCACAAAACAATATTCACATTACAGATGTCATCCTTAACATTGATACTTCATTGTCCTAGCATTTGCGCCTAGCTAGTGGCGTAAACTCTAGCGCTTGTTGAGAGGCACCTCAACAATGCCTACTTTGTATATATGAGTTTCGTCTCAATTTTCTCCTTCTTTCTTCCATTTATCATTCACCTCTTTTCTGTGTATACCTGTGTGCTATACTTAGGATGTACTCTATCCTAAGTATGGGGGGTGAATGATTCGAGTTGTTCATATCCATCCTGTTCATCACTCCTGTTGTTTCTTAGACTTAGGGATACTCTACCATAAGTATAGGGGGAGTGATATTGTTCATATCGTCTCTTTTGTGCTTTTATTCTTCTGATCTCTCGATTGTCTCCCCAACTTGTTGATATTCTATACTTAGGGCAATTCTACCCTAAGTATAGGGGGGCATGACGAGCCGTTGAGTCTGTCATTTCTTTTCCTTAGTTTTTCCCTTTTGTACAGTCTTCTATACTTAGGATTAATTAATCCTAAGTAGGGGTGGATCATCGACTTCTATTCATTCTTTGAGTCATTGTTGTATAGTGTTCTTTTCACTTTTCTATACTTAGCACGAGTTATGTCTTCCTTTGCAGCTCTTTTATTACTATGAGGACATAGTTCGAGCTAAATACAGATGGTGTCGTATATATTGTATATATACTTTAGCCACAGCTTGTACTTTTAAAAATGTGATTATTTTTTGTATATTATTGGGATATGTATATAAATGTGTATTATTAGGATATGTATATAAATGTGTAAAATCCATGTGTATATATAGACTTTAGTCACCTTCTGTCTAACAAAACACACACACACAAAACACAAAAAAACAAAAAAGCAAAAAGTAAAAACAAAAATTTTTCCTCTTATATAAAAAATAAAGAAAACAAACACATAAAACACAAAAAAACAAAAAATTGATGAAAAAAATATTTTTTTTTCTTATAAAAATATTGTATAAACTGTGTATATACTTGTATATATTTTACTAACCCTTTTTTCTAAAAAACCTCCAATTTTTTTGCTATGTATATATTTCTTGTATGTGCATTTTTCAGGATAATACTGATATTTAAACTAAGTATGGAATAAAATAAAAGAATGGAGCTTATTTGGACCTTCATTCACTTAATTTCAGAGGAACTTTATATCCAGGTCCTAGCGACTTAATTCTTTGAGTCCATAAGACTATGTTCACATGTCGTCTTCATTTTTCTAAGTAGAATATTTAACAACACATGCATGATTCTTCTGGATCATGGCTTATCTTGGACATGCGCTCTATACACAACTCTTCTTGGAGGAGGTAGTGAGGAGGCATAATCTTTTGGCTTGAGGTAGTACACAGTTATCTAACAACTAGCGGGAATATCCATTTTCCTCTAGGGAGGGTAGTGCATCACAACCTGATCTAGTAGCATTGAGGTCTAAAGACAAGATGCAGTGGGGTTGCAATAATGCTTCAAAAGAGGGATAGTCTACTAGCTCAAGAGGAAAAAAACTCCTTATGTACATGCTGCACCTTGTATATATTTTCAAAAAAAGAGAAAAATGCAGAATCTCCAAAAGGACATGTCTGATTGAAAAGTAAAATGCTTGCCGGAGTGTATACACAAGTATAGAAAAAAATAATTATAAGAGCTTCAAAGTGAAGTTTTTGTAAGCTTGTAGCCGGATGACTTGACTACATTGGTCATGCATCCAAGGATAGGTAGATATACTCGTTACCATCCATTCTTTTCTCCATCTCCTCTTCTTGAGCCGGTTGTACTTGAAATTAGAAGGGAATATCCCCGCTCCTCGAGGAAAGAGTTGCTAGACCGGGGGACTAGAGTTACCTTGTTGAGAGAGGTTGAATCTTTGCTACTTTTGAGATGGGGAGCTATATTTCACTTACACCATACAAGTAAAGATTCACAGTCATAGGAATATTTGTATGTAGACTTGTTCTGACCTGACTGTTGAGGAGACCTGAATAGAAGTCTTGTGGAACTTAATGGTTGTTAGGTTTTAAATCCATTTCCCATTAAGGTTCCGCCACATTAATAATTCAAAGGTCTGACAGAGCTCCATACTACAACTTTATGAAGATAAGTTTAATACTCAAATTGTCCTAATTTCTGTATTCCTTTCTTTTTCTTTTATTTAATTATTCTTTCAAATAAGTGCTTGCTAAGGGACTAGCAAAGGTAAAGCATAGGGGTATGATGAATATATATTTCATCATTTTTATTCATTTATTTTAGCATAAAATCCCTTATTAAATACATCTATATATTACTAAATCCATATTCTTACTAACCTCATCTGTGTGTAAATATTGTACATTTATTACTATTTTAACCTAAAATAAATAAATAAAGAAATAAAGAAAATAAAAAGACTGTATATTTGTGATAGATGCAGGATGACCTGAACCCCGAGAGAAGGTCAAGACTTGACCTGATCAACCATGAATAGAGTAGGGGGAGATAGGGTCTTTAATAAGAAAATCCCAAAAAATATTTGGTAAATATTCATTTATTCTGTGTATATTTTTATAAAACTTACACTATTTTATTTATCCATAAATTGATCTCTAATTAAATATTTTTCTTAACAAAAATTGTAAATAAAAATGTTTCCTAAATAATAAAAATACTTGTAAAATAAAATCATGTACATAATAAAAGTAACCAAACTAGAAAAAACCATAAAATAATAATTGAAAGACCATTTTTGGCTCTATATGAACTTGAATTGAATCAAACTTATTCCATCGTATTATAAATTAAATTATCTTTAAAATAGCAGTGGTTTCAAAATTTTTGGAGATAATGTTTGAAAGATGGTTTTCTCTGGTGGTTTTTACAATTTTACCATTTATTTATTGTATATATTTGTCCACATTTATTTTTATACATAATGTATTTGTAAATAATTGTAAATATTTTTTAAATGTTTATCTAAAATAAAAAATTTCAAACATGAAAATAACATAAATTCCTAATTTTACAATGTATATAAGGTACCATATGTAAATGTTATATGTATATAATTAATTTCCTTAAATAACCACCACAAAAAAATAAATAACTAACATTTATTATATAAGTTAATAAAGTCACAAAATAATTAAATTAATTAATTAATTATGTAAATAATGTATCATATGTATATAATTTAATTAATTCCTTAATTAACCCACCATTAGGTGGCTCTTTAAGTTTTTAATATTTAATAATATTATTATTTTAATAATTTCAAAAATTATTTTATTAATTCCACCATTAAAATCCTTCCTTTTTTTCTCTTCATTCAAATTTTGAAATTCAAATTTTATTATTATTTATTTGGCTCCTTTTCCCTCATTCCCATTTAATCAACCTTTGGTGAGGAGAGCCTAATCTCCAAGAGCATTCTTATCGTAGAAAGGTGCCCAGCTTCTGAGATGTCTAGTGACAGTGAGTCGATCCTCATCGAGGCCATCACGACTTCCATCTGCTCCCATGATAAGATCCACTTTATTTTCTGTCTTTTAATTAGGTAGTTTTAGGTTTAATTTTAGTTTTGATTTCATAGTCAATTGTTAGATCCGTAATCGTAGTTAATCTATCTAATTTTTCATCCCAATTCGATCCGCCTCCGATGCCAATCACCACCTCAATTTCGATCTCCCTACGCATATTCACATTCCATCTCTCGTGATCTCTCATCTCCGGCCATGCACAATGACCAGAGACGGTTCCAATCCATCACCTCTGTCGGAACCTCCTCGCTCACTAATTCCTGTTTGATTTCTTCTTGGACCGGGACGTCGTGCACGAGTCATTTTTTGTATTTGATTTTATTGCAGGTACATGAATAAAAAAGATTACAAAAAAATTAGCTGTTGTTTTACAAAAAAATAAAAAAATTGGGTGTCGCCCTGTCCAGCCCTAACCGTCAAACTTGTTCATCCACCACCAGAGCCATCGCCCCCTTTGGCTGGGGCTAAGGAGAGCAGAACATCATGCGACAACTTCCCGCCTCCGCTTGGAGGAATCCTCGATGCCGACCCCTCGCAAAGAAGTCACCGCCCTTCCAACCACCGTCTGGAGCTGTAGCCTCGCCGTCAACAACAACATTTCACCGCCACCGCCTTAGCCTTCTGCCGATCACCTGGAGCACGTTGCCTTCCGCCTGGACCGATCTTACTCCTTAGAATAATGCCAACTGCAAGACTACGCCATCGCCTCCATTGCCATCGATGCCCTTCCATTGACACACAGTCAGGACCATCGCACTTATCATCTGTCGCTCGACCCTGATGCGGATAAGCCACCACCGTCCTACATAGAACTTGTCAACCAGGGGCATGTGTCACCCCCTTCATCCACCACACCATCGTGAGTCATCTGGAGCCCTGACTGTCGTATCTGAATCTCCACCTGCGAGAAGCTTCGTCGCCTCAGAGAACTTCATCGCAACCATCCACCCGTCGCCCTTAGCCGCAACCAGCTTAAAGATCCACCTCCACCCTTTCGTTGCGACCACCACACACCGTCACTCTTCGCTTGGAGGAGAAGCCCACCATCGCTTGCCAAGATCGTCGCCGCCTTTCGATTGGAGGAGAAGAAGATAAGGGGAGACACTCCCTTTTGGCTAGGGCAAGAAACGAACAAAGTAGGAGCCACTCTTAAAAACCATATTTCTTTGGAAAAATTACATTCCAGACCTCCAACGTTCTCAAAATTACATAAATGCCCCTGCCAATTTCCAAGCATGTCAGCACACACTATCACTAAGTAAATTACAAATTTTATCCCGTATTTCTTTCTTGTTATATTTTAATTCATAAACTTCAAATAATTACATTTTAATCCTGTAATTCCAGACTCTATTTGCATGCCTTTTTATCATTAGAATATTGCTCAATACATTCTCCAAAAATAAGATTATGTTCCTGCCGCATGTTTTTTCATAGTGTAAATTTTGCATTGCATTTTATTTTTATTTTCTATTATTAAAAAATAAAAAAACATTGCATTTTCACTATTTATAATTAAAAAATAATAAAAAAATTCAAATATTGTGTCAAAAATTCCAAAAAAGTTAGAATAATTTTATTTTTATGTATTTTATTTTTTATGCAAATTTTAAGCGTTAATTGTTTTCAAAACCCAAAAAATTATAAATTACTAAAAATATGAAAAAAATCGACAAAATTGTCGAAAATTTCAAAAAACACGATTTCACTTCCTGTTTGTAGATAATTTGTTATAGTTTTTAGGAAAAATAAATCCAATAATTTTTGAGTATTTTTATATTTTTAGTTTAGAGAATATCCTTGCTTGTTCACTGCTTAATATTATTTTGAGTTTCTGATTTTTTATAAAATCCACAAAAACTTGAAAAAATCTTTGAAAAATCACAAAAATATTATAAAAACTACAAAACACAAAAACATTTTACTTTGACATTTTTGATCATTTTTACTATATTTTGAAAATAGAAAATCCTTTCTTAATCTTTATATATTATTCATTTGAAAATTATAATCTTGGAAATTAAAAATTTGCAAAATTAAAAATCATTAAGAAATTTGAAAATCAGAAAATAAAAAATAAAAAATAATGACAAAATAAAAAATCAAGCATAGTATACACCGAGATTACTTATTCTTTTCGTTGATTTTTCGATTATTAGAACCACTCTCGGAATTCGTAGCCTCCATGTTTTATCTTGTTGCTATATAGGTTAATTAAATAACAAATCTCTTGCTACATTTTTGTAATTAATTTACTTTGAGAATCAAAAATAAATTTTTTGTTGGGGGATTATTTGGGTTGCGATGGCGTCACACATTCAATAATTCAAAAACCCAAAAATCCCTTGTTCAACACCTAAGCTCAGTACTTCAGACCACGTTGATGTTCCACACAAGGCAGGAACACCATTGATGATGAGGCCCTACTTGGTCACGTACAATATAAGTGCCATCACTTTGGAAATATAGGAGATTCACAAGGTAGTTATAGACTAGGTTTTTGGCTCTAATCCTTAGCGGGTTGTGTCCCCCTCATGGGAGGGGTTTTGGTCCCCTCCCATGGTACCTGAAAAGAATGAGGGCTTTATGAACCCAAGGAAATGAAGTCCGATACAGATTTTAATTAAGGTCAAAGTTTATTTAGTAGTCCCCTATTTTTAATTTTTTTTGGATTTTACCTTTTTTGGGTATTTTGCATACAAGCACCTAACAATTTTGTAGATTTTCATTTAAGTCCTAAGTAATCAAAATCAGAGGGAGATAGGGAAAAAGCCGTGCAAGTTGATTCGGTGATGGAAATTTCACCATTAAATCTAATGATGCATACTGAGTTAGAGGACTTACAATGCTTCTCAGCTCTCTCCATGTGGTATGCAAAACATAATTTTTAAACCTATCTACATGGTGGTGTGAATTCGAAAAAAATCACCCAAAACAGTAGCTATTATTAGTTGTTAAGAAGCTTAAGTTAATCATTCAGAAATGAGACAAAAAGTCCGGTCTTCTATGCCACTCGGTGCCCGCGATAACAAGTCCTGCCAATGTTGTATGTGACCTTTCTCAGCATTAGTCGCAAGTCCAAGTAATTAACATTTATTAATTTGGCTAGATCTAGTTGTAAGAGACTATAGGAGTATGAAGTTCTTATTAGGGATGCGGACCTCGTTACCAATACAAGCAACCTTCAGGTTAAGGGCTTATGCACACAAAAAAACAAAATAATACGGAAAACTCAAAACACCAGAAACAAAATAAAAGAAGGTAGAGAAACTCGAGAAAAAAACTACGACGAGGCCCCCAGGTGAATAGACACCCAGGCACCAGACCTCATTGTGTAGAGTAGTGTCCCAGTCTTTAATTATTACAGTTAAATGAATAAAGCTCTCTCTCTCTCTTTACAATAAATAAATCTAATCTAAATCTGTGCTAAAAATTCTGTCCTTGCTCCACTTGCTGCCTCTCAAACTGGTCAAAGTGTGGAGACTAGTCTCCACCAAACTTGGTTGCACCAACCTCCTAAGAAGTCGTCCTCACGTAGTAGGCCCTCGCAATAGATACAACAAGAGAGATGCATTAGCACAATTAATCAAATACTCACAATCAAATAAATGTGTAAAAATGAGTCATATACAAGTGATAAATCGATCAATGAATATGCACACATGAATGAATCAATCATTGAGTTAATAGATCAATAAATGAATAAGTAGATATAGACATCTAAATACACAATAGGCTACACACGTTGCTCCCCGGCAATGGTGCCGATTGATAGCCACAGAATTCTGAGGATCATACAGTTTCACAAGGTGAACTGCAACTGGTTTATTGACCACTCAAAAAGACCACGATTAATTAACAGGTAACCCACAATGAAATATTTGCACTGCATGATAGAAATGTGGAGTTAAAATTTATTATTCTCTATAAAACTAAGGGTGTAGCAAGCAATCATATAGGGGTCGAACCACAGAGAGCAAACTAGGTAGCCTACAATTATTGCTAATCAATACGTAGTGTGTTCAACTTATCTTTTATCTCTACTTTTATTTTTTTTATTTTTGTACTTTTGTATGGATTTTAATTTTTATATTTTTCTATTGTTGTTTTTAATTTTATCAATTTTTATTGTATTTTTATATTTTTTGATTTTTATTTTTTCTTTTTCTTTCAACTATATAATATAAGATATATAAGTAATATATAAAGATGTACATACAATATAAGGTAATATATGTATAAATACTCATAAAATAAATGAAATATAGAAAACAAAGTGTTTTTGTGTTTTAAATATTTTTCTAACGTTTTAATAATTTTTCTAGTTTTTTTTCTAATTTTTTATAGATTTTTAAAGTAAAAAATATCCCAAATCTGGTAAATATTAAATAGTCTGAATTAAATTGAAGATTTAAAATAGCAACAAAAATCCAAAATTCTTCAAATCAAATTTCATAGATAGATAATAATATAAAGAACATTCAGAGAAAAAAATATTTTTGGGATTTTTGGTGATTTTTAATATTTTTGTTGGATTTTGGAACTTTTAAAATTTTATGGCTTTCCTTTTTCTATTTTTATGATTTTTGTTTGGAATGAAAGCATATTAAAATAGACAATATGTAAATTTTTTTTGGAATTTTTCAAAACATTTTTCTATTTTTTTGGTCTTTTGTAAATTAGACATAGATAAAAACATGCTCATCTAAATTTAAATAAATGGTTAAAATTCCTAAAATGCTAAAAATAAAAATAGAGAGTGAAAATACATCTTAGCATGCCTCTAGTCCTATTTTTGCATAATGTTTGGAGCATGGGTGCTATTTTTAATAAATTAAATTCAAGCACCAAAAATACATGAACTAGGAAGGGCATTTTTGTAATTAAAATAAATGATAGGGGTATGATTATAATTGTGTCAAAAGTATACAACTAATATTCACATTTAATGGATTAAAATTAACTACAAAAACTTCTAGGGTTATACATGTAATTTTCCTAGCTCACGTGGGATAACATTTGAGCTGAGCTGGACTAGACCTTTGTGTAATACCCATAAATGCCAAGGGTCTCCAAACAAAAAGTCCATATTTAATTAAACTATATATCTTATTTACAGAATTAATAAATAAATACAAAAATAATTAGGGAGAGATATGCAAATTACACCATCTTTTGCGCGATCCAACGGTCGGATGATATTCGCTAGTCCATGTGGTGAACGCTGGTGCAACGATGACGCTTCATGGCTGGACATCTACGATTAGATCTCAGGGAGAGATCCAACAGTATGGGTCCTAATGATCTGACGGCCGCTGCTCCACGCGAGGAACAGCTCCAGATCGAATGACTCCGAGTGCATCAAGAAGAACAGGGAAGGGGGCTTCCTTGGAGCTCCTTCGATCGGACCTAGCAGCCTCCTCCGACCACCAATCCTACCGCTAAAGTGCTTGAAGGCTCGCTAAAGGTGTTATGCGGTGAGTGGCGACACCAAGAGGGTTCGGGGCTCGCTGATTGAGCCTTGGAGGTTATTTGTTCCTGGAGGGGTACATGAACCTCAAAGTTGTCCTAGATGGGCTCTTTAATCATTGGCACCTGCATGAAAAGTTCCAGTGGCTCGAGTCACCTCGACCAAGACTGAAGCTAGAATGCGTAATGGGTGAGGTGAGCGGAGAGGGTCCGGTGAAAGGTGGCGGAGGACCCTCGATTCATTAATCCACGATGGATCAGGTGTGCTTGATGGGCAAATCAGATGGAGAAATTTGAGGATAAGGATAGGGATGCGATGGGGGGTCGGAACTGCTTGTTATAGGCGATAGAACATTGGCCAGAGTGTTAAGGCTCTAGCAGAGAACCTAAGCTAATTTAGGCTAAAATCTCTGATCAAAACACTAAATTGAATGAGACAAAGAAAAGATATGAACTACAACAGCTACCTAAGAACTATGAAAGTGCAGCTCTTATACCTGCAGTGAAGCAGGGAGTAGGGAAGGTTGGAGCTTCACCGTAGATCACCTCCTCTCCTCGCTTTGACGTTCTCCAGGCACGGGGAAGGTGCAACTGTCACCTGTCCTCCACACACATACACAAGGACATGATTAGGGGCTCCAAGAGGGATCAAGAAGAGAAGGAGGAGAAGGGGTTTTTATTTATAGACAAAGTTAAGGACCCTTATTGTCCGGCGATTTGGGAAGAACATGGGTTATGTACATGAGATCAAAGGTTTAGGTGAAGATCAATAATGATTGAGGGAGATCTTGGCATGAAGAAATGATGAAAAGGCTCAATTGGATGCCCAGGAAAAACGTCACAAAACGTGAGAAAAGATATTGGCGTAAGGTCAGAATGCAGGGAGCTGAGTTGACCAGGAGGTCAACAAAAGATGCCACATGATTGGGCCACGTAAGCCCAAGTTGCGACAAAACATGCATTTTATTAACAAATAAATGAATGAAAAATAGTAACTGATTTTATTAAATTTTGGGTATAAAATAAAAAACTAGTATTTTAATATGATTTTTATTTATTTTTTGGATTTATTACTATTTACCTTTTAAATGTATATTTATAGGTATATTCATATATGTTTTGTACATTTTATTTTTATTTTGTATTTTGTCTTTTATTATTTTATTATCTTATTTTATATGTTTATGGATTATTTTTAGGTACATAAATATATTTTATTATATTTTTCTGATGTTATCTGTACACCTAAATAAATAGGGGTATAAATTATATAGGTATAAGTATAGGTATTTTGTCTATGTATTTTGTATACTTATTTGATTTTGTGTTTTCTCTATGATTTTATTCTATTATAAATATGTACATATTCTATAAATAATATTTACAAAATTATAAAAATATGAAATTTTAAAAATAATATACAAGTAATAAAAGGAATAATTTATTAAGGTATATTATACAATAGGGGTCCAAAACCTAACTTTTGCATATTAGCTCCAAATTAAGTGAAACCACCTTCATTAAATAGCTTGATAAAAGTTATATACAATTAATTTGGTGCATTTTGAGTTTTTATTTAGGAGATTTGGGTCTGTGAAGTTTGGATTTTTTACTTTTTATTCTATGTATAAAATCTACACTGTATATTACTTTTGTGCAAATTCAATTTTATATTTTTCTATATATTATTATCTACAACCTTTACGTACAAAATTTCTTTATTTGATGAAGAAAAAATAATTAATAAATAATAAAATGGGTCCCAAAAATGCTTTATGAATGAATAAAAGAATTGGGTTTTTATTATATTATTGGACCTCATCTCCCCCTGCTTTATTCCTTGTTGACCAATTCAATTCTTGACTTGGTCTCGGGGTTTATGGTCATATCTTTGGTGTTTTATTCTTTTTTCTTTTCTTTTCTTTATTTTATAATTTCAGCATTAAAAATAGTATTTGGTATACTATAATTAGAATAAATAATGAATGTTAATATGTACAAAATAATGCTATTTGCATGTATTAGCTAGGGTTTGTAAGGCCAAAATGATAGAATAAAGGTGATGAAATGGAGATTCATCAATAAGGCAACCTCTCCTTCAGTCATTTCCTTGAAGATTTGCTAGATGATGTCTTCGTCCTTGTTAAAATGTTATCCACCACAAGCATCATCAATGAGTCTCTAGCTCTCTAATGTAAGCCCCCTTGAAGAAATGTTGGACAAGGATGGTAAGAGGAATATCATGGTGGGGGAACTTCTCTTAAAGATCTCTGAAACGCTCCCAAGCTTCTTGTATAAACTCGTGTGTAGCTTGGGAGAAATTGTTGATTCTGGCTTGCATTCGATTGAGTTGAACGAGAGGGTATAATTTATGGAGGAATGCAGACTTAAGCTCCTCACAAGTCGTCATGACCTTCCCTAGGTGATTGATCCAGTAAAGTGCCTTATCCAGAAGGCTGAAGGGAAAAGCCGTCATCTTAAACCTAAAAGGATGTTAGGGTAGTGCTTGGTACTGCAGATGCGAGCAAACTACTGCAGATGGATGCATTGTTCTTCATTAAGTTTCCCATGGAACCTGGGAAGAAGAGCTAAGAATTGAGGCTTAAGCTCAAAATGTTCATGGACCGGTGGGATTTGAATCCACTCAGTCATCTAGCCTTCGTCAAGGTTTTATGTATCCTTGAGAGTAGGCTTAGGAGACTCTCTTCTCCCCTCATATTCCCCGTCAGGGTGTCCATCTCCCGGTATTTCATCTTCTCCTCCTCAATTCTCTCTTCTTCTCCTCAGTTCATTAAACATGTCTTGGAAGGCAAATTGGTCCAAGGCTTGGTATGTCAGCTGTTGTTGGATGGCATGAATTGTGCGAGCAACTGGGTATTCACGGCATTCTGGTCCGGTTGTTGCACTTGATCTGGCTGTGGTGGCTACCGAGGTCCCTTCCCTTGTCCTAAAGGAGCCATCTCTAATACAAAATTTGATAATACCTCAGGTTCTAGATCAGCGTCTTGGTCTGCAAAGGGATAGTGCCCTGATCAGTATGTATAGAAGCACAAGATGTAGAGAAGTGTTCAGTGTTAAGGTCAACACAAAACTTTATCAAGGATGGAGAAGTATAAGGAGTGAAGTCTATCTCCATCCAAGAGGGACAAAGCTTAGGAAAAGATTGATCTTGAATTATTAAAAAATAAGAAGAAGGCATGGAGTCTAGAGAGCAGTTCGCAAAGTTTGAACATGGTTCTTGGGAATCACCCCGAATTATCGGAGATGTCAGCTGCATGGAATTGAGTGGGTGTCGACAGAGTCTTGACCAAGCCATCCATGAGTCAACATCTTGATGGTCAAAAGGAAGATTGAGGAAAGATGAAAGATGCGGTGATGAATAATGAATAAAAGGAGTGTAAAACAGTAGAAGGCTCAAAGTGAGAAAGGGTCACAAGAGGGCAAAACAATTGAAAAGAAAAAGGGCGCAAGTGTGCTGGACTAATCTTTGTCCTAAATTCTAAACTAAAACAAACCAAACAAAATGGATTCACCAACCTCACACAATGTGAAGCCATGAGAGTTCAACTATTTTTATTTTGTCAATTTTACTGTTGTTTTACATGAAATCTTTGAACAAGTGCTTAGAGGCTAACCCTATAAGAGAGTGAGTATTGCTAGAACAGTACCATGTACTTTCCACTTCCTTTGTAACATGTAACCTGCACTTTTTCAAGAGAATCCATAATATTATGTTTTGATCAACTACTCAGCCAAAGAATAGAGGATGAAGCCAATAGGCAAAACCACTACTTTCCCCACAAGTGAGGTACTCAGACACAAGAGGATGAGACAGACACCCCCGTGAGGGCATGGCCTAATCTCAATACTTCGGACTAGGTCGGATGCTCTACACAAGACGAGAACACCATTGTCGACAAGGACCTACTCGCCTATGCACGTCAGAAGAGACAATACTTCATGAATCCATTCAATAGCATGGAAATATTCATGCCATGTTTTGGGCTCTAATCCTTATGGGTCATGCCTCACTCAGTATGGATAGTACCTGAAAATAATGTGGGATTTATGAACCCCAAATAATGATGTTCATTACAAGTTTTAATCAAGGTCAAAGTGTTATTAACAATCCCCTTGTTTTAAATTTTGGGTCTTCAATTTTTGGGGTATTTTTCAATAATAAGCGCCTGACGATTTTTTTTGGATTTTCTTTAAAAATCTAAGCAAGCAAAAATAGAGGGAGATAACAGAAAAGCCATGCAAGTGGATACTAGGATGGAAATCTAACACCTTTGTATCAAATGATGCATGCTCGGTAAGAAGACTTACAATGCTTCCCAACTCTCTCCATGTGGGACACAATGCATAATTGAAATATTTACACTGCATGCACGATATGCAAAACATCAGAAATCATCCTAAAAAGGAATTGCTATTAATCTTGAAGAACCAAATGCTGAATACCTAGAAAAGAACCCAAAGGTCTAGTCTTGGAGGCTCATCAGTGTCTGCCACAACAAATCATGCTAGCTTTGTATAGAGCCCTTCATGATGCTCAATTTCAAGTCTAGTAATCAACAATTTTAATTTGACTAAGTTCATGCGTATAAAACTATAAGCACGTGCTTTTAATTAGGATTGAGACCTAGTTACTATGTCAAGCAATCCTAAGTCTATGGGCTCAATCAACAAAGACAAAAATAAAGAGAATAAAGACGGAAAGCTCAAAACCTGTAAAACAAAGAAAATAAGAGGAAAAATAAGGAGAATAAAAATGAATAAGGTGAAGAAAACACGATAAAAGCTGATGAGGCCCTTGGGTGAACAATCACCCAGGCAATGGACCTCGTAGAGTGTGAATGTCCAAAATGTCCAATGTACCTGTATTATTACAATTTAATAATGCAAAGTAAAATAAAACTCTCTCAAAAAAATAAAAGAAAAAATCTACACTAATGTCTGTTCTTCTCTTTCTCTTTGCCTCTCTTTCATTCTCTCTCTAATTGGCTCAAATAAAGAAGAACCAATCTCCTCACAGCTCAGATGCACCAACTTACGAAGAAGTCTCCTTCGCCACGCGGTTCCTCGCAAGAAATTCAACAAAGAAGATGGTTAGATACATATAAACAATTACTAAAGAGAAATAAAACACAAAAAATATGTAGATAAATATCTGCAAGCTACGTTATACTACACGTTACTCCTTGGCAACAATGCCATTTGAAAATGATCGAAGCACACGGAGCGGTCTTGAGATCTCACAAGGCGAGACCACAGTCGTTGAAGTGATCAAACATGACACCTGGTTGATTCAACAATTAACCCACAAGATAAATAATCAAAAAATCCAGACTGAAGTGAGTTAAAATTTATTATAATCCAAAGAAAATATGTATAGTATGCAAGTAGTCTGGGTGTCGAACTCAGGTAACATACGGGTGTAGCGACTACTAATTATTTCTAATTAATAGATATATATAACTACTACTTACTTAACGTGTTTGTGGGTTTTTGATATATTTAATTTTACGTATATATTTTTATGTTATATATATTATGTTTTTAATATTATAATTTTGTTTCCTTTTTATATTTTCTGATTTTTAAATTTCCTTTTGCTTTATAATGATATGTATAATGAATATATAAAAACGCATATAATACTAATAAAAACAGTCCTTTTAATTTTTTAAGGTATAAATTATATTGGGATATTTACACCCATAACCCTGAGTAATTCCATAATTACCCCAGGTACCCAAGATAATAACGAATTACATACAAGACCCTGAATAACCACTCCTTTTTACACCCATGACCTTCCGTTAGTTTACTTCATTAACTCAACCACATGGCTGAGTTAATCTAACCTCATCCATGATCTAACGGTTGAGATTAATAAAAAAAGAAGAACATGGGTTTCTGGAGCTTGCAGCCGATGGGTTCTTCAACGGAGTGCGGGTGTAGGCGGAGGCATGGATGGGCAGGGGACACACGACCTGGACCTATAGGTGGGTTCGCAGGAGGGGGAAGGAAGGGGAGGTGTAATCGACCTGGGAGGGAGTGGGGAGCAGCGCCTGGACCTGCAGGCGGATTCGCAGGCGGAGGCACATACAGGGGAAGGGGGTGCATCGGGGCACGACCAAGACTACAAGCGAAAGGACGTACGGGCGGGCAGGTTGCCTTGGAGCTCCATTCCAGCAGGCGCAGGGGGTGAGGGGGCGGATTTGCAGGCGGAGAGCTCTATCCCAAGAGGCGCGCAGGGGGGGGGGGGCTCCATCCTAGGATTCACGCGGGAAGGGGGGGCTCCATCCCAGGAGTCGCGTGGGAAGGGGGGGTGAGGGGGCGATGGAGTCGTACGGGAGGGGGAGGGGGGGCGGAGTCGCGCAGGAAGGGGGGATCTCCATCCCAGGAGGCGCAGGGGGGTGAGGGGGCGGATCCGCAGGCGGAGTCGCGTGGGGGAGGGGATGGGTGGCAGATTCATAGGAGGGGGGCACCAGGACACTACCTTGCAGGCGGAGGAGGTGCGGGCAGGGGGGTTGTCCTGGAGCTCCATCTCGGGAGGGGCGGCAAGGAGGGGGATACTGGGGGAGGCTGGGGCTTGTTCGATCCCAGGAGGTGCCAGGAGGGGGTGTTGGGACTGCGACTCCATCCCAGGAGGCACCGGGAGGGGGGGAGGGGGGATGCGTCTCGATGGTAGGCGGAGGGGAGGGGTGCATGCGGAGGTGCCTCCGCTGCGGGTATGACCTGGGATTACAGGGGGGCTGCGGTTCGATCCCAGGAAGCCTTGACCTGGGTTGCAGGCGATGGAGGAGGGGGTTTGCTGGGGGAGGCGGTTGGCGGGAGGCCTCGACCTGGTTGGGGGAGATGCTTGGAGGACGGAGGAGGGAAGGAGGAGGGAGGAAGGGGATAATGGTTTTGTTGTAAATAACTCAAAGTTAAAGGTTACAAGGTATAAAAGATTAAATTCTTGATGGATACCATCATAGTTGACGGGAAATTGGAGGGTTCTGGGTGCAAGAGTTCAACATTACTCAAGGTCTTGTATGTAATTCGTGATTATCTTGGGTACCGGGGGTAATTATGGAATTACTCATGGTTATGGGTGTAAATATCCCAATTATATTTAAGGCATTTATAATAATAACATTAACACTAATAAAAATAAAAGTATATATTTTTATATATAGTCACTATAGATTTTCTATTTATGAATATAGCTATAAATACTCAAAAATTACAAAATAAAATGCTTTTGTGTTTTTTAATATTATTCTCCATTTTTGTGATTTTTGGTGCTTTTTGCTTATTTTTATGTATTTTTAAAGTCTAAAATACTTTGAAACAAGGAGATAATAATTAAGCCAAATTGTTTTGAGATTTAAAAATAGAAAAAACTACAAAATTTCTCAAAACTATTTTTAATATGTAGTATATAACATAGATAAAAATATACATAAGAAATTTTTTCAATTTTATAAATTTTTTCAAATTTTTATAGTGTTAGGAGGGCTTTTCAGTTTTTAGGGGTTTCTTTTTATATTTTTGCAATTTTTGGTCTTGAGTTATATTATATAATGATATGTAATATATATTTTGGAATTTTAAAAAGAAGTTTATAAATATTTTGTATTTTTAAAACTAGTTGAAGAATAAATAGCTCCTAAATGATTTTCAATAAATGGAAAATGGATTGAAATGATAAATAAAAATCATGGCATGAAAGATCAACATTTACAACATATCCTATAATTTTCCACAAATTTTCAAGCACAGGAGCTATTTAATAAAAGATAATAGGCAAATAAATAAATACAAGACTTGATAGGGGTATATTTGTAATAAAATGTAGTACAGAGGTTTCTTATAAATAAATCTAAAGGTTAGAACTTATTTACAAAATTCCAGGACTAAACACAAATATACAAAGCCGATAGGGGTCCCTTATAATTTGCCCAACTCATGTGGGGGACCAGGTGAGCTGAGATGGCAATAGACTGATATGCAATATTAAATAGGTACGAGAGGGTCCATGCAATTTTTACACAAGTTTTAAACTTAGCTTAAATATTTATAGGACCTTTTAATAAATACAAAATGACATAGGGGAAACTAAGTAAATTACCCTTTTACTATGTGTGATCTAATGAATAATAAATCATCAATGTTAATTATTAATCATCGTAGTATGGCCGATTCACATTCATACATAACCACATTTGAAATAGGAAATGTGGCTTAGATTTATACATGGGCAAGTTCAGGGTCGAACGCAAGGATGCTAGCAATTATTTAATTAAATTTAAATGATGATTAATTATCTTTATGAATTAAAAATTCTAGATTAAGGACAATGCACATATAAACTCAGACAAATGCAATTTTTCAAACATTTTTATGCTTTTAATTTAAATGCACACCATAACATACAAACACATCAAAAAGACAATCACAACAAATATCTTGGATTAATAAATTATTTTTTGCCTATAAATCCACTAAATAATGATGGACCTAGGTTTTCATTTAATTAAGTGATCCAATGATTTAATAAATCAACACGTACTATAAGCAAACTTTGATTTATTTCTCAATGAATTAATTAGACAAAAGAATAATTACATGAACAATGACCTAACAAATCAAAGAAGAGTATAAGTCATTCAATTAAAGCTCCAACTCTCGATTCTATATTCAATTCAAGAGATTATAAGCTCAATAAAGCTTAATGACAGATAAAACGTGAATTATAAGTAAAAAATAGCAAACAAACAACCAAGATGTAGAGCGTCAAGCAAGTTTTCCAACAAGACCAAATT
Source organism: Ottelia alismoides (assembly GCA_037367405.1). Classification (NCBI taxonomy): domain Eukaryota; kingdom Viridiplantae; phylum Streptophyta; class Magnoliopsida; order Alismatales; family Hydrocharitaceae; genus Ottelia; species Ottelia alismoides. The sequence continues at coordinate 364,581 of JAZKJV010007520.1, read as the reverse complement.
ACTCAATATGGATTTATAGATAAAAAAATTAATGATGTTTTAATCCAGGGGTACCGATGAAATAAAATATACAAAGTTTTATAACAAATAAGTCTTACAAGGAGTGAAATGTAAATAAATAAAACTGCTCGGACATGTTTGCAAATTCTTCGAAGATGGGGACTTATATGCAACTTTTGGTCTTTGTAGGGGCTTCGGTGCAAAAAAGTCCTTTATTACGTGAAGGAAAACACGTGAGTAGGCTAGGCTCGATAGTACGTGGCTCGGGCTCACGTGTTGTGCAAGGGCAGCTGGGGTCTGGTTAGGTGGCTCTGGACCTATGGTCTGGATTGATGGCTTGGACTGTGATGTGGCATCTTATGGTTCATCGGATCACTCCCAATGAGGCGATCTTATGGCTACTACTTCTCGTCTCGAAGAAACTCCTCCGTGCACAGTGGTATTGTAGGATGTGCTCCGACGAACTCGATAAAGCTCCTCCAGTCATCCCCCCTCTATCTGAAGGTAGCGGAACCTTTGCAAAAGTTTCATGAAGAAGAAGGAGACTTGGGGAAGCTGCGAGTAGGGCTAACGAAGTGTCTCAATAAAGCTTCGTTGGAGACAAAGACCTAGAAGTGAGCTTCGATGAAGTTCCATCCAATAAAGACCTGCAAGGGTTAGACAGGAAGACTACAAACACATGAATCTATTTGGTGGCAATGATATGAAATGGCGGCTCTTGCAAGTGAAGGAAACAAGCCCTAATAGGTTCCTAGTATTTGCAAGACCAGGAAGGGATTGGTGCGAACATGTCTATGGAGAAGCAAAGAAGATAACATGAGGTATACACATGAATGATGGATACATGACGATGCTAGAGATCAGTTCAAATGATGATTATGATGAAAATTCATGAACAGAGAAAATATTAAACAATGAGAGAAAATAAGGATTGATCAACTAACCTATAAATGGAATAACGAAGATGATTGGTTTGAAGAGTAGGGCCTGAAAATTGGAGAAAACAATGCTATGATCTTTGCTTGACCTCGAAGGCCGGTTGAGGACGGTCAAGCTGACCTCATGGAGGCTGTAGCACATTGGGTATAACATGGATCTCACCGGAGTATTCTTTCCGTCAACACTCTCGTACTCTCTCAATCTCTGTCACAGAAGGAAGCTCGAGGCTCAGGCTTGTTTAGGCTGCAGATGCGGTTAATAGAGGCAGAGGAATGGGTTTTGTTGAGGTGGAGGTTTGGAAGTTGGCAGTGAATGAAGGTGGTTTCAACCACCTGTAAATTGCGAGAGAGATGGAGATGAGGAGAGTTGAGTGGTTAGTGTGAGTTAGGGAAGTTAGGCAAAGGGATTGGAGGTGGAGGTTGGCTATGAAGTTGGTCGGAGAAGTTGGGAAAAAGGTAGGAAGTTGGGGGAAAACAAAGGACACGATGCTTGGGAATTATGGGGTTTGGAGGTTGAAGATGAATGATAGTCGTTGGATGTTGTGATGCAATGACTAAGCAAGGGGAAGAAGAGAAGTAACCTGGAGAGTCTGATCATCAGATATCAGACGACTCTAGATGAGAGCGGGTAGGATAAAAGGACCGACTACGTGGTTCACTGAGAGTAGGCCACATGGCCCGATCAAAAATTAAGAAAAAGGAAAAAAAGTAAATTAGAAACAAGTAATTAGAAAAATAATCAAGAAAAGTGATGAAGATGAAAATTGTAGATCTCATCGAGATCTACAATTTCATGTAGAACTCAAAGAGAAAATAAGTCATCTCTACATAGATAAGAATTACAAAAGTAATTAAAATCGTTAAAACATTTCTCTTTTATTTACTTTTCCATTTTTAGATTATTGAATTATGATTTATGTTATAATAATTATGTACAATATTATTCTAATTTTTATTGGTTTTTATCAATAAAGAAATACATAAAATAATAACACTATAATAGGTTGTATAGTATAGTATAGTATAGTATAGTATAGTATAGTATAATTAGAATCAATTCTTTACAAAACATAAAATATTAACTAGAGATAATTGTTAGAGAATTTTGGTGATTTTACTTAAGCAAGAGAGATAATTATTTTATTTTAAGTTGATAAATCTGGGATTTATCATCCCGTATACTTAAGTTAAGCTCGTCTTCAAGCTAATAAATAAAGAATCAATTAGAGAGTTAGTGATTTTAGTGAATTCCCTTGGCATGTGCACGTACAAGAACAAGGCTTGAATGACCTAGACACTCGGTTTGAAGAGATCCTAAGACTCTAAGCCGAACTTGCCCTAATCAAAAGGAATTCAACTCCTCTAATTATTAGACTTTCAATGTATAAATATATAGTAAGAGGTATTTCTTAGTGTGTTGACTGCATTCACAAGAGTTGAGTCAAAATGTCACCTAAAGTTCCAATACCGGAGGTTCTCCTAAAGACCCAACCCTCAACACTAGGGAATAAATATATTCTTGCTTCAATCCACTGTCTCTTTAGTTTGTCAGACTTGAGCCTGGTCCAACATTTCTTTGGCGGACTCACGATTGAGAGTCATAAGCTCGTTGATGTCGCTTGTGGCGGCTCTCACTTTAACAAAGACAAGGATGTGGTTTGGCAAATTTTTGAAGTAGTGGCTGAAGGAGAAGCTACCCTATCATCATACCCGTGCTTATATAAGGCAACCGTAAGTTCATCAGAAAGCAATGCATATGGCATCATCCCATGAGCAGGATAGGGATGAGAGCTCAAATTATCCAAGGTCGCTATCATCGAGAAATGATCACAATATCTTTAGAAACTTGATGTGATCGAACAGAGGATGCAACACTTGGACAAACTTGATCAGATTATCAAGCATCTGGAGCTGAAGGTGAATAAAATCGGCTCCTACAATTTCGTGTCTGCATCAACTGCTAATCTCGTTGAGACGAAGGAACCAACCTCGCCACAACCTCCTCAGCGGAGTCAGCTCAATCCAACGGTTCAATGCGTATATTACGTGCAAGCCCCAGAGCCTTCATCGCTTCAGCAATCACAACAACAGATGGTTGTGTACCAACCAGAACTTCAGGTCCTCACATATCCATGTTCCCCTCTACCACCTCTCATTCAAGAAGTGAACGGAATTTGGTCTAATGATGCGTAGCTGGCTCATCCAGGCAGACCCAACAGGGCCATAATGCAAATTTTCGTCCATTCCCTCAGCATCAAGGAGGGAGGTTTGTCCAAGGTCAACAACAACCTAACCACAAAGCAGTCTCAGTCCTATCAGCAGGGCTGGAGACAAAATCAATATAAGCAAGCACAATACCTGCCATACCAACAGAACAAGCAGTATGCGGTTGTGCCAAACAAGCACCCTCCTCCTCACAATCAATAATACAATTATCCTTCTTAATATCCTTCACACCAGTTTTATCAGCAGCCTTCGCACCACTCACAATCTCAGCGTGGCCAACACACTGAACCGTTAGAGGCCCCTCCATTGAACTCCTCCCTCGATTGTTTGTCCCAGCTTGTAAAGAGACTCACATAAATGAGTTAGAAGATAGATGACCTCACCATTACAAAGATCCGATTCCGGCACGGGTGGAGGCAAACCCTAACAATTTTAGAAAGCATGAGCATGTAGTTTGTGACGTTTTTTCCAAACCCATGGAGTCAGATGTGCATGATGATTTATTATCTATTGTGATACTCCCAAGAGCGGTAGGACATTGCATCTATCTGCAATAATGAAGGGAAAAAATAAAGCTTCCACATGCGAGTCATCATCCTCTTATGTATCATCAAGTCCAGCAATAGGGTCGAGTGAGGAAGAAGAAGGAGAAGCACTGGAAAAATTCCCAAAAATGATAAAGTTCAAAAATAACAAAAAGAGGACAGCAACAGCTAGAGCACTAGCCAACCAACGACGTAGAAGTCAGCATTTGCAGCTGACTCAATGCCAGTCAAAGGAGCCCCGCCTGTTATTTTGGGATGATCACCACTACAAATGGATGAAGACTCTATTTTTGTCATCTGGATATTCAGCCTAATTTGGGCATAGATTTTGATGTTGTAAATAAAAATAATATTTCTGCTCATTTTGGTTCTGTACATATTCCTTTTCTAGATGCTTTCAAAAATTCTAAAAAAATAAAAATTTGAAAACAACTTTGTCCGATCCAGATGATGTGCAAATTATTCAGAATCTTATTCTTGAGATGCATTTGATGTGCAACTTTTTAACGAAACCTCGTCTTTGATCATTCCTAATGCATGCTTAAGCTTTGAAACTCTTGTACATGGCCTCGACTGATCTGCAGCTGTCGGTCAATAACACTCCTCCTCCATGTTTATAAATAACCTCCCTCGCCTCCTTGCTCGATTTGATCCCTCTTCATTGGTTTTTATCCCCTCAAATTGACTCTTAGGATTCATAATGATGAGGAGTGCCCGATTGTTAATTTGCAATGAGGAGAAGTTGAGGAGAAGGAGATCCAACCATCGCCGAAGCTCTGCCTAGTGGTTTCGCCTCCTTGGTTCCGGCCAAGTTGAGGCCCTCATCTTCTGTTCCAAGGTAATATATTTAGTATACATTTCATTTATGCAGTTGGTTTTTAGTTTAAATTAGCATGTTAGCATGAAATCCAAGATCCTCGTTGAATTGGAGCTCGAGCTCCAGGTCTATTTCATTGTACAACGTCCTTGTTCCACCCTCATTTCCACACTCATCACTCTCCTGACCACATTCTCCATCCGATACATTCATTTACCCCTTGATTCCTGCAAGGAATCAAGGTCTCGAGCTCCCGTTGTCATCCCTTACCGGAGCTGCACCCATCCACCCCCATTCCCCCTCGAAACTTGCCAATAAAGGCCCATAAAGCCTTGTCAGGTCGTCCTACGTGATTCCATGCAAACTGTACTTCTGGAGGAGCCCATCTGAGGGCTTTTTCTTATCCAAGAACAAAGTTTCAGGTCTTCGCCGGAACTTGCGAGCTCCAACGCTCAATCAATGAGCCTTAGATCCATCTGAAGCCCCTGGGAGGTATGGGGCGGCAGCTGGAACGTGAAGAGCCCCTCGGTGATGCTCCAAGTGCCAGGAGGAGCGAGCATCGCCAGATTCAACCTCGCCAAGGGCGAGTTCCTCGCCTGTTCTTCCTAGACCCTTGAGCATTGCTGGAACAAGAACAAGAAGTCTAGAAAAGCAGTTGACGTCGGATCTGAAAAGGCCTCCACCATCAATCTCGTATGGAGATCTAATCTCGGACGTCTGCATTGAACCATCATCGCATCATCTAGGGGGAGCCATGTGTTAAAGTGGATCGTCTTTGACTGTTGAATTAGGAACATGTGGGGGGGAGGGGGGGGGGGTAAATTGCATATTCAACCCCATTTTTTTGTTATTTTCATTGGTCCTATAATTTTTTAAATTAGTTTAATATTTTTTGCGGAACATTTGCAAGTAGACCCTCGAGCTTTCTGCATATTGCCTTTTGGTCCTTGCCAATGTAGCTCACATGCTCCCCCACGTGAGCTGAGCATTTTGTAGTCAGACCTTTGCGGGGTTTTGTAATTACATTTTAATATTAAAACTTTGAATATCAGTTCAGAACTTTTGAGTACATTACATTGTGCTCATTGCTTTTTTTTAATTGAAATATACCCCTACTGGTTCAATTATATTTTGTGCATATTTGCTATTTTCTATAAATATCACTTGTACTCCAAAAATAATGAAAAAATATGGTCATGTGTCTTATGCAATTATCTTTCATACTTTAATTTTTATTTTACATTTTACACATTTTCCCATTTATAAAAAAATAGAAAAGTGTGTGTTTTTTTGTTTAGTTTGAAACAACCCAAAGATTATAAAATCGTATTTAAAAATTCCACGAAATAGTAGTTGTTTATTATTGTATATTATAACTCCAAACCAAATATCTCTAAAAATATAAAAAGAAAATCAAAATTTAAAAAGCTCCAAAATCTTTATAAAAATTATAAAAAAACTTTAAAATTACCGAAAATATTAGTTTCTATTTGATATATATATTTTTTACATATTAAAATTAGTTTTGAGAATTTTTGCATTATTTTTTATTTTTAAAACTCAAAACAATACGTCTTATTAATCTAGTCACTTTTTCTAACTATTTCTGAATTTAAAAATACTTAAACTTTAGCAAAAATCCTTGAAAAATCACAAAAATATCAAAAAAATATGAAAACACAAAAATATATTATTATGCAAAATTGGAATATATTTAGCTATATTTATAATTATAATACTCTAAATTGTATTATATACTTATATATAAATGCTTATAGTTTATATTTATTTGAGTTATTATAAATATTATATAATTATTTTTAAACCTTTCAGAAATTTAAAAGGACTATTTTCATTTATATTTTTTGATTTTTGTATATTTATATATTTTATAATATATACTCTTTATATTATACACAATATCTATATATATACATACTTATATTATATATTAAAAAGAAAAAGGAATTAAAAATCAGAAAATCAAAATAAAAAATATTTAATTAATTAAAATAAAATAAAATAAAATAAACACACACACACACACAATATATATTCAATTAAAACTCACACACACACATCGATTGAAATTGTGTATACATACTTATACACTTGCTTTATTTATCCATACAAATAATACCTGCTACGCCCCGTGCTTCTCGTGTTCGACCCCTACCTGCTTGCCATTATACACATTTATTTTAGGGTATAATAAATTTTGATTCACACATCTATTTTGCTTGCTTGATTTACTCCTATTGTGTGAGTTGATTGTTGCTTAGTCACTCGATCTTGGTGAGCTGTCATCATAACGACTTAACGGACCCACCTTGTGTGATCCTAAGACTCCTCCCCTGATTGTAGTGGTTATACTTGATGAGTTTGACTAAAATGCAACATACATACACACACACACACACACACACACACATATATATATATAGGGAATTTATCCAGAGAGCTCTGTGCCCATTTGGGTTTTTTGAGCACCCAATTGTAGTCGTCCATCTACAAGATTCAATCCCAAAAAAATAAGAACTGATTTTCGTATGGAAATAAAATAAAATCGGAAATTAAAACTTTTCTAAAAATAGCGTTATGTTTTTGGAAAGTGCAAGGCACACGTATATCATTCCTAAAACTATCGATTCATTCCAACGCATGGTACGTTTTTCGTTTCAACGCAAGAAGAGAGGTATGCTATTTGTTTCATGATTTGATCGCTTATTTCTATCATAATTTCTTTGTTTCAATGATATTTTTATTCTATTTCATCGTTTCCTAATTTCATGATTTGACCGCTTATGAAATTTCATATTTTTTATCGTAAGCAATATTTTTTTCGAGAAATATGATTGAATTATGAGAAAGTAGTGTTCATAATATCAATTTTTATTCATTTTGATACATGATCTGTAGTAATAATTGATTTTTTATCGAATGTATTTTGTTTTCATATAATAAAAAGTTACAGTAAATACAGTTGTTATTTTTCATGTGTTAATTTGAAAATATACTGAGTAACAAGTTACTTGTCATATAACGAACGTTACTAACAATTCATTACAAGTTACTTGTCATTGAATGATTCTTACTGAAGCGAGTATATTGCTGAGTTACTAACAATATATTACAAGTTACTTGTCATATAACAAACGTTACTAATAATTCATCACAAGTTACTTGTCATCGAATGATTCTTACTGAAGCGGGTATGTTACTGAGTTACTAACAATTCATTACAAGTTACTTGTCATCTAACAAACGCTACTAACAATTCATTACAAGTTACTTGTCATTGAATGATTCTTACTGAAGCGAGTATATTGCTGAGTTACTAACAATTCATTACATGTTACTTGTCATATAGCAAACGTTACTAACAATTCATTACAAGTTACTTGTCATTGAATGATTCTTACTGAAACGAGTATATTGCTGAGTTACTTTTCTTTATACAATTCTTACTATTCACAGATATAAATTAATTTATTGTTTCTTGCAGAACAATGCAACAATTTGGTGTCTTGAAGAAGCTGTTGTTATGACGAGGAGCGAGAGCAAAAACAACATCATCTAAATGAACTAGAAGACGGTTGGAATTTGGATGTTCACCATATAACTATAATTAAGTAATTTATGTGTGACTTGCAGTAACACTTGACGTATTACAAGTAATTAAATAGGCTACATAAGTAAAGAAGGTGTGATTCGATAGTAATTCAAAACAAAGAATAAAACAAGTAAGATATATAGAAGCATCAATGACATGTAATAAATTGTAGGTAAAAGAAGGTAATGGAATAAGTAAGTTGGAATAAGTATAAAAAATCACGTGACCAATAACTTATGTAATGCTATCAGTAACACTCGATACATTATAAGTAATTAAAAATGTTATATAAGTAAATAAGAGCTGCTTCAGTAAGAATCAAAGTATTAAGTAACTATAACAATCAAAATAACTTCAGTAAAATGGACATTTGTAATCAGTACTTATTGTATGGACATTAGTAATTCACATAATTAAATACTGATCTCACAACAATAGTTACTTGAGATCTGAATATGTATTACTTGAGTAACATGAATGAATTACTGATCTCTGTACAATATAATATTGGGATATTTACCCAGCAGACCCTGAAATCTTTCGAAATTACCTCTACGACCTTTGAAACATCGTAATTCCTCCCACGACCCCGTAATCTTGCTCCGTCTTACCGTACAGACCCTCCCGTCAATTTTAACTACGTTTGAGTCAGTTACTTGGGTTAGTCATGAGTTAATCTAACCAATTTACAATCGAACGGTTAGGATTAACTAAAATAAAAAAATAGAAAAAAATCCTGTGGGAGAGGAAAGTAGCATCCGTGGTTGCGAGGGACGGCGCAGGTGCTGGGGGGGGCGGGGCTGGGGGCTCCATCGCTGGGAGGTTGGGAGGGGCGGCGCGCGCCGGCGGGGAAGAGGGGAGGGGTGGCACGCTGGGAGGTTGGGAGGGGCGGCGCGCGCCGGCGGGGGGGAGGGGAGGGGTGGCACGCTGGGAGGTTGGGAGGGGCGGCGCGCGCCGGCGGGGGGAGGGGAGGGGTGGCACGCTGGGAGCTTGGGAGGGGCGGCGCGCGCCGGCGGGGGGGAGGGGAGGGGTGGCACGCTGGGAGGTTGGGAGGGGCGGCGCGCGCCGGCGGGGGGAGGGGAGGGGTGGCACGCTGGGAGCTTGGGAGGGGCGGCGCGCGCCGGCGGGGGGAGGGGAGGGGTGGCACGCTGGGGCTCCATCAACTCGGGCTTCTTCTCAACGCTAGTCAAAGCCGGGGACGTCAAGGTCGTTTTCACAGGCCGGATGGCTTCTTCTCTGCTATGCCGATGGCTTCGGGTACCACGCCTATGGGAAGGCCGGATGTCCTCGACGGGCGAGGGTGGTCAGCGTTCTCTTGGAGAAGACACCGCGAGGGAGCTGGGGAGGCGTCGAATCTATCGCGACGGGTATGGGTTCCCAATGATGACGGTGGAGGAGCAGACCGCGGTGGTGGGCAACCCGCTGCTGTACGAGCCGTTCCTGGAGTCGGCAAGGAGGAAGGGGCTGAATGCAAGCGAGGCGTGGTGCGAGGACTACGGCGTCGGGAACGAGGACGGGGAGGAGGCGGAGGTCGGGGAGGAGGGCCATGGAGGGAGGAGGTGTTGGGTGTTGGGGAAAAGGAGGAGGGTAGAGGGAGTGGCAGTGAAGGTAAATTCGACAAATAAAATAGGCATAAGATAAAAGAATTTAACGGAATCTGGTTAGTTTTAACGGGTAAATGGATGGGGGTTAACCACAGGGTTTATTGGGTAAGGGTTAGCAAGATTACGGGGTCGTGGGAGGAATTACGATGTTTCAAAGGTCGTAGAGGTAATTTCGAAAGATTTCAGGGTCTGCTGGGTAAATATCCCTATAATATTACAGATGTAAAATACTGACAATTGTTTCAGTATTACTGATCTCGCAACACATAATTACTTAAGTATATTATTTACATTACTGATCAAATGTACAATGACTATTTCTTCGGTACGAAATTAATGATTTAAATGCATCTTTCCAAAACCGCCTTCCTTTTTTTAAGGACTCGATATAATTGGAAATATAAGAGGCTCAAACGTATTAATATCTTTCCAAAACCGACCAACTATTTTAAGGAAATGATTTAACTCGAATTCTTATTATGTTAATAATGCAAACCACATCGTTATTGCTAAAATCGTCCCCTTCCAAATAGAACCAACGCATACACATGGCGAGCCCACATTTGGTGCTCACCACAACCCAAATGGGCACATGGCTCTCTGGATAAGCCCTCTCTCTCTCTCTCTCTATATATATATATATTATTCGAATTTGGGGCGGGTTCAGATTCGTCTACCCACAAAGTAATCCCAAACCCATACCCATACCCACATGGGTAGTAACTTCAAAACCCGAACCCATCCAAAACTAGATAAATTTCGTATCTTTAAATGGGACGGGCTCGAATCAAGTATCCAATTGGTACACCTAGATTGGCATCCCTAGTCTTCCACCTCTAACCTATATCTCTTTAATTCTCTCTCTCTCTGTCTCAAGTTTGACAATCACCAGCAACGTATCTATCTCTAATAGTAACTATATCATTCACATGTGAGCAATATCATAATCGTTCCCATCCACCTTAAAGGCTATTCTAGGAACCTGATTTAAAAATTAAAGGAAAAACAAACAAAATAAAAATACTCTATAACAATCACAATGGAAAAAGTCCACAACTCCATGATAGGAATAGAAAAAAGAATGCTTTGCCATATTTTTTTTCCAACCGCTGAAAATATAAATAAATGTAACTTCAAAGTTCATAACCCTTAAATCTGTCACGAATTCCTGGTAACGTGACGCTGAAGCGTCAATTAATAGGGCTTGATTCACCCATTTTGTATTTCTTAAATATAGAAAGAAAATTTATAAAAAGTGCAACTTCGAAGTTAGCATTGGAGGAAGTAATACTATTGTCGGGTTGCAAAATTGAACAATTTAATATTGCACAGCTTAGTTCTGTTTGTCTTGTTATTGAACGATTTGATTCTTCAGTATAGATACCAATGGCTAAAAATGCACCTGATTTATAGCGTTTATCATAAATCATGCAATTAAGACCTTTCTAGAAACACCAAATACGATAGCAATCAGGACTCACGTTGCCGTTAAACTACCCAAACGGACACATTTTCCGACTTAGCGTGAAAACAGCAATTAAATAATCACATGCTGCACAGGTCAAGCTAGAATCGACGTTCTTACCATCTATCCAGGGATCCATGTTCGATGCTCCTCCCACCTAAGCAGGAGCCCCTTTGTCTCCAAAGGAGACAGACAACGTGAGGGAAGTATCCCTCCACTCCACTCCCCAATAGGGGTGCCCCGCGGGAGAGAGAGAGAGAGAGCTTCCCTCTCGGCTGCCCTCCGACGTAGAGCGAGCAAACCCTAGGGATACAAGAACCGCACTGAGGTTGTCGATCAATCCCCCTTCTCACGAAATGAGCAGGCACAACACCCGCAGCAAGAACAAGCGCAACAGGACCGACTCAACGCAAGACGACCCCTCCTTCCAAGTCCTCAGGTCCCGTTTCTCCCATTCCCCTCATCCCTCTTCTCATTATTTATCTCAACCTTCCAGCTTTATTGTTATTATTGATATTATTTGTCGGTATTGTCTTCAGGAAGATCCACGTCACCGGCGAGGTCTCCCAAAGCGACATATCGCAGCTATATTCGATCGCGAAGCCCGCCTGCGAGGGCTGCCGCGGGAACTCCAAGGACAACCCGAATTGCTTCTGCGGGCTCATCCCCTCCTCCAATGGCACCAGGAAGAGCGGCCTCTGGCAGAAGATGTCCGACATCATCGCCTCCCTTGGCCCGAACCCGTGCAGGGACCTCCGATCGTCTCCCGATACACCCGCAGGATTGACCAACCTCGGGGCGACCTGCTATGCCAACAGCATTCTCCAATGCCTGTACATGAACACCGCGTTCCGGGTTGGGATCTTTGCGGTGGAGATGGAGCTCCTCAGACAGCACCCCGTGCTGGATCAGCTCACGAGGCTGTTTGCGCAGCTGCACTCGAGCAAGATGGTCTTTATAGATTCTGCTCCTTTCATTAGGACGCTGGAGCTGGATAATGGGGTGCAGCAGGACAGTCACGAGTTTCTGACATTGTTCCTTTCCTTGTTGGAGCGGTCGCTTCGACATTCGAAGGTTCCGAGGTCCCGGAATGTTGTCCAGGATCTGTTTCGAGGCACCGTGTCGAATGTGACTAGGTGCGATTTCAAAAATGAAATCTTTTTGATATTAGATTTTCTAAATCCTCTACGGCATTAACTGATGTCTAATTCTATTGAAAGCAATTTTTAAAATCCACCACGTTGAAGCAACAAAAGAAATTCGACACTGTCTTCTTGAAATTTGATGAATATATTTTGGTAATATTTCATCACAATCAAAATAATATCGACATTCTGAATGAGGCATTGCAATTTAAGAAAAACACATCTTTTAAGATGCTCAGGCAATGGTGGTTGCGCAGCCCTGAATAGGATAAGTTCTGATTTATATATCACCCTATTGAACCAGTTGATTTGGGATGAGGTTGGATTTATTGAACTTTGTTAAGAAACTTTTGTTATGTAATTGAAGGTGCTCAGTCTGCGGAAGGGAATCCGAAGCATCTTCAAAAGTGGAAGATTTTTATGAGATTGAGCTGAACATCAAGGGACTGAACACCATCGGCGAGAGTTTAGAGGACTACCTTAGCGTGGAAGAACTTGAGGGGGAAAATCAGTACTTCTGTGAGTCATGTGGCATGCGAGTTAATGCTACCCGATTTATTAAGCTTCGCGAGCTTCCTGTAAATCTCAATTTCCAGCTGAAGCGATATGTATTCCTTCCAAAGGTATTTCTTTGTGCACATGGTTCCCCAGCAGATGTATGACATACCAATATGCTTTTATTTTCTGGCGCTTTTTAAGCGATTTTCTTCAACTATTGTTCATTTATTTCTTCCAAAGGTATTTCTTCTTGCACATGGTTCCCCAGCAAACTTATGATATACGAATATGTTTTTGTTTTCTGTCTCTTTTAAATGATTTTCTTCAATTATTGTTCATTTCTATTTATGTTTTCTTCAGACTACAACGAAGAAGAAAATAACATCTTTGTTTAGTTTTCCCAAGGAACTGAACATGAGCCGACATATAAGTAGTCCCAATGAATCATCATTTACATATGAGCTTTCTGCCATATTGATCCACAAGGGTACCGCTGTCAACAGTGGACATTACATTGCTCACATTAAGGATGATAATACGGGGCAATGGTGGGAGTTTGATGATGAACATGTCTCAAAGTTGGGGCGATATCCTTTTGGGCAGGGCCCTTCAAACTCTTCCACAAAGTCTTCTCCACCTTTGCAGATAGACCATCACGAACAACCTCAGGCTGTCTCAAATGGAAATCATACAAGTAGTGCTGGTATATCAGCTTTGGTTAGTAGTAAACCTGCTCAATCTGAAGAGATATTTTCATCAAGTGATGCTTATATGCTTATGTATAGTCGCAAGGCTGTCAAGGAGAACATTGATAAAGCTCAGGGAGGATCTGCTATGAACAATAACAATATAGATGGTTCTCTTCCACTTCATTTCTCCGATCTGGTAGATAGTCTTAATGCTTCATATGCTAAAGCCTGTGAAGAATTCCAGTTAAAGAAGGATAGTCAAATAAGTAATATTACTGAAAGGCGTCAAGAGGTGAAGTCAATCCTAACTGAAGCTCCTGTTCGTTCTAATGAAGAACCCTACTTCTGGATCTCAACAGAATGGCTTCGTCAATGGGCTGATTCCATCATACCTCGGTAACCCACAAAGACTTGTTTGTTCTACATGAATGATGATGTTTAAATTCTGTTGTGTAATTTTTCATTAAAAGGCCATTTTAATAAACATATAATTGTTCTAGAGATAACAATAACAATAGAAATCAGAAAATTCGTCTGAGAATGGAGAAAAAAAACTTTTTTGCTTGCTTGACCTGTGTCTGTACTGTAACAAGCATGCCCAGGTAATATTTATGGCACTGTCTCTGTACATGGTCTCTAATGCTAAAATATAGGTTTTTGGGCAATTAGGAGGTATGTGGTGGTCAGGGATGAAGGGGTGGGTAGATGCCACACGCAACCCACACCCAACTTTGAAGGTATATGTATAGATGATTTTGGATCAAGTCAGTATGCAAATTCTTTGTGAAAGATGCATATGCTATTATTCTCTTCCCTGACCATTCCCATATTCTGAATAGGCCATTCCTTTCCGTAGATGCTGATATCCTGTAGAACATCCGGGGATGCCACTTGCCCTCTACAACATCCAAGGATGCCACTTGCCAATCACAACATTAAGTCTCTGGCTTATATTATATGCTAGAGATCTCTTAAGAAATACTGTTTTTACTTATTGGCGGGCCATCTAAATTCACTGCCTTTTCTTTTGTTTATGCTTATGTTTCTTACATTGTTGGGAAAAATGAAAGAGATGTTTATTCCATCAACCCAGGCTCTCTTATATAGGAGAGTAGCCTATGGGTAAACTACATAACGCATACGGCTGAAAATAAAAATAACAGAGAGATACAGGAAACTAATATATATGTTAACACTCCCCCTCAAGATGGAGCATAGATATCAATCATGCTCAGCTTGGACGCATACTTCTGGAATGGGCCTCGTAGTAATGCCTTGGTTGATAATATCTGCAGTTTGATTCTCTGAAGTAACATGAGATGTAGCAATGAACCCCTTCTGAATCATGTCACGTATGAAGTGACAGTCGACCTCAATGTGCTTGGTTCGCTCATGGAATGCTGGATTGTTTGCAATGAACATGGCTGCCTGATTGTCACATTCTAAGTTCATAGGAAGTGGTACATCTATACATAGATCTATAAGCACAGCCTTTACCCACATCATTTCTGTGCTAGCCTGGGCCATAGCCCTATATTCGGATTCAACACTAGACCTAGCTACCACCGTCTGTTTCTTGCTCCTCTATGAGATTAGAGAATCTCCAACATAGACTGTAAACCCAGAGGTGGACTTCCTGTCCTTGGGACAACCTGCATAGTCTGCATCTGCACATGCTGAGATAGAAATCCCCTTGCCTTTCTTGAATAGCAAACCTGCACCAGGAGATGATTTGAGATACCTGAGTATCATATGTATAGCATCCATATGGACTCGACGTGGTTGCTCCATGAACTGGCTCACACGACTCACTGCAAAGGATATATCGGGCCTAGTGATCGTGACATACAACAGTTTGCCTACCAGTTCTCTGTATCTTCTTCTGTCCACCTCCTCTGTATCATTATCATATAGCTTCATGCTAGGGTCCATTGGTGGTGTTGTAGCAGGCCGGCACCTAAGCATACCTGTTTCACTCAACATGTCCGTAACATATTTTCTCTGCGACATTACTAGCCCATACGGATTTCTGGCGAATTCCAGCCCCAGAAAATATCTAAGGACTCCAAGGTCCTTAGTGACAAATTCGCTACCCAGCTTTTCTTTCGCCTGCTTTATTCCTTGTTCATCATCTTCTGTAATCAAGATGTCATCTACATAAACCATAATTGCAATAATACCTCTTGAAGTCTTCTGTACAAACAAGGAATAATCAGCATTAGAGCGTTTGTATCCTTGTTTTTCAAAGAGGTCTGAAAGCTTCTGAAACCATGCTCTGGGGCTCTGCTTAAGGCCATAGATAGCCTTATGAAGTTTGCACACCTTAGAACACTCCCCCTCAACAGCAAAACCGGGAGGCTGTTGCATGTAGACTTCCTCCTGTAGGTCTCCATATAAGAACGCATTCTTTACATCCAACTGATATAGCGGCCACTCTCGACTAACCGCAATTGACAGCAAGATCCGTAGGGTAGAATGACGGGCTACTGGCGAGAACGTATCAAGATAATCCACCCCGTATGTATGTGTAAAGTCACGTGCAACAAGGCGGGCCTTGTATCTGTCAATACTGCCATCTGCATTCTGCTTGACGGTAAATACCCACTTGCAGCTCACTGGGGTCACATTTGCAGGTATAGGAACTAGACTCCAAGTTCCCCTAGATTGAAGTGCCGCCATTTCTTCCTTCATTGCTAGACGCCATCTAGTATCCTTCAGAGCATCTTGATAATTCCGTGGAATATCTAAAACTGACAAGGAAATCACAAAGTTCCTGAAATCCCCAGATAGTCGCTCAAATGACACAGAAGCTGCTAAAGGATATGTGGCGCAGCTCCTCTTCGATTTGTATATAGCAATAGGAACATCTAAATCGGCTGTGTCCTCATCTGGCCTCTGCAACATATCCTGAAATATCATTAGATCCATCAAGAGTAATATCTTCAGTACATACCTTAGGCGAGCTAGGAGATGAATCATGACCATGAGCTGGAGTAGGCCTGCGGGTATAATGAAATGGTAGTGGTGAAACAGGGATAGTACTTGGAGGTGCGGATGATGGTAAGGGAGCTGGTGGTGGTTGTGGTGGTGATGGTACTGGTGGTGGTTGTGGTGGTGATGGTACTGGTGGTGGTGGTGTCATATAGATGGCATAGGTAGTAACTGGAGGTAGCTGCTGATCACGTGAGGATGAAAAATACATTACTGATTCAAAAAATGTAACATCTGCACTAACAATATACCGCTTACGCAATGGATCAAAGCACTTGTACCCCTTTTGAGTTCTGGAGCACCCAACAAACACACACTTGACAGCCCTAGGAGAGAGCTTGTCAGTACCGGGAGACAACTGGTGGACAAAGGCAACTGAGCCAAACACACGAGGAGTAAGGGAAAACCGATCCTTACCAGGAAAGATAAGGGAGAAGGGAATCTGTTCACCCAAAACTGAGGACGACATACGATTAATTAGGTAGCATGCTGTGAGAACCGCGTCACCCCAGTAAGAGTAAGGAGCATGACTCTGTATAAGAAGTGATCTTGTGACATCTAGTAGGTGGCGATGTTTCCTTTCAGCAATCCCATTTTGTTGAGAGGTATAAGCACATGATGTTTGATGGATAATCCCTTTGGATGAGTAGTAATTGGTTAGGACATGAGTACACAATTCTAGGGCATTATCACTTCTCACAATTTTAACAGATGTGGAGAAAACATTACGAATTTCATTAAGAAAATGGATAATAACATTCCCTGCTTCAGATTTATTTTTCAACAAAAATACCCATGACACACAAGAGAAGTCATCCACAATAACTATATAAAACCTGTATCCCTGATGATCATGTACACGAATCGGACCCCAGATGTCAATATGAAATAACTCAAACTTGGAGGTACTACTCCGACCTGGACGACTGAGAAAGGTAGACCGGTGATGCTTTCCCAACTGACAAGCCTCATATTGGATGGATGTGTGAGGCAGACCCTGGGGTAACACACGACGCAACTTCTGAAGCGGTAGATGTCCAAAGCACAAATGCCACAGCAGAGGAGATATGGGTCCAGTAGGTAGGGATGAGGTTCCAGCAAAAGGAGTCTGATTGAGGCGATAGAGGCCTCCTTGCTCATAGCCACGACCAATCACGTTGCCCGTAAGGATATCCTGAAAAATAAGAGAAGATGGATAAAAAATTGCCCGACATTGTAAATCTTTTGTAATCTGACTGATTGATAGTAAATTCATTGAAAAATCAGGTGCATGTAACACATTCTTGAGCTGCATAGAAGATGTCAGTCTAATCTCCCCCTGACCAGTAATTGGAGAATGTGTACCATTGGCAATGACCACTGTTCGGCCTGGAGGAATATGAGAATATCCTGTAAGTAAACTCTGATCGCCACATAGATGATGTGTAGCGCCCGAGTCCATAATCCAAGGTAATGTATCTGTTCTACTACTGGTAATCGCAAGTATGCTACCTGAAGCACTGGTAGACGCAGAAGCAGATGCAGCAGCATCATATTGACTCTCAGTAGTTGGTGCTGTGCCAGATGGGGGAATAATACCCCTTAGACGGGCAACTAGATCATCGAACCGCTGATCCAAGGTGGCAGCAGATGGAGGCTCTATCTGCTCAGCGACTCGTGCAGATGCAAGAAATCCATGCTTAGAGTAGCATGTGTCTTCATTGTGTCCGACGCGATGACAGTTAGGTACAAGTTGGCCGAGTGCGGCCTCCTCTGCCACGAGGTCCACGTCCACGGGTCTGATGATGAAATCCACGACCCCTGTTGGCGGCCATGGCTGAAGCATTCTGATTCGTGGCCGTAGAAGGGATAGTGATGCGGCTCAGTCTATGAAAGGCTTCCTCCATGGGAGGAATAGTAGAATCGGCCAAGATCTGGGATCGTGCCGCCTCATACTCTGGATCAAGTGCAGCAAGGAAAACACCCACCATAGTCGCATTCCGATATGTCTTCT
Source organism: Ottelia alismoides (assembly GCA_037367405.1). Classification (NCBI taxonomy): domain Eukaryota; kingdom Viridiplantae; phylum Streptophyta; class Magnoliopsida; order Alismatales; family Hydrocharitaceae; genus Ottelia; species Ottelia alismoides. Next base: position 346,057 of record JAZKJV010007520.1, on the reverse strand, counting down.
GTTGCTCTGGCATGGCTATCAGGGGCATGAAGCTGTATAGCTTCTCGAACATCCCTCGCAGGGATGTGTAGAGTGAATGTAGAGGGCGACCATTCTGCTTTATAGTGAATATATCATGCTGGAGTTGCAGAATCTTTGTCTCATTCTTCGCCTGGGAGTATGTGGCCGCCATAATGTCCCACATGTCTTTGGCTGTGGGCTGATGTATAATATCATTGGCAATCTCGATTGCCACCGTTCCAGATAACCAGACTTTGACGTATGCGTCATCGGCCTCCCACGAGGCATTGGCTCTAGTCTTCTCAGCATGCTCTTCTTCGGTAAGAATGTGCTTCTTACCAGTTGACTTCATCATACTCATGAACTGCATCGCCCACAGTTCATAATTCGTACAATCCATCTTTACAATAGGCGCTGGACCACGAAAGGCGCCAATGGATGGGATATCCGCCTTGCTTTCTGACATACTGGAAACTGAAGACTGGAGCGATTGACTGAAGATAAGATTCGTCTACAAAGACAGACGGGTTTAGTTGCATGTGTAGACCTCAAGCAACTAAACCCATTTAGTTGACGGTGTGCGCTTTAGGGTTGATTCAAGAGCACACGCTTAGGGCTCTACGGTGCCCGCAGGAGCACTCAAGCACGCAAGAGCACAGGGGTGCGCAGGCGCGCGAGGGCGAGCGCTCAGTTGCGCAGCGCGAGGGCGAGCGCGCAGTCGCGCGTGAGGGCGAGCGCGCGAGGGCTAGTACGCTAGGCGCAGGCGCGGAGGAGGCGCATGAGAGGGGGGGGGGCGCGAGTATGCGCCGGCGGCGGTGAGAGAGAGAGGCACGCGGGTGGGGTAGGGATAGGGTTAGGGTTTCGAGAACTCCGGTTTAGGACCGTCGCTCTGATACCATGTTGGGAAAAATGAAAGAGATGTTTATTCCATCAACCCTAGGCTCTCTTATATAGGAGAGTAGCCTACGGGTAAATTACATAACGCATATGACTGAAAATAAAAATAACAGAGAGATACATGAAACTAATATATATGTTAACATACATTATTGCAGGGGCATTGAGAAAGTGGATGAAAGTTATTTTTAAAGCATTTTATTTTAAATCAAATTAATTCATATTAAATCTTGAAGAAAGATTTAACATCACATTCACTTCTCAGAGAAGAAACCTCTTTGAATTCCTTTGAGGATTGTTAGAAAATCGGAAGCGGAAGCGAACATGGAAAAAGATAAATAAAGAAGAAAGAACAGCGGGATTTTTACGTGGAACCCTACTCCGTGAGGAGCGGGATGAAACCACGGGAGAAGCCCTCAAAGGGGCGGATATTGCATTCCTTTTTCTCAATGAGTACAGGAGGTCTGGGGCTCTTTATATAGCCTCTCCAGAGCCTCCAAGTCCCACCGTTACACGATGTGGGACTAAACACTGAATGGGGTAAATGGATCTCCTCCAGGATCCATTTACCCTGCTACAACTCAATATGGCGCATACAACTTATACTCCAACACTCCCCCTCAAGCTGGAGCATGCAATGCTCAGCTTGGACAAACAGACAGAAACTCAACTCAACGCTACAAGACACTACGGACAATATCAACCCAACGCGCACATTGCTGCAGTCGAGGACGTTGCTTCTCATGCCGTGCAGGTGAGGAGGACGAACGGGCTGGAGTGTGAGTCAACTGAAGACTCGGAATCTGACCGTCGAGTCTGAACTTGCGCCTGAAGTCTCCTCGTCGGAGAACTGGGTCTCTCCCATCTGGCTCAGAGAATGGTGCACTGCTCTGGTGTACCTATGATACCACATGAAAACCCTTGCCAACATATGGCATAGGGAATGGTCCTCTGCTCTGGAGTCCCTATGGCTCACATGAAAACTCTGGCCTGACAACAAGAAGAATGATGGGGACCTCCGACAAAGATGGCAACTTATGCTCATCTGACAATGACCGCACACTCGTGTGTGTCTGAACCTGGACTCGGAAGACAATCGTCGAGTCTGAACCTGGATCTGAACCGTAGAGTCTGGAATCTGATTGGTCTGGAAATTTGCATCAATCTGGATCTGAACCGAATAGACCTGTGACTCTACATATACTCCCCCTTTCTCCCATACTTGTCGGAAATCAGACACATCGACAGTTGGGAGAAGACAACATAATGGGGAAACCGAACATCACTTGCGGCTTTTCCCCTTTTTTTTTAAAGCCGTTTCCTTTTTTTTTGCAAATTTTTTTAAGCCGTTCATTTTTTTCGGCTTTTTCTTCGCACAATTTTTTTTTTGAAAATGCGTACGGCTTTTTCCATGTACGCGCCTCTTTTTTCTCTCTCTCTCTCTTTTTTTTTAACAAAGTAAATGTGACCCGATTGAGCCCAAAGAAACCTTATCCCATTTGGGCTTTACAAAATACATCTTCTTTCTTTTCTCTCTCTCTCATTTTTTTTAAGTTCACCTCTCGGCCCAAATATCAGGCCCAAACATACGGCTCACAGTTATTTTTTTTAATGCTATTGGGCATTCGGGCCCTGGAATAAACATGTGCCTCTACTCCTTTTTTTTTGTTGATAACTCCGTAACCCTACTTAGGGTTCCCCCGTACGGGAACCCTCTTCATTAAGTCCCGCCGCCCCGATGGGGCCTCTGGTCACCCCCGCCCCTGAGGATCGCGCCTGGGGACAAGGGACTGGAGGAGTACGCGCGGGGTGCCGCCGCCTGGAGCATGATGGGCGAGATGGAGTCGCCGTCTGTGGGCGAGATGGAGCGGGAGCTCGCCGCCATGGAAGAAGAAGCAGGAGCTTGCCGTGTGCACGCGGGCGCGCGAGGGTCCGAGTGTGCACGCGATCTGGAGTGCTTGCTGCTAGAAGGGAAGCCGTGCGGACGATCAGGAGATCGGGGCGGCTGCTGGAGACTCACCGCTGCGAGGAGGAGGCGATTGGAGTGCCGCCGCTGTCAGGGAGATGTCGCAGCAGGGGCTCTGCTTGGCAGGAAGAGCATCACGCGAGGGGTGCTTGGCAGGGGCTGATGCCTGGAGGTACCTATCGCTCGCCTGGAGGCTGGGCAAGCGCCGTGGAGGAGCCTGGCGACTCCAAGGGCGGAAGACCAGCGCCTGTTGCGCATGAGGACCATGCTTTGGAGATACGGCTAGGGCCGCAGATGGGGAGATCCCCCATTGCCTGGAGGAAGATCGGTGGGCATCGCCAGAGCGTCAAGCAGAAATTAGGGTTCCAGGAACTGGAACTCTGAATAGAACTCCAAAAAAAAAATTGCCCAAGATCTTCAAGAACATAAATCTAAAACTCGAATCTCGAACAAAAATAGAGAATACAAAAAAAAAATCCTCGAGAATCGACCCGCTCTGATACCATGTTAGAAAATCGGAAGCGGAAGCGAACATGGAAAAAGATAAATAAAGAAGAAAGAACAGCGGGATTTTTACGTGGAACCCTACTCCGTGAGGAGCGGGATGAAACCACGGGAGAAGCCCTCAAAGGGGCGGATATTGCATTCCTTTTTCTCAATGAGTACAGGAGGTCTGGGGCTCTTTATATAGCCTCTCCAGAGCCTCCAAGTCCCACCGTTACACGATGTGGGACTAAACACTGAATGGGGTAAATGGATCTCCTCCAGGATCCATTTACCCTGCTACAACTCAATATGGCGCATACAACTTATACTCCAACAAGGATCTTTCAACACTATCAAGGGCTCTTATATATGCCGTTTTTCTTGGAAGGTATTTACGCTCTTTTGGAAGTGGAACTCTTTAAGATGGACATATTCAAAGTCAGTTAATGGGATAGAATCATGAAGGTTTTTGGAAAACTGATTCCTAAAAGCTATGTTTTTTCTTTATGTCTCAGAAAAGACTGCGATAGCGAGTGAATAGGCATTATATCCGGGAAGGAAATGGTGGAGGATGTGAGTGAGAGCCACCATCCAGGCAATGATGAGAGAGGGGAGAGGGAGAATGTTTTTGGGAGAAGGTAAAATTTAGCAGGGATAGTGAGTGGCGAGCAGGGCCTCATCTTTATCAACCATCGGAGATGTCCTATAAGGTGCAATGCTTTTGATCCATGGGACATGGCCATCTGGTGTTTGCTGGCTATGACCCGATTATTTGCTTCTGTTGTGGGAAGGTTGGACGTCGATATGTGTGCACATTGGTGGGCTTCCGGAAGGTGCAACTCTCCCTGAGGATGGTGACTCACCATTTGGTTCATGACCCTATCTAAGTTTTGTGGGTTGGTTAAGGAGATGGCACATGAAGAGGGGTGCTTGTGGTCGATAATGTCAGTGTTGGAGCAATCGCTCGAGTTGTCTTTCAACGATGATATGATGCATCTGAGAGGGTTCCTCATATCAAGGTTCAAAATATTGATATCGATTCATATCAGTTCGCGCGAAAAAGGATATATTGGGGATATATCGGAATATATCAATGATATTGGTGGAAATCTCAGAACTGACACAAAATCATGAATTAAGATAATCCTAGTTATCAAAACAATAAACAACATACAATACACATTTATATGCAAGAATGATGTGTATTTAGCACACTAATACACATTATATCACACATGTCGCTGGGTGTCAATGATGACAGTTGACTGCTGAGATATGTTATGGACATGTGATTCTAACTTGATCAACATTAGACTTATTTCATTTCTATTGCCCAAAGGAGGCAAAGTCTCCCAATTGAAGAACCATCGTATATATCTCCTTGTTGCACCATACCCTACCAGGTGGTCTCCTTACCCGGTTAACAAGCATGGGGGAGGGTCTAGGGGGAGCATGTGTACTCCCCCTGCGGGGGGTGTGGGGAGTCGAAACAAAATATATAAATCACGATGTGTTTTAATACCATGAGTAGCAAAATAAGTAGTGAAATCAAGCTTACAAGGTAATATTCATTGATATATATATATCGGTTAAATATCGACTAATATTGGTCAATATCCGGGAAATTTTGTACTGAAACCTATCATTTTTGAGCGACATGGCTCGATATGGCGATATATTGCCGATATCTCGCAGGATACCGGTCGTTGAAAATGATATATATGAATAGCGGTACCAACATCTCGTCGATACCGATATCTCGGCAATATATCACGATATATTAAACCATGCCTCGTATATGTTAGAAGGCTGACAGACTTAGAGGGCAAAATGTCATGTTGGATGCAGTGTTGCAGCAATTGGTATTTAGTATTCAGTCGGAGGGTCACTGGATAAATAATATTTGGTATTATGGAGAATGTTCGGAATTATTCATTTATGCATTTGTTGATTATTTTAAATATACAAATTATATGTAATATATATATATGTATATATATTCTTATATATATGTTTTATACATATACGACCACAATCAATAAGAGTCCAAGATAAAAGTACCAATTAACTAGTTACATATATGTAGCTTTAACATTTGTGGTGATACCGGGATAAATGGGAACCTTTAAAAAATAGAAAATAAAAAATCAACCGTTTGTTGCAATAGTCGGCCGAATATTTGGTCGAATACCCAAATATCCGGGTTGAATGTTTGTGGATATTCGGATTGGACCGAATATAAACATTCCATTTGGTCACCCAACAATATAAGAATATTTGGCCGAATATTCGGTCCATTCGGCGGAATCTCGCAAGAGTGGTTGGAAAAGGCAACTTGGGTCAACATAATCATATGGTCATTTGGTATCTTTCTTGTTGTGCCCATGGAACTTTTATTTCTTTTTAATGTCTCAAGGTGGTTGGCCTTCCCCTCTGCTGTCATGATTTCTGGTTAGCAAAGGCTACATTAACGATAATAGGGGAGGTTGTAATTGTGGTGGTAGATAACCTCTCTCAGGGAGCCCCTTAGAACTCATTGTTGAGGTAGATTGTTGAGCATCTCGATTTCTGGTAGACGCAGAGTTCGTTTCACGGAAGCCATAATTTGAGTCCTTGTGATGTAACTTGGAATCAAGAAAGGGCTAATATAGGATTTGTCTCCATCAATTCTATCCAAAATAATGTTTTATTAAATTAGGGTTTTGTCATCCATCTAATTAGAATAGTTAATTTAAATTAAGGTTATGTTAGTTATTAATTTTAGGATTTGTTTCCCTCTTATTTTTGTTTTACGATCTCGCTCCTATTATATAAAGGAGTTATGGATCATTTTTTTATCCAAGTTATGGATCGATCTATTAGTGAATTTAAGTTAAAATAAATTGGAGTTTTCTTTATACCACTTCTCCCCCTTTTCTCCTCATTTCACACAATCTTTGTGATTTTTCTCCAGACCTTACATAACGGGCATGTTCCTCTTCCTCCTTCACCTTCAAATTTCTTTCTCCACAAAAACCTTAGTTTGCATCAAGTGGTATCAGAGTATATCGTACACACCGTCCTCACGATCTAACAACCCTTCCATGCATACACGTGAACATTAAACCAAAGAACCGCGTTCAATATGCCATCTAATATGGTCGAGTCTAAGGAAGCCTTTGCAATGATACACTAGATTTGCTCAGACTTGGAGGCATCACTTCGAGATCCGAGGGCTTTAAATTCTTTGAAACAATAATTAAAGAAAGAAGGGGATGCATTTGAAGACGATGTCTAGGAGGTTTCCAGTTCCCCACCGCATGTTGATTCACCACTACCTTCCCAATAAGAAGACATTGCTGCCTTGGTTGCTATCCTCGAGATGCTGGAGGCACTATTGATGATTAATTTGTTACCGCCTCCGCCTCCGGCACCAAGAACAATGCCACCTTTCCTATCGGCACTAATATCCTTCATGTGCCATCTCCACCACCTTGACTACCACCTCTATCGCTAACTGCACCGTCGCTACCCATATCCTCAACATGGGCACAACCACCACCTACTGAACCCACTGCTACCGTGGATAAATAAGTCGACATTCGATACTCGGTTGGCATGGTCGCTGACTGAGGATTGATCGACTGTCGGGAGAGTAAGCAGATTTAGTCGGTTTTGAATTTTTTATTATTTTAAATATATAAATCAATTTTTAATACGTATACTCTCATATATATATTCATATATTTAGCAATTTTCATATTTATAAGAGCGTAAAAAAGAAGCTATTCTAGCAAAAGCAAAAAATGAAGTAAGCTAAGAACAAAATGTGGTACATAGCACATGTGAATGTTCAAAAATAAATACAACATGCCCAAAAAATACAAGTAGCAATTGAGACAAGTCAATCATCAATGTCATCTTCCAATTCAAGCTCTTCTTCCTTATCATCTTCATCATCTTCTTCTATATCTTCAAGATTTAACCCCTCCTCATTCATCAGCGTAGCATTTGAGCTTGAAGATCAAGCTCCCCTACCACATTCACCTTGTTGGCTCCTTCTCGGTTCCAAATTCTCTTGGCACAACTAGCACGTGCTACAGTACCTCGGGTCAATCAAGAACCTGAAAAAACCTCCTTGTCCTAAGCATTGACATCTCCGGTCCATTCAACCAAGTGTGCACGATCACAAGAGGAAAGATGATCTCTTTCTTTCTCAACTCGACGTTCTTGCATATTGGAATTGAAATGTAAGTACACGAGATCATTCAACCTATTTGTCTCCAACATGTTTCTCTTCTGTGTATTTGAAGACCAATATACATATTTATATCGACTACTGTTTTAATTTTTACTATTAATAATCAAATTAGGTAGGTGGAGTGGAGTCATTACTGAGTCAAATGCATTCCAGTTATGCTCACATTCATATGATGAAGACGTCAAGCTCAAGATCTTGATGGTCATGACTTTCAAATGAGGCATGTCATCTCCATGGTTATACCACCAATTAGCTATTAAAATAGAGAATTTATCAAGTTTATAAAATAAACGATGATTCTAATGACATGAAATGAAGACAATGATCGATATACCTAGATCATAATTACCATCATTTGTCATCATTTGTCTCACAGCTAATGGCTTGCCAAAATCTCAGAGACCAATTATGTATGCCAGATGCTCGTCCTTGGTGATTGCATCTTGTATATCTAAATTTGGATAAAATCTTTCCATGCAGTCCTTAAAACCTCTCCATAATATCCGGATCACCACGAGACTCTGTGTAGAAGAATGTATTCAAATTATAAGCTGTTAGATGCAATTGAGTATCGAGCCTTCCTTTACCCCCAAACCTCTATCGTGATGGTGCGGAATGCATGGTGTCGCGCTGAAAAGCCTTTTTCCGAGGGGATTGCTGTCACAGGCCTGGTATTAGGAACTAGGACCCTTCCACAGCTGACATTCCTGCTATGCCGATAGGGGGTCGGTCTGGAGTCTGAGACTATACCCTAGACTATAAGGGAGGCCTCGATTGAGAAAGCGCTGATGAGGATAGTGCCTTGAGGTCAAGAAAGAAGTCATCCAAGGACTCAAACCACACACACATGAAAAACAACACACACACACGCACACACACACACACATGAAAAACAACACATCCTCTGTTCGCTGCTTTATTATATGTATACATCTATCCTGGCGGTGCCGATATGCGTGTCATTCCCATTTTCTTTTGTGTGGCGGGAGGTAGAGGTGGGCCGAAGAGAGCTGCGAGCCCCTAATATCTAATTGGGGGATACATGTTACGCCACGATTTGGAATCAGAAGAGAGCCAATACGGAGTAGGAACAACTTCCATCCCTTTTCTTCAAAAAAGAAAAAGAGTGGGGTTTTTGATTAAAAAATGGTAAGACTTCATGCCATTGAAAGACTGCAGTTATCCAAGGCCTTAAATGTCGGTTTCGGTCACTATTTCGGTATCGACCATAACAGAATTTCGATGGAATTTCGACCGAAATTTCGGTCATTTTTTGTACTAGGACCCCCATATTTCGGTCATTTCAGTCATTTCGGTCGAATTTTGATTTCGACTGGATATCGATATTCGACAGAAATTCGATCGAATTTCGCTGAAATTTGAGGCCATAACTTATCTCCCACTTGACCTCTTTAAGCCCTCCGTAGACAAAGCCATGTATCGTCGATCCGCATCAATGGCATGCAATAAATGAACCAATGGTGTGAAAACTCAGATAACATGCACGATGTGGTTCCAGAGTCTAGGGCTGAAGACTATGGAACTCGCTGCTTCTCCCTTCTTGGTCTTATACCATCAAGATTCAGGAAAGCAGTATGCGTATGCATTCGGACAGGTCACCGAATAGCGATTAAGCGGTATGCGGGGGCATATGTGGGGCATATGCGGTTCTACGTGGTTTCCTAATTTTTTATTGAAAAATAAATAAATATATACAAAAGTGACTACAAGAGAACTAAATTTAAGTATAATTGTGGTCTAATGAAAGATCTAAGATAACTTTCATATAGAGTTCAAAACAATATCTATCAATCAAATATCAATACTTCAATAGAACGGTTAGCACGCAAAATAATTGACAACAATCAACAAAATAGAAAAGTTAGCATACAAAATGCCTCTATTGTTGAATATATTCTCATTTATCTTTGTCTTTATATTTATAACTGATCCTCCATCAAAAGTACCAAACTTTATATATAATATATTGCATTCATTATAACTATTAGTTGACTAAATTAGTTTGCTAAAATATTGGTACATTATTCTTTTTCTTCCTCGCGTGTTTACTCCAATCTCACAGTACAACTACTTTGGCGATGGATTTAAAGGGTCATGGATGCTTGGTTGGCATACATGCAAAAGTAAGGGAAAACGTGGCACAAATAACACAATAAAAATGTGGCAAAATTAAAAAATAAAAAAATAAAAAATGTGTATGTGGCCGCACAGACCGCATAGGCGGCCGTACAGCTCGCATATGCGGCCCGCATAAGCGCACAAGGTGCATAATGCGGGGCTTCATGAAAGCGGTGCGCTGAAGGCACCGCATACATATGCGGCCGCATATGCGGCCACACAGACCGCTTTCGTGAACATTGTGTACCATATTACCATTTACAGTTCCTTCACTCTTCTGAGGAAAACATCAACATCAATTTATGTTTTTTCTCGTTAAAGCTCTCAAGAGTGAGGAAGGTGGATGCAAATCTTTTTTGTCCGGTCCTTGCAATGTCCCTCTTACTGATGAACTTGTGCATCAAGTTAAGAGTTTTAGTGTGAGAGTAGATAAACACCGTCAGCCTCTTCACCTTTGTGATTGCACTCCTCACCTTCGTCTCTTTGCTTATCTCCTCCAAAGCAAGATTAATGGAGTGCACGACACACAGAGTCCAAATCTGTGGATATTTTCTAAGCAGCAATCTTCCCGCTGCTACATTGGCAGATGCATTACCCGCTACAATCTTAACCACATTTCCACTCCCACTTCATTTGATGCAAATGTGTCTTGCGCGTCGACGAAAATAAATATTTTGGTCGGTGGTATTTCGGTGGAGAAGAAGTTGGAGGGGAGAAGGCGCGCCTGTTGCGCGAGACTTGGGGAGGAAGAACGCGTAGATCGCGTGGGGAAGAAGAGAGACGAGAGAGAGATAGAGAATAAATCTCAAATTTAATTATCAACTGAACTGCCTAAATAACTAGTCTATCATCCCTTTATATAGGAGGGATGAGATTACAAAAATAACAACTCAAATTCAAATTCTAACTAATTATCCTAAATTGACTTTAACCGACTAATTTGAAATTCAAATTTAAAATTGACTACTAATTTGGAGATCACACGCGATCTCGTTATTTAAATAAAATGCAACGACTCAAATAACGTAGATAAATTAACTGATAAACATAGAGAAAAATGCGACCCTATTTATCCAGTTCACGCTGCATCAACTCTCCTCCGCTTGAAACATTCGGCTCCCGACGAGTTGGTGGATCTTCGAAGCTTGCCGATTTGATGCCAACTTTCTTATTCGCCTCGTGGAAGAATAGATGTGGAGCAAACGGTGGAACCCATATGGCTTTGGTGCGGTGGCCGAAATCGTCAACCTCATGTTGGAAGAACATGTGTGGCGTAAATGGCGGCGTCTTCATGAACTTTGTCTCCTCATTGCGGTGATTGAAAAATTGATGAGGCATGAACAACATGGCCTTTGGAGAATCCATAGCAAAGCAATAGCACAAGGAGAGTAAAGGAGGAGAGGTGTCCAAAGAATGAAGCCATGGGGCCTTTAAATAGGTGAAACACATGGTCCTAGTCCTAATAGGATAAGGAAACCTCCCAAATTTTCTTCTTTCAACACTCCCCTTTAAATATTTCTGCCGCGGGGGGGTGAGCTGCAATTTTCGTACCCCTTCAATTAAACAAATCTTGTGAGAGGGGCCCTTGGCTTTTCCCTTTGAATAAAACCCTCTGCATGGGGGGCCCTTCATGTAAATTTTCCCACTTAACTCCCAATCCCACTTTTTATGAGATTCGGCTACCGTGGGTAGGGAGCCCCCTGTTAGGGTTCCCCTTCCCCCCAATTTGCGGCGACGGTAGCGGCGGGGACTTCGTCTTCAATAGCGGCGGAGGAATGGAGAGAGGAGGCGGCATCGATGGCGTTGGCTCATGGGGAACGAACGGCACAGTCGATGGTGGAGGAATGACAGTGGGTTTGGGGCGAACTGGGGTGGTGGCGGTGGAAGGATGAGGTGGTGGGTGCGGCGGCCTCGGGTCAGGAGGCGATGAAGGAGGGTGGTTGGCGACGTTGATCGCGGGTTGGCGGGGCGGCGAGGGAAGGAGGGGGTGTTCGGATGGCGAGGAGGGGGTTGGCGGGGTGGTGGAGGTGGCGGCGGGTGGCGGGGGTACGGGGTTTTCGGGTTGGGACGATGGAGTGAGAGGTGGGGAGGCCTTGGTAGGCGGCAGTGGGGTTGGGATGGTTGTCGGGGGTGCAGAGGCAACGAGGAAAGGGGGTGGCTGCGATGGGGTTTGGGTGATGGGGGGGGGGTTGCGGTGATGTCGGGGCTGTGGCTGGGGTCGTAGGTGCAGGGGATGGCGGTGCGGGTATAGCAGGAGGAGGTACGGGTGCAGCGGGTGGGACGTAGATCGATTCCGGGGGGTTTTGCAGGTCTGAAAATACCTGGTCAGCAAGCAGTTCGCCACTTTTTCCTCCCGAAACGGGCCGGACAACGAAGAAATCATTGGCGCCGGCCTCTTTTTCCTCTAAAATGGGCTGGACAGCGGGCGTTTCGTCACTTTTTTCTTCTGGAATGACCTGGACAGCGAGTAAATCATCCCTGACGGCGAGTTTTTCTTCGTCGAAACTCTGGACAACGGCTTTGGTCGTTGAAGACTTTGATAGGGCGGCACACATGGCCTTGAATTCAGCCACTAGATCTCGACATTTGGACTGGGCGATTCGGAACTTACGTCGTACGTCCATGTCCTGGTTGTAAGCTTCTTCGGCTTGTCGTTTCCACTCCAATGCATGATAGTCTTTCGTCGCATGTCGGCGCGAACGTCTGGACGGATCGTTAAATCATGAGGACGATCTGTAGGCCAGGCTCTGATACCAATTGATGCAAATGTGTCTTGCGCGTCGACGAAAATAAATATTTTGGGCGGTGGAATTTCGGTGGAGAAGAAGTTGGAGGGGAGAAGGGGAGAAGGCGCGCCTGTTGCGCGAGACTTGGGGAGGAAGAACGCGTAGATCGCATGGGGAAGAAGAGAGACGAGAGAGAGATAGAGAATAAATCTCAAATTTAATTATCAGCTGAACTGCCTAAATAACTAGTCTATCATCCCTTTATATAGGAGGGATGAGATTACAAAAATAACAACTCAAATTCAAATTCTAACTAATTATCCTAAATTGACTCTAACCGACTAATTTGAAATTCAAATTTAAAATTGACTACTAATTTGGAGATCACACGCGATCTCGTTATTTAAATAAAATGCAACGACTCAAATAACGTAGATAAATTAACAAATAAAAATAGAGAAAAATGCGGCCCTATTTATCCAGTTCACGCTGCATCATCATTCAAACACTCTTCCACCATCTTGATGATGTATTCCACAATATGAGCCTCCTCTGAGGCATTTATGGATTTAAAAATGAAGTACCCCCAAGGTGCGATTGACACAGAAGTTGATGATGCTCCTTCCTCGCATGTTTGTCCATGCATCAATCATCAAAGAGCATCTCGTCAACTTCCACATATCACGATGGTATTGCAAGTCATCATACATTTCTTCACTGCCTTCTTCAGAAATGGACCGTTGAGCTCATATCTCGTGGGAGTCTTTAGTCTAGGCCCATACTTCCCAATCACCTCCACCATCTGCATGAAGGGCTTCGTCGTTAATGCATTCAAAGGAATTGCCGATGTATATGCCCAATTGGATATATACGAGGCAATCCTATCACAATGATCCTTGGAGAATGGAACTTTTATGTTCATCTGACGTGGTGACCCGTCCACTACGATGTTCTGCTCCTAGAAGTCGGATACTCATGATCTCTTCGTCGAACTCGTACCTCCAGTGATATCAAATTCTTCTCTCATCTCCTGAACATCAACAGCTTTCTGGTTCTTCTTCCAGTTAACGTTATCAAGGTATGCAATCATCTTCTTCTTCTTCTTCGTCTCTTCACCCTCCTTGGGACATGCAGCCACGTTGCCTCTTCGGTGTGCTAGATGTTGCTTGAATCTGTACACACATCCTTGACAACCTTCCTGCACAGTCTGCAAATAACCATATTTGGATCTGCATGGTTTGAAAGGTAACCATATTCCATATAGGATCAATTGATTCTAGTGGCACGTAAAAAGACGAGTTGCTACCAGAAGCGACGTTCGCCGTAGGTGTAACCATCTACATAGTCACAAACTCATAAGTTAACACACTTGAAATAACTACACTTGAAATAAATAATAAAATTAATTACACTTAGTTCATTAATTACTCTATGGTGCAGAATGTGTTCAAACTTTCATCCATCACTGATGCATATATATAAATGTATGGAAAGTGAAAACCTCAAACAATATTTATGAAATGTATTCAACAATGATCTAGATAAACATTCCAACAGAAAGAATTTAGAACATACTTAAATTTAAAACATGTAACATGAAGTTCTAATCCAAAAATGAAAATAAACAGGGAAGGTTACACACAACCTTAAATGAAGGACTATTACCATTACTGCAAGTCATTACAAAAACAAAGTTATATTTCACATTGAATGAAATAGTTGAATGCATACATAGTCATAATCATATCTCCCCTTGCATGAAATAGACAATGTAACATCCTAAGAAAGTACTCATGTAACACCGTCGTGTGTGCGCGACCTGATTATGCCATCACTTCTGTAATATATGCATGTTGTATAGATGGAAAATAGATAAGTAAATGTTGTTGTCATCCAACAAACTTTCTACATTTGGGTATGAGTTTGATTTTATGTAAACTTTGAAGCTGTAGGAGTAGAAATTTCAATGTGATAATAAAACAGAAGTAAACGTATCAATATGCGGATAGAACAGAAAGTAAAATATCGATAGGGGGATAGAATAGAGATGAACATCTTATATTTGTCAGTAAAAAAGGAGGTTCTGATCATTTTTGCTATGTACAGATTTCTTTAATGCTCTTTTATTATAGACTTTAATGCTCTTTTAAATAGAGCCTATTTCAGTCTCCTATATATAAGAGGATCCCAAGAGAACAATATAGTAGAAATATTAAATAGGAATCGGAGGAAGGAACCTTTATTTTGTATAAAAACTATTCTAAAGATGGACCATAATTATTGTGCACACGTAGCTTCACTACAGTATACTCTAATTGTAAAATAACAGGGGATCCGACCCGAGGCACCACCATGTTCTTTTAGACCTAAGATCCAATTGTCTCAAATGGGAATAATATTTTGTCAATGGAGTTCACACATTAACCAACATGTTGTCCATAAAACTATAAGTGGAAACAAGTAGAAAATGTAAAATAAGGTCCTTCTACAACAAGGCACCAAATAAGATTACATTTACTCACAATTTGATGCAAGAATCCATGTAACTTGAACATGTAACAAAAAGTTCAAAAAAGCAAAAAGGGGAAAACTCTAACCTAGGTGGCTCTGTTTGGGCATTGGAGAAGCTCGGATAGCTTTGGTAGGAGACGGGACCTCCCTTGAGGTCGGCGACATCGAGGCGGAGAGTCCTTCAGTCGGAGTTGGAGGAGTGGCGGATTGGTGATGCGGTAGCAGAGGTGGAGGCGATCGCAGGTGGGGGGGGGGGGTCGAGTGTCGAGCAGAGTTTTAGGGCATGGGAGCTTACTATTCGACAATAAGCTCCTTTGAACCATATTCGGGTATTCGGGTGGGGATTATGCGAAAAACAAAATTCTAAGCAAATATCAGGCGAGTAGTCATATGACTAACCCGACTACTCGCCCAAGTACTCGGGTATTCCTGATTATTGACCGATTTGTTCTAGTCTACTCGGCTACCCAGTCGAATCAACTAATCAGGCCGATTAATCGGGTTAGTCGGCAGATTTTTGCATCATTGACTGCCACCACCACCTTCCCCAGAGCCTCACCACTAACACCACCACTGTCCAACATTGCCACCAACTTCCCCTGCGTTACTGAGAACCCTCGGACTACGAAGTATGTTCGGTATGATTTTTCTCTTTTAAATAGGAGGGCCTGTGGAATGTCTTTAGGTATTGACTCGGAGGGTGACCCATCAACATATCGGTTCCTCTCTCTTTTATGCTTTCTGGTGCCAGGTGCGGGAAGTCAGGGTTGCCGACATCTGATCCGGGAGGAATTCCTCTTTATCTGTAGGAAGAGAACTAGCTTGGCTCGTAGGGCCAAAACATAGACCCTGAGGATGATTACTTCCTCATGTCCTTACCTTCCTCATGCCTACTTCTTCATGTCCTTAACTAGCTTGGCACACCTTTCATATGAAGAGCGTAACTCTTAAAAAGCACTCTACTGTTAACCAAATACCCGGAAAAGCATACATCTTCTAGAGGTAGTACGGCCCGAAGGCTAAGGTGGGGAGAGGTCAGTGGTGCAGAGGCGAGCTGAGAGAAGAGTGGAGAAGGGAAGTTCTGACGTCAGAGGGGCCAGGGAGGGCGACAATGGGCAATCATTATGGATGAGTCTTTTTTCCTTCTCACGAACCACGCCCAACGCCTAAAGGAGCAAAGCTCATTTTTGGATCAAGCAATGCATCACCGTACCTTCACGAACTCAGTTCAGAAACCCATCCACTACTCTAACTCTCACTTGCAATCACCACCTAACCCTATACGACTACTCAGTGCCCATCGTGCATGGACCAACCCTGCCATCAGTTTGGACATAGCCCTAAGCCTCAAAACCTCCATCGCCACCGTCTATGTAGGCATCAAGTTTTTACGCATGGGTCTGGAGGCTCTAAACACAACAGTGGATCTGACATCAATGCCATTTTGATGCGACCCAATAGTGGGTCCGACATCAATACCGTTCTAATGCAGCACCTGATGTTGAACTCATTTTTTTGAGGCTCTGATCATGGCCTCAAATTTCAGCGAAATTCGATCGAATTTCTGTCGAATATCGATATCCAGTCGAAATCGAAATTCGACCGAAATGACCGAAATGACCGAAATATGGGGGTCCTAGTACAAAAAATGACCGAAATGACCGAATTTTCGATCGAAATTCCACCGAAATTCCATCGAAATTCTGTTTTGGTCGATACCGAAATGGTGACCGAAACCGACATTTAGGGCCTTGGCTCTGATGTTGAACTCATACAACCATTGCATGTGCCATTGCTATAAAATCATCGCCATCTTCTCCACAAGACTTGCCGTTGTAACCTAATGTCGAATCCAGTGAATGGTCTGTTGATAGTGGTGGGTGTCTATCACATGGGAGACCGTGGTTCGAATCTCAAGGGCGAGTCTTGGATGGGTCTTTATTGGAGGTTCATGTCTTCCTTTCAAATACAAAACTTGTTGTCATCGCTCGACTCGAAACCTCCAATCCATAGCCATAGATGGAGAGTAGTCTATGATGTGTTTTTTATTCATCAATAGAAGATATATAAATAACCGTTGGAACTTTTATAGAGTTGTCCTTCATTAAAAACCTTTTTTTCCCAAAGGATTAAACTTGGTGGAAAGGTGAACGGGGATGGGGGGTTTTTTTTAGTGAAGGGGTACACCGATTGCAAGTAAGCCCCCTCTTTCTACAAGAATTACTAAAGGAACATGGAGGATGAAAAATGTTAACAAATTATTAGATCAAATCAAGATCAATTTGTGATGTGCACAATAAAAGATTCAACAATTCGTGAGGAGATGAATTTTTGGAAGCGAGAGAGAGCTGATGCAACATGTAATCAAGAACTAGGGCAAAATAAGGGGTTGTTGTTCGCTAATTTAGTCTAACTTAGGATTTTATTAAATTATATTTTTTCGTTTAGAGTCATTAATTTAAATTTAGGATTATGTTAGTTGTTAATTTTTATCTAATTTGAGTCTGTCATGATATTAATTTTTTTAATAAAGAGATCGTATATGCCTTCTAATTAATTATTCTGTTAGAGATATTTTAGGAGTAAAATTATGAGTTCTTTCCCTTTTATTTTTGTTTTGTAATCCACTATCCCACATCTTTTATATATTGGGGTTATGGGTCATTATATTAGCGAGTTGAATTTGAATTACAATTGGAGTTTTCTCCTTACCACTTTTCCCTTTTTCTCCTCCCTCCACACCATCTCCACGATTCTTCTCCAAAACCTCATGCATCATGCGCGTTTTTCCTCTTCCTCCTCTTCCCTTACATTTCTTTCTCCATTAAAACCCTAATTTGCATCATCTTGTTGCTTCTTGTGCGTGGGGATTTTTTTGTTGGTTTTTCTTATATATTCGTAAGTCAACCCCATATGTGATAGCTTTTTCATTTCCTAAGTTGTTTGTTTCATTAAGGGGGACCTTATGGCTAAACATTCGATGAGCCATCCGACTCCTTCCCCATCTCTTTCTGACGATCCTTCAAGAACTTATTAGTCAAGTAAGGTTGACATTACTGATGATGGTTCAAGGGCAGGCTGATAATGAAATCAGATATCTAGAGCAAGGCCTCCTTAGGTGATGTCTAAGTGAAGGCTCACGAAGGAATCTTAGCTCAAAATATATATAATCGGCCCTTGCAGAAAGGCCCATCATAGACATTCTTTCTCACTGAAAGAAGCAATGGACTCGTACGAAGTCCACTACGGAAAAGAAAGTAGTCGTCTTGCAATTATGACTACATGCTGGAGCCCGTGTTGTATTCCACTAAAATGGGTTGGAAGGATTTCTGTTGTCCTTCTCTCAGCAAAGTTGGAAAAAGTATCAGAGTAGGGATTGGTAGGTACCTCATTGAAGACTTTATACTTGCACATGATATGTCTCAATTGGAAGCCACCACAATTAGGAATAGGGGATGAGATGCGGGGGGGGGGGGGGGGGGGTTCACAGCTCTTCGCGAGCCTGCACGTAGCAATTACACTCCGCTTGGCCTTTTAAAACAACTCATAGGTTTTCCCTTTGTTTGGGGGTACACAGGGTTGTGGGTTTGGGCCAACCAAATTATTTTGAGGAACTGAATCATATTTTGCGATTGATGTTTGGGTCTTCTAGATTCTTTTGAGGAACTGAATCATATTCTACGATTGATGTTGATCAATATCCAAGAGAGAGAGAGAGAGCTTATCTAGGGGGTGGTAGGCAGATGTTGATCGAAAATACACCACTTTAGTAGAGCTTTGTAACCCTTGCCCCTTCCCGGGAGAACAATCTAGCTAGTGTTGCTGTTTTGTTCTCCATTGCTTTTAGCTTTGTTCGTACTCTTTTCGAAGCGACCTACATGCCACCGCCTGGAAATCATCATATATGATTAATGTGTGCATTCCATTATCATGGAAATATTCCCCTATGGCACAACCAAAATATGTGAAAAAATTGGAGAGGAGCAGGATCCGAAGCGGTGACAATGACAAAAACGGAATATTCCAATGCATTGATTGATGAAAGAATTTGAACTAATTGTGCCACAGTCGAGCAATTCTACCTAATCACCACATATATGCTTTGTCTAAGTTGCTCTTCCTCTAAGGAAATTGTAAGACTTGTCCGCGTCTGCTTATCTATTTCCCTTATCTGCCCCTCAAAGACCTACCCGTCTCTCTTTTGTTGAGCGGCCTTCTTTGCTCCTATCCCAGTTTCACCTCGTTAAACGGAGTGGATCAGGTATCGCAACCGTCTTTGCTCCTCTACTGGATGTTGATCAACCTACTAAACTACTGAGGCTTGATTCTTTCTTACCTGGGATCAAATATGTATGGGCTATATTATTCCTTTCACAATGATGAATCGATGAAAATATGGAAAGGGGTTGATAAGTCAACTGATGCCTTTTCCATCCCTCGTGTTGGTTGGCTTTTGTGCTTAAGTATTATCTATTTGAGGAACTTGCTTTTAAAGTATATGGAAAGCCCGAGCATATTCATTGCTATATTTTCAATTTGATATAAATAATGCTAATTATCAAAATCTATGATTATAATTATTTTTCTATACTTTTCTAATTATTTAAACTAAACTATTAGAACTTTTATCAAATTTCAAATTATATAAAAGATTCTAAATAAAATAGTAGAGTTGAATTTCGAGCCATAAAACACAATGTCTCTCAACTAGACATTAAGGGTTCTCTCGACCGTCGTTGATTTCTGCGATAGGGCCATTCACTTCTTTTCTGAATCATAACCTACTAGTTAGAAATGTAGATAGTCATACATAGTGGTGTTTGAGTTGTCCTTTACCTTACATGTTCATCTCTTTTAAGGTAAGTCTCTATGAAAGCTAGTAGCAGACCCCCGAACCCCCTTTCCCCTTGAACTATCATTAATCTAATCGACTCTTGCATCACAAAGATCTCCTACTTTCATTAATGGCTCATCTCATGGGAGAAATTTTCCACCTAATTGCTTAGGGTTTCCCATGGTCTTCATTTTTCTTTCAATTTTGAGCGGAAGTCAGAAGCCCATGCTATTCTAGTCCAGTTTCGTAGTCACAGGCTCTATCCATTTTTCGGTATAACTCACACCTTTCATAGAACTTCAACCTTACACCACCTAGGATGATCGACATGTCCCACACGTAGAGTTCTTATGTGCATATGTTGCTCAGATGCTCTGATATCGATTATCAAGTGCAAGCAGTTGGTTTGGAGGACGAGATGCTGCGATATCTGGGTTTGGTACTACCAGGGGGGGTCTGCAGTGCTAGATAAATATGATAACTTGGAACGTCAGGGGCCTAGGGCGAGCGGAAAAAGGGTGGCGGCGCGGCAACTGTTCATGGATCAAAGAGCAAACATGGTCTTGTTGCAAGAAGCAAAAGTATCGTAGAGTCTTGAGGTAGCATGGAGAGAAATCGAGGGCAATAAGTTGAGGGAATGCAATGCGATTGTTTTAGAGGGGGCTTTAGGCGGCCTAGTGACTGGTTGGGATGGTAATACGTTCGAGTTGGAAGCAGATGAGGTGCGGGGGCAATTTTCTCTCAGGATGATGTTGCGGCAAAAGGCAGATGGGATCCGTTGTTTGGTTACGAATGTGTATGACCCATGTAATGGGGTCGACATAGCTCAACTGGTGGAGGACTTGTTTCTGGCTAGGGCTACATATCCCGATGTGGCATGGATCATTGCGGGGATTTCAACATGACCTTGCATTCGGATTATCGTTCTGGTGGTCAAGGGGGAGAGACATCAGGTCAACGGATTTGATGGGGATGGTAGAGGAGTTTGGTCTTCATGTAGTTAATGCAACAGGGTGCCTGTCCACGTGGAGAAATGCAAGATCCAGGTATCGTATTGAGAGATTTATGATGTCTGAGGCGATGGAGGTTTTCCCCTTGTCTAGGGCCCGAACTTTGCCTAGGACGCACTCGTATCATACATCACTGCTTTTGTCCTTCGAGTAGGATGCACGTCCTTGGACTTTCTTCCATTTCGAGCGGGCTTGGGTGTTGGAGGAGGGTTTTCGCAAGTCTATCGCAACGTTCTGGGAGGAGTGCCGACCTGACGGGTCGGCAACGAGCAAGCTCACGAGTAAATTGGCCTCGCTTAGGAGACCTGATGGAGTTCAACAGAGGCAACATGGTGCATCAACGATTCAAATGGGCAAGGGCCCAAGAGGAGGTGTACAGAATGGAGATGGACAGATTGGAAGATGAGAGGATGTTGACAGCGAAGGAGTTGACGGGGAGAAGGAATTTCATGGACAAGATCATAATTAAAGATAAAAGAGACGAGGTTGCATGGGGGTAGAGATCTAGACAACAATGACTGAGAGAAGGAGACACGAATACACGATTCTTCCATGCCATGGCTAGTGGGAGAAGGCACATGAATATGACACACTCGATTGCAGTAGGGGGTGGTAGTGGAGGGAGATCAGGATGCTCGTTCTGAATGGAGCTGGCAGGGGAGGAGAGTCTCACGGATATATGATGTGGAGGCAAACACACTGGTGATGGAGTTTATAGAGGCGAAAATGAAGCATGCGTTCTTTCAGCTTAACGCAGACGGGGCACCAGGGCCGGATGGGTTTCCGGTGTGCTTCTATAAGGAGTTTTGGGAGGTGGTCAAGCATGACATGATGGAGGTACTTGAGGAATTCATGGTAGGAAATTGAGGGTTTTGAGAGATTGAATAAGGTGCTCATTTTCTTGTTGCCAAAGGACACTCCGACCATGGTGGAAGACTACATGCCTATTGCGCTGTCTAATGCTCAACTCACTCACAGACGGAGTCGATTGAGGGAATGAGCGCAATCGACTCGAGTCCCCGGAAGGGAGGGTGTATCTTATTATTTCGAAGATTCTTGCTTATCGGTTGAGGGAGGTGTTACGCCAGATCATTTCATTAGAGCAGACTGCAATTGTACCCAATGTTCAGGAAGGCGCTATGCGATATTCAATCGGAGGGGTCACTGCATAGAGAGTATGCGGTATGTTGGAGAGTATGCAGGGAGTATGCGATTTTATGCGGTTTGGTAATTTTATTACTAAAAAATATAAATAAAAATTTAATGTTATGTTAATATCCTCAATCAGGAGAGTATGCGAGGAGTATGTGGTTTTATGCGAGGAGTATGCCGTTTTATGTTATTATGCGGGTGGGGTTATTTGGATTTAGGTTAAATAAAAAAATGTTTATTAGAAAAGCGGTCGAGTAGGCAACTGCATAAGGGATATACTTGGCCGAGTATGCGGGTCAATCCGTATACATGACCATTTCACCATACTCGTAGCGGCAAGGCTATCGAGTACGAGTATGCGACTGAGTGTGCAGTTTACTCGGCCGCTTTCCTGAACCATGTTTGTACCTGGGAGAGCTATGGCATCGAATATGGTGACAGATTGAAAGATGGATTTCTCCCAAGCATATGACTGTTTAGATTGGAGGTTCTTGTGGCCTTGATTGGAGAAGAGATGATTCCTAGAGATGCGGATTGCTTTTTTTTTGAGGCTCAAAAGAAGGGGGATACACTCGTTGGTGGTCGCCCCAAAATTATATATAACTAAAAAAAGAGAAAAATGAGAGATACTTACATAGGGAAGGTGGGATAGAAGGAAAGAGAAGGCGAATGCGAATACAAGAAGAAGAGCCGCCACAGATAGGCCATTAACCTATCGAGTACACCAATCGGAAATAAATCGAGTACCCGAAATATTGACGTTTTCACGATAGAAACGCTGCCCCGAGAAAATAACCTCGTTCCTGGCAAGCCAAATGCACCACAACCGCGCGATAGGAGCCAAGAGATCACGCCTGTCCCTATCCCTGTTCGACCAAAGAGTCTCGCAAAAGCCTTCGATATTGTTTGCTCGAGCCCAGGGCAAATCGTCCCAAATACCCGCAACCAGGGGGCAGCCAAAGAAAAGATGATCAACGGTTTCGTCCTCATCGCAACATAGAGGGCATGAAGCACTGGTTTGTGGAAAAAACTTGGCACAACGATCACGAGTCAACAGCCTCCTTTGGCGAAGTAACCAAAGGATGATGCCGATGCGCTCCGGCAAGCGCAAGCCCCAGAAGAAACCACAATCATGCAGAAGGAGAGAAGATGTAGGTGGTGGAGAAGGGAGCAGAGCCCGGTAGGCCTTCCGAGTGGAGAAGGAACCGTCCTTCCAGCGCCAATGATCCCCCTGCAAATTAGGCGTAGCAACAGTACTGAGAGCCACCATCATCATAACGAAATCATCCACCCGCTGCTCAGAGAAGTTCGCAGAGAACCGAGGGCCCCAACATCCATCCGCTCAACACTCCGCGACAGATGCGTGCTTATTCGACGCAAGCGCGAACAATCTTGGGAAACGTACCTGAAGAGGGCCACCTCCCGACCAGTCATCCAGCCAAAACTTGAAGGATTCCCCCGTCCCCAACACCGGGGTGAAGAGCGCCACATTCCTCTGCAGAGCGGCTGAGACGCTGCGCCAAAAAGGGGAATAATGTAATTGCAAGGCCCCCCGCTGCAGCCCGAACCAGTCGCTGCCCAAGAGCACCCTTAGAACATTGGTGAAAAAGTTATCACCCTTACCCCAGAGTCTACTCACCCATTTGAGTAAAAGGGCGTCATTTACCAGATTCAATCTCCGGACACCAAGCCCACCGAAGCGTTTAGGCATGGACACAACATCCCAAGCTGCCAGATGCATGCCCCTACCATTCCCCTCTTTCGCCCCCACAAGAAACGTCGCATACACCGCTCCAGGCGCAAGTGGACCCCGCAGGCATTCTTCGAACAGAGAGGAAGTGTACCGGTATAGATGAGAGCACCAATTTGAGAAGGATAAGTCGCCCTCCACGAGAAAGCAAGGCCGCCTGCCAACCGGCAAGGCGTGACTCCACCCGTTCAGTAATAACACGCCAATCCTTAGTTCTGGCCCGGCCCGCCGATAAAGGAATACCAAGATAAGCAATAGGAAGCTCCCCAGGCGAAGAACCGAGCAACCGGCCGCATTCTTCCGCCTCCGCAGGCGACAAGCCAAAAGGCACCACGTTGGATTTGGAGACATTAATCGACAAGCCCGATAGTTCACATAAAAGAGCAAGAGTGTTGGCCATACCGGAAACCTCCTCCGGACCACCCTCAATGAAGCAAATCGTATCGTCAGCGAACTGGATCAAGGGCACGCAAACATCCCCCTTGCAGAACCCATTAGTAAGCCCCGCGTCAATTACGCGGTACACCATTCGCGCCAGCACATCAGAGGCCAAAACGAAGAGGAGGGGCGCAAGAGGACATCCCTGACGCACCGCCCTGCGCGGCTGGAAGGATCCACCAACCGACCGACCATTGATCATCACAGAGAGCGACACAGTGGAGACGCATCTACGCATCCAAGAGATCCATAAGTTTGGGAAGCCCCGTCTACGCAAGACGGACCACAGGAAGCTCCAATCGATGCAATCATAAGCCTTAGCAAAATCAATTTTCCATAGTACCCCCTTCTTTTTTTCTTTTTTCCAATCCGCCACCATTTCGGACGCCACGACAATGCAGTCAGCGATTTGCCTCCCTTTTATGAATGTTGCTTGAACCAGAGATATAAGGCCATCCAGAACCCGAGACAGACGCGTGGCTAAAATTTTAGCCACGATGAGGTAGATTCCATTAGAGACCGAAATAGGCCGAAACTCCTCAATACGCATCGCTGGTTCTTTTTTAGGAATTAGAACAATATTAGCCCGATTGATGCGATCAAAGCCGAAGTTACCCGAACAAAATTCAGAAATGACTTCCATGACGTCCCTCGCAACAATCTCCCAAAAGTCGCGATAAAAAGCAACGGAGAACCCATCAGGCCTCGGGGAAGAATCTTGATTTAAAGCCCACACAACCGCTTTAGTCTCCTCCAAGGAGATGGAACGAATAAGGGTCGCAGAGTCCGCATCAGAGATAGAGGAAGCGCCAAGACCCAGCCAACGCCACCTACGCGGGGAAGAGATTGATGAGGTACGCCTGAGGTGATCCACAATGGCGTGCCCCATCTCTCCTTCCCCGACGATATGAACATCATTGATAGAAAGGGACCGCATCATGTTATAACGCTTCCGATTGCTCGCCACTCGGTGGAAGAAGGCAGTATTCGCATCGCCCTCTTTAAGCCATTTCAACCGCGAGCGCTGACGCCATTCAATTGTTCTTTTCTTGTCCTCCTCCTGCACCCGAGCGTGAGCGGAATTGCGCTCCCGAAGTTCATCAAGTGAGAGCTCACGCTCATTCTCCAGCGAATCTAATTGCATAATAATCTCCTCCGCCTCAGCGCGCACAGCAAGACGCGTCTACCTGGAGTTTCTTTTGAAGTCCGCAAGCACCCTCCGAAGCGAAGCAAGCTTCTGATCAAGTTTAGACGTCGCGGAACCGGAGACGGGAACTTGGGTCCAATGGTCCTGAACGACATGTTTGAAATTATGTTCCAACAACCAACACTTCTCGTACCGAAACAACCCACGAGGGCGAGTACCATCGCCAGAGTCCCAAATTATAGGAGAGTGATCCGAGAAAGATCGGGGGCGAGATGAAACAGAGCAAAGGGGAAAGGACTCCAAAGACTTCCCATTAGCCAAGAACCGATCAATTCTAGAGCGAGAGGAGTTGTTCCTCCAAGTGTAGGAAATGTCATTTGGAACCAAGTTAAAAAGCGCCAGGGCATCAATTACTTCAAGAAAATCCTGAGATCCCAGGTCGTGCCCACCCCTGCCGCGAGGCCGATCGGAAGAATGGATGGTGACGTTGAAATCTCCCCCCAGGATCCAGGGGAGTCCCCCAAATAAAGTAGCCGCGCCCCGCATGTCCTCCCATAATTCCCTTCTCAAAATATGGCACGTAGGGGCGTAAATACGCGAGAAAACCATCGGATCAGTGGAATCGACCTGGTTCAAAGCAACAGAGATCATATGACGACCGACAAACATCGAACTAAAGGAGAACTTTTGAGATCGCCAGGTCACAAGAAAACCCCCTGCGGAGCCAGCCGCATTCACCGCTCGAAATTCATCAAAGGGACCAGCGCCAAAAGAGCGCCACGTAAAATCATCGATATCTCGCAATTTAGTTTCTTGAATGAAAGCAACGTCGCAACACCATTCTGAGAGTCGCGAACCCAAGGATCGACGCTTGACCAAATCCCCGAGTCCACGGACGTTCCAAGAGAGAACCTTCATTAAAAACCTCCGGCGTTCCCCCCAAGGCCTCCATCCCCAAGACCTCCTTCGTTTCCCCCAAGGCCGCGAAGGCCTGCAGCTTCCGCCACAGCCTCTCGCAAGGAGGCACAAGAGTGAATCACCCAAGCGCCACGCCCAGCAAGGGTGCGCCTCCTGTAAGTTCTCCCAAAACGGCTGGAGGAAGGACCCTCCCCATCGTCAATGAGCTGGGTTTCCGATGGAAGAATAGTAGAAGAGAAGTCCGCATGAAGCACAGGGGAAGTCCGCACCGGTGTCCGAGGAGTATCAAACAGCATAGAGTCCTGACCTGAGCCGACATTGAGACGCAAGTCCTCAAAATGAACCATCAAAGAGTCGTGCGAGAATACCCGGATATTCTGGTGAAAGGCCCGCGGCCAAGATCCGAACTGAACGGGTCCGCCTACCCACATGCTCTGGAGACCCGCGGAAGTACCCGATAAACCAACAAACAAGGTTGGAGCCGACCCAATCTGACGAGAGAGAAAAGGCGAATCGACCTCGGGTATCCCTACGTCAGGGAGACGAGGAGATGCAAGCAATTGTCGCGGGAATCGAGAAGTCGCCTCGAAGGTTCTCTCCACGTCAGCCATGCAAAGGGACTCTTTGGAAGAATCAACATCATGCTCCATGTGGCACGGCGGAGACGAAGCGTCGCGCTCCTGGCCCGCGGCAACAGGACCGAGCACCATCGCCGAAGCAACCGGCCCGTCCACTAGCGCCGCCCGGTTCGAAGCCTCCGACGGAGGGAGGATGATGGAGAGCTCAGGTTTAAACCGCCAACGCCCATTTTTGAGGGTCCCGAAGAAGGTCTTTCGTGGCGCATCTTTGAGAAAAGCCGAGCTGCACATGCCATGCTTGTCAATGGAAGAAGGTTTAAACCGCCAACGCCCAATCTTTGAGGGTCTCGAAGAAGGTTTAAGCCGGATGTGGATTGCTTAGATCAAGCTGTGTTACAACTGCGTCCCGTGCCATGCTTGTCAATGGAAAATTGGAGGGCGGTTTTCAGCCTCAAATGGGGATGCCCGCTGGCGCCGATTCTCTTTGTGATTGTGACTGATGCGTTACCTATTCTGATAAGGTTGGCGACAAGTAGGGAATGTTGCTCGGGGCATAGGAAGGAAGAGATTTCATCCCGTTCTTGCAGTACGCGGATGACACGGTTCTGTTCCTGGGGACGGAGACCGAGAAGATCTGTAGGGCATCGCATATCATGGACATTTTCGGGGAGGTGTCTTGGCTCTAGATCAATAGGGATAAATCAACGGTAGTTGCGGAATGTGGCGACAGTGTTGGGGTGCCCTTCTGCTGCCTTTCCAGTGACGTCCTTGGGGTTCCCCTTGGTGGCGGGGAACAAAAGTCGAAGGATTAGAGGACTTTGATGGAGAGATGGGAGAGGAGGTTGGCGGGTTCGAAGGCGTGAATACTCTCAAAGGGAGGGAAGTTGGTTCTTTTGAAGCATGTTTTACCTGCAATCTCAATTTTCTTCTGCTCTACGAGGTTGTTGCCAGCCGGGGTGCACACAAAGATTAAGGCATTGATGAGACGATTTTTCTGGTTTGACGATCGACAGGTTAAGAAGGGCGTACACTTGGTGGACTGGGTCAAGGTGACAACGTCAAAGAAGTTAAGCGGTTTGGGTGCCGTGGGTGGAGGAGATGAATAGGGACTTTATGGTGAAATGGGTGGTACGATTATGGGGGAAGTCTGAGGATCTCATATGCTATTTACCGAGGAAGATATATGTGATATCTGTGTCGTTAGAGCTCGTCGCGGGACGCTTCCGTTGTCTTTGTGGAAGGGGATTACTAAAATTGTTTCGGAAGTGGCATGCAGGTTGAGGCCGGTCCTTGAGGATGGTTTGGGATTCCGTTTTGGTTGGACGATCGAACGGGGGGTGGTACGGTAGGGGATCGATTCCCGTGCCTCTTGCGGTTGGCAAGGAATAGCGAGGTACATGTGCAATAGGTTTGAGACCGAGGTTCGTGGTCTCCAGAGTCTGCCTCAGAATTGTCGGATTAGAGGGTGGAGGAGTTCCTTACGTTTTAGACGGAGTTGATGCAGATTGATGGCCCATCTTCGGGCAGAGACCATTTTGTATGGGGAGATGGGAGGTTTACAATAAAGAATGTTGGACATGCGAGCCCGCAATGAGCCATTATGCAATAAATGTTATTGCAAATATCATTCCCTGATCTGAAATGAAGAATAATTAATTTACATAATAGGTCCCTTAGTATCATTAGATTATGTACCATAGCCATCTTAATGATCATACAACCGTTGATTCAATTGTTGAATCATAGAGGCTGGTGCTTGGATGATATCTAAAGAGTTAGATTGATGACTCATCAAGCACCGTTAAGTGATTGTTAGGAGAGGATCTCCAGCTTGAGTAGGAGATGACAATCCTTTCTCTTTTGGTTGATATCTGACTTACCTCTTGATGCAGGTCCTCTGTATAGGAATAGAGATTCGGAGGTGTCAGATAAGTTAGGTCAAGGAGTTGACTTAATAAGATCAAGATAACCAAGATCTATGTCGTATACTGTCACGATATAGGCATGCATCCTCTGACTGGAGATAGATGTGTTACTATATGTTTGAGCATGTACATTTGGTAGACCGATGGGTTGATGATCTAATCAAGGTCTATACATCGACGAGCTGGTGTGCATACAAGGGCATATGAGTAATGCGATCTCTCAAAGGGATCATACAGGTTCATTACCGAACCAGAAGACATGAGCTCACTCATGATATATTGGGAATCAAATGTTTCACGCACTGCCGTCTTGCTTTGGAAGCTTGACTGACTGAATTTGTAGGTTTGATATATGCTTTTGGAAAGTATATGATCAATACCTAGGTATGATATATGCTTTTGGAAAGTATATGATCGATACTGACTCTCAATGATCAAATGAGAAACTTAATGATAAAACCCTGAAGGAGATGGTCTAAATGATATCTAAAACTTCGGGTTCATTTTAGGTCTTCCACACATTTAGACATATAGCAATACATCTGTCTCCGGTCAGAGGATGTGTGCCTATATCGTGACAATATATGACATAGGACTTTGGTTATCTCGATCTCGTTAAATCAACTCTTTGACCTAACTAATCTGATACCTCCGAGTCTCTATTCCCATGCAGAGGACCTACATCAAGAGGTCGGTCAGATATTTGCCTAAAGAGAAAGGATTGCCATCTCCTATTTAGGATGGAGATCATCTCTTAACAATCATTTGATGGTGTTTGATGAGTCCTCAATCTAACTCTTTAGATATTCATCCAAGCACCAGCTTTTATGATTCAACTATTGAATCAACAACTGTATGATAATTAAGATGGCCATGACACATAGCTCTAATTGTACTGAGGGACCTTACAATGCATTTATTCATTTAATCTCAGAAAGGGAGTGAAAAGAATCAATAACTTTTATTGATAAATCAAATATTACAATAACATTTATTGTTTGTAGGAATAGTTCGCCTCGGGCTCACATGGGTAACAACTTCCTTCTCTTCGCGGGCCGTCGTCGACCCCTTCCCAGGACTTTGTCGGCCCGTCCCAAGCTGCTACTTACCCCTCCAAGGATGCCATCGACCCCTCCCAGACTGCCACCGACCCCTCTTGTCATCGCTAGCCCCTCCCATGTGCATCCTCACACCTCCTCGCACCTCTCCGGCTCTCCGTGCACCTTTGCGGTTCGAACTACAGTATGAAACTGTCTGATTCTAACTAGAAACATGATTTCAGACCTTTATATTGCGTTTTCGGCCCTAGCGCACGACAAAGACTGACGATGATGGTTGTATGAGTCTACACTTACAACCAATCCTCCGTATGATCGTGTAGACTTGTTCATATCGGTCTACTCTTCATCAAGTTTCGTTGTTCGGTCGTTTTACCATCTTGTCAGAGAACAAGGGTGATATATTTTCTTCATCCAGTGCCTTCAAGGGTCCGACTCCCATCGGAAAGATGGATGGGACCAACTATGAGTTGTGGTCCATGCGGTTTCTCACCCTTATGTAGTGCAACAACAAGGAGCACATCCTATCAGATCCAGAGCCAACGGATAAGACTGGGGCCAATGCTTCTTGGAAGCAAAATGGTGCATATGCGTGCGTTTGGTTTTGTGGGATCCTCACCACGGAGATAGCCAATGATATTCTGAATCAACCCACTGCCAAGGTGATGTGTGACACAGTATGGCATCCACCTATGCTCAAGCGAAGAATGATGCCAAGATTCTTCAGCTATAATTCGATATCTACAAGGCCAAGCAGAATGGTCATCCTTTGCACGTGTACTACTCTTCGCTCGATGGCATGTTCGAGAGACTTCACCGCTACATGCCTATTACGACATCTACGAAGCAGTAGAAGGCATATATGAACTCTATGATGGTTGCTCGTCCATGATAGGCATGTAGGAACTCCATGATAGGCATATAGAAGACATGCGAGTCCAACATTAGTGACAAAGTGCCTCCCGAAACCTCCCCCACCTTATTGCTAGTTGGTTGCTCTTCCGGAGTTACAAAGCTTGCGCTTGAGATCACTACCATCAAGGGCCGGGGAGGAAGATAGACCTCCTAGAACGATGATTCGAAAGAACTCCTGAAAGTCTGCTTCGAAAACCCGCTAGTGATGGGGGCTTTAGCGGTCAGGCTAAGCGGGTCCAAAAAAAGAGATCCGGGTATTCTTATAAGCCCCAACCCGAAAATAACCCTGCGAAGCTCCAATAAAGATAGGCGGCTATTTGGATCCGGACAGATCTGGATACCCAACATAAGGAGTCATGCCCCAACTTCAAAAGCATCCCTGAACCTTAACCTTAAGACATCTGCCACCTCCAAACCGTCTGAGATCTCGGCCTCCTTCTCGATCTGCTGCACTGCCTTATTAGTAGAAGGTTGCAATGTTGAAGCTGTTGAAGGAAATATTTCAAAAGAGTCATGTGAATCCGCTTCCCGCGACGGATCTTCCCCTTCCAAAAAAGTGGGTTAGGTGTTCGGCCCGTAGATTTCATCACCATTTGAAACTTCTCAGGCAAAGGGTCCTTCTCCGATGATGGCGCCGATGTAGATATGACTAGTAAATTCGAAACAAACCTCTCCGGCGAAGTGATTTTTTCTCAGTTAGAGGATGTGGTTGAGAAGCCAAGCCAACAACGTTCGACACTGTTGGTGGAGACAGAGGAGGGGAAATGACCCTTACCACTAGTTGGAATCAAGCCCTTCCAACCATAAGAGGACAAACCCACTCCATCGGCAACACTTTTCTTCCCTCTAGAACCACAATGGTTGTTCGGTGATCAGACCCTGAAAGACAACCTATTAAAAGATGCTAACTTTCACCTAATAGACATCCAAATCCGAAGGTGAATTTGACCGTCATTTTTGTGCTAGTCAAAGGTATCAGGGTAAGGTTTGAGGTGGTATAAGTAACGTTATTTTTTTTGGCTCTTTTTATCTTTAGTAAGCTAACTCTGTTGGTTCGTTTTAACTCTAGTTAGGCTACGTGGTTGAATGAAGTGTGTTAGGATTGAGGGATGGATGTATGGCTCCACGATTTAGGTTTAAGGTTTTTCATCCTATTCAGGCCGAGTTTTACCAAGAGTTTGGTTGAAAGACCAGGTTTGGGATTAGGGTTTGAGGAGATAGGTTGAAGGTTTGAGGTTTCCAAAGCTAGTCCTAATTACCTTTAAGGGCTTAGGGATGGTTCATGGTTAGTTTGGGCTGGTAGGCGAAGGTTAACCCTCGTGTGCGTTCGGGTTAGATTTGGATTTTCTGGATTGGTTTAATATTTATCATGGTTAGTTGGAATAGGGTTTATCAACTGTCTTTCTACCCTGTGAATCGAGCTGCCCTCAAGTCTTTTTAGCCTTATTTAAGTGTTAATTCACGAATTTACGTTTGAATGATGTAATCCCTCAAGTCTTTTTAGCCTTATTTAAGTGTTAATTCACGAATTTACGTTTGAATGATGTATACAAGCGTCAAGATCTAATGCGGCTAAATGCTGGGGTCAATTTTTGCTCATTCATAATCAATCATGGATTTAAATATCACGATATATTGGTGATATCGGTATCTACATGGTGGCGATATCGTCGGCGAAATGGCGATATCCTCAAGTTTTTCGGTCCCTGCTTCACAATTGTACGTCGAAATGGGCGAATGTTTCGACGATATATTGTCGAGATATTGTATCAACACTATGGGCCGATATGGTGTCGATATCTGTGCATAAAACCTTTTCATATTCAGTACTACAGTGAATGAGACATTCATGGCCTGACATGGGCTGTTAAACATTGTTCTGATGTGAACGAGTAATTCTTATACTTGCCCACGAGACAACCACCAACCGAGTCCATGATTGGGATCTGTATTTGCCAAGTCCGCATCGGAATGCACACTTGCATACT
This sequence comes from Ottelia alismoides, assembly GCA_037367405.1. Classification (NCBI taxonomy): domain Eukaryota; kingdom Viridiplantae; phylum Streptophyta; class Magnoliopsida; order Alismatales; family Hydrocharitaceae; genus Ottelia; species Ottelia alismoides. The sequence goes on along the minus strand of JAZKJV010007520.1, from coordinate 313,379 downwards.
TGGGCATACACGCACCCGAAGATCCATTGTTGGGGACTTCTAGTTGCAAGAAATAAAATTGCCAAGCCATTTATTTGCTAGTGTTGTAGCCTGTTGATATCCTTCATTATTTTTTTGGAGCCATTCTCTTTTATTATGCTGTTGGTGTGAAATGAAAAACTTCGTTCATCACTTCGAACAGCTTTTTTGATTATAGATTATTTGGTAATAGAACTGCATCACTTTTTCTGATGACATCATATCTTCCAGTTGCATCGAGAATGATTCTGTTCAATGCATGCATGGGAAATTGCCTGTCTCAAAAGTTCAGTCTGTGAAACGGGTATCTGTTGGTTCTTGGGAGAAGTTGTTTTCCAAGGTAAGATCCTCTTGTGTAAATTTGCCGGTGTTTTTAATTGATGGGAGTGTATTCTGCTGCTGCAATTTACGTTAATTTTAAAAGATTTTACCCTTTTTATGAATATTATGCATACTTTCTTTGGAGCTCTTACACATAATTTATTGGAATATCGTATACTTTTTTTTGAACTGAAGTGATCACCTTTGCGTCTGTGTGATTTTGTGCAGTGTTTTTTCTATGAATTGTAAACCATATAGACCACGCAATTTGACTGGTCTATGGTTGATCGCAAGAGGTTGGCGATCTAGTAAATGCCTATTCTTCTTTAAGCTTATTGTACTTTTCTTCGATGAAGTTACTTCAAACAACCTGCTACTTGCAAATAATTTGTGGTACAGATAAATTGTTATCATCAAACATAGTTCATTTGTTAGGGTCTATAAAGAATCGCAGTGAATATTACCTCTATCTTGAGAGAGGAGGTTCTTGAGATGATAAAATCAGTGATAAACACAATTAGGAATGATATAGAGGTAGTTAGGCCAATGAGGAAAGTATTAGGTCCATGTGGTGGACTTCTGAAGATGAAAATTGTAACAAAGTGGTAGAGGACTTGGATTGTCTTTTCTTCCTGTGTCCCTTTGTAGAAGAGGTGAGTGCAAAAGCTGGGATCTCTTGGTCAATTTGTTCATCAACATAGTAATTCTGGGGGAGCTCTTGGGATGGTAGTGGTGTCCTTGGTTTTCAAAAATGCGCCTTGAGGTGTTGAGGCGTACGCCTCGAGGCATTTCCATAAAAATGCCTCGAGGCATGCACCTCGAGCTGCCTCTGCAAGGCGTGAGCCTCTATAGCACGAGGCGCACCTCGAGGCGTACGCCTCATGCGGCATTGTGGAGGTGCCACCTCGGTTTTATATGGTCACGTGCCTTGCACATGACATTTTTATGGCTCTGAGTTGAATCTTTTGGACTCCATCACATGCGCGTTTGCCCCCTTTGCCCGACAACCTCTGCTGATTAGATTTTGTAGCCCCCTGCTACTGGGTGCTGCTTTGTCGCCGCCAACTGCTGTTGATTCCTCTTCCATCGCTGCCAGCTGGTCCTTCACCTGGTGCTGCTCTGTTGCCTCCTCCATCGCCAGCTGCCGAGAGGGGAGGGAGGGGTACTCTCGAGTCTTCAACTTGTCAAGAGAAGGTGCTCTTGATTTTTTGGACCGCGTAACCTTTAGTTAAAATTTTATTCAGAACTTTACTGATTTTTTTGCTTACTACAATTGCTTCTGCTTAGTTAAATACCTTTAGTCCTGAAAATTCTGCAGGAGATTTTAGCTCGTAAATGCCTCGAGGATATTCTCCAGGATTTTCTTTGCTTAAATTGCAGCCGCTTCTAATGCTTCTGCTCATTAAATTCCTTTGAACCTCGTAAATGCCTTTAGTTACATGCTGAGAAGTTCTTAGTTAAGCCATCTTAAAATCAAATCATATTCACTCAAAAGTTTTGTGGCTTAAGTGCTACTGTCATAAAAAAGAAGACAGTTATTGAGAGTCTAAAATCCATGGTTCCATACATTTACTTGACTCGTACAAGATGATGTGCACACATTAAGAAATCCTGTGTTCTTGAATCTATGGCGAATAAAATAACACATTTACTCAGAGTCTCAGACGAAACATAGAGTTAGGCTTGCAATGTCATGGAGTTAGGTTTATCGTTATTGTTGAGGATTTGAGATAGTTTAGCTCTCACGTAATGCGAACTTAGATGGTTGAAACATGGAGTTAGCCTTGCTATGTCATGGAGTTATGCTTTTTTAAATGAAAGCTATTTAATTCTCTAGCTCTTGGAAGATATAATTACCATTAAATTTTTTGAGCAAAAGAAACGGGTGGGGTCCCAAGCTAGGATCCATCGCCAAGTAATTATATTAATATAAAAGAAAATATGATTACATTACATTACACATGACCATGCATCTATCGAAGCCCTACAGTGCTCCAAGATGTTCTCAGAATAGAACACATGTCCCCGAAAAATGCGTTCATTCCTGCCACACCAGATTGCCCACATGAGTGCAAAAGGGTATGAGCTATCCTCATGTCCATTCCCACAAACTGCTCTAATGAAGCTCCGGAAATCATTTGCGCTAACCGCACCAAGCCTAGAAATATCCGCTAGCCTCCAAACCTTAGCTGATAGAGTGCATGTGAAGAAAATCCGATTCAAATCTTCCATCTCATCCCCGCATCTATCACAAAAGATGTATCCGCGTTGTAGTATCCTGCTTTGGCGTTCCTTGGAAAGAACCTTATTTTGCCTGACCAACCACAAAAAGACATTGACTCTCATTGGAATCCTGCTTTTCTAGATGATTATGCAATTTGTTTTGATTTCTTCCTGAATCTCTTCGTGGACCTCTATAAAGAACGATATGCCTTTTTGACTGAGAACCTGCCGTTGCTCCACACAAAGTGATCCTCCCACTTTCCGGATTGTCAACCTCAGTTAGCTCAACATGCATCATCCAAAACTCTTCCAATCTCTGTTCGGACTGTTCAATAACAAAGGACGGAGTCCATGACCCATTTTGCCAAACCTCATGCATCGATGCATACTGATCCGTCGCAAGCATGAACAATCTTGGATAATGATCACCCAAAATGCCATTGCTGCTCTAGTTATCAAGCTAGAACCTAAAAATCTGCCCATTTCCAAGCACTGGTCGCATTCTTGCTTCCATCTCAAGTAAAACCTTGGTAATACCTTGCCACAAAGGGAAGGGGCACATATGTGACTAGTATCATCCCCCTTCTCGAGATTCTTCGATTTTTTGTCTAGATCCGCCCCCGTGCACATAGGACTCCACCTCTACTCTTTCTTCTCGATCAACTTCGCTTGGAGCGATACATCCTCTCCCCCGCTTCTTGTCATTTCCCTTTCCATCATAGATCACATCCACAATATTCACCGACAAGATGTTTATCTCATTTCGTGGCAAAAGGCCATCTGGCCATTTGCAAATTTCGAATATCCTTTTGTTCCTCTTCTCCTTCAGATTTTCCCTTAATGTATAGCTTCCCGAATCTTCCTGCCAGCTCCGTGCTGTCGACAAGCTCCACTACTTTTCCCAGGCTGCCAACCCCTCCCCCCTGAAAGACCTATGAGGGGCCAATCGACGCTCCCCTAATGCTGCGCCAAGCACCAGATCCCTGCTCGCCGAGGTTCTGCCGAGATGTCCCTCTACCTTCGAGCCCCACATAGCATAAGAGAAAGACAAGAACTGAAATTTTCATGTGAACTATCATGGTAAAAAGATGGGTAGTTACTCCAAATACTATTGATAAAGAGATAAACATGAGGTTAAGGGGATATCATGATTTGGGGCAATGATGAGGGGCCTAGCCTGGACAACATTATTATTGCCAATTTAGAGAGAACACTAGACTATTTGGACTGGCAAAGGCAAGCACTATTCAAATCTATATTTGTGGCATTTGGGCTCTCTACTATTGAGGTTGAGGATTGCACCACAATCATTAGCACTTTGCGGTGATCTGACCTATCAGTTATTTTGGGCTCCCTCTGACTAATGGCATTGCTAGAAAGCTTGAATGCAGAAGTTTATCAGAAATAAAGGATAAAGAACAATGAAGAATGCGTGATTTTACGTGGAACCCTACTTCCTAAGGGGCATGATGAAACCACATGAGAAGACCTCAAAGTTCCATATGTGTATATTGCACTTTCTCAACTGTTACAAGATGGTGAGGGGCTTTTTATATAGCCCTCATCGAGTCTCCACATCCCACAGACGGTTGATGTCTGACTAAACAACTGGATGTGCTAAATGATTCTTGGAGGGATCTATTTACCCATCTACCACATAAGTGACATATAAACTAACATAAGCTGGAGCATGCAATGCTCAGCTTGGACAAACATAATGAAATCACTCAAACTCACAATACAAGACGCTACAGAAAATATCAACTCAACGCAAACACAACTGTCGGCTGCTGTCAAGGACATTTCTTCTCTTACCCTGCAGGTGAGGAGGAACAAACGGGCTGGAGTGCGAGTAAAACTGAATCTCCTTGTTGGAGAGCATGTGCTCTGTACTACGCCTGTCAGAGTCATTGCATCTGAAATGAGTCTCCTCGTCGGAGTACTCTGGCCCACTACATCATGTGGACAACTGCTCCATCTCAGAAAAGGCCGAACTGAAAAGCCGTGGAGACATCCTCGTCGGAGTCCACGGTCGCTAGAGAATGGAGTCTGAAGAGTCTCCTCATCGGAGAAATGTGTCTCTACTATATTGGCTCAGAGAATGTGATCTCTACTTCGGAGTCCCTATGAAACCATAGGAAATCCCTAGCCCACATGGCCTAGGGAATGAGATCTCTACTCTAGTGTCCCTATGGTTCACATGAAAACTCTAAAACCAAAAACAAAGATGGGGACCGCACAAATAATGATCGCACACATGTGCGTATGAAAAGTAGTCTCTCTCTAGAGAACTTGAAGAAAGTGAGCCACTCAAATATGGAGTGCCTAGAACTTGGACTCTGAACCAATCCGCAGAGTCTGAAACTGAACTGTAGAGTCTGAAAGTCTGGCTGGTATGGAGAATCTGAAAATATGAATCCGACCTGTAACTCTACACAATACTCCCCCTTTCTCCCATACTTGTCGGAAAACAATGACATCGATCAAGTTGGGAGAAGACGAGAATTGGGGAAAATAAGCCATCGCATTTTTCTCGGCAATTCTCATTCATTTTTTTGAAAATTTTTCCTGGCTATTTCAATTTTTTTAATAGCCATCACACTCAATTTTTTTTTGTAAAACTATTTCTTTTTTTACAGCTTCTCTCTCTCTCTTTTGCAAATCTTTTTTTCTCGCATACCTTTTATTTCCTTTTTTTGCAAATTACCGTGGCCCGTTTGGACAAAAAATATACTGCTCTCTTTTTTTAATGCAACATATGCTTCTCCCTTTTTTCCCTTTTTTTCCTCTTTTCTTTCGACCCACCTGGGCCTTACAATGAAAAAAACATTTTTTTAAAAATCGCAGCCCACTTGGGGCTTTATTTTAGGGTTCCCACTTAGGAACCCTTCTATTCGAACCCACCCTCGTTAGGGCTCTGCTCCTTGCTGTATAGGATGCCGCAGTGGGGCTTGTCGCCTGGAGGAGATGCGGCTTGGGGCTCGCCACAAACATGCCCCCTGGCAGCTAGGAGTTTCACCACCAGAGGGCTGCCGCTTGAAGGGGAAGAGCTCTGCATGAAGCCTTCGAGATTGGAAGGGGGATGCGGTGTCGCCTGCGCGTGATTGGAGAACATATGGGGTTCCGCATGGAGGCATCTGGAGGAGAAGAAGAGGGCAGGTGGTGCTGCGCGGGAATGCAGGCTAAGGGCGATCGCCTCTCACGAAGATGTGCCTCACCTTCCCTTTTTTTCAGATCCGGAGGAGGTGATGTGCCTTGCACCTCTGATGAGGCTGAAACTGGAAGGACTAAGGAGGGTACCGCTATGGTTCCCCATGGGAAACCATTTGCTTGAGTCACCGCCAGGAGGATCGGAGGAGCCTGGAGATCTCTGCCTGGGGAGGTCCGATGCTATTGGAGGTGCAGTTCCTCCTCTTGCAGTTGATGGGGATCCACCTCCTGGAGTTTTGTTGCTCGATAGATGCCGTCGAGGGCCTGCATCGATGGATCTTCACGAAATCTCCAAAATAACAACTCCAAGAACTTGCAAAATTAGGATTTCAAGAGAAACCCTAGAACTTGATACTGAACATGGATAATCATCTTCAAACAAGGATCACACATGCTCCAATAATCGAATCTCGAACAACTAAATAATCAACAGAAAATCCTCGAGAATCGAACCTGCTCTGATATCATGTTAGAAAACTTGAATGCAGAAGTGTATCCGAAATAAAGGATAAAGAACAATGAAAAACACAAGATTTTACGTGGAACCCTACTCCCTAAGGAGCGGGTTGAAACCACAGGAGAAGGCTTCAATGGGCCATATGTGTCTATTCAACTTTCTTAACTGTTAGAAGAGGGTGAGGGGCTTCTTATATAGCCCTCACCGAGTCTCCACATCCAACAGATGGTCGATGTGGGACTAAACAACTGGATGTGGTAAATGAATCCTAGAGGGATCCATTTACCCATCTACCACATAAGTGACACATAAACTAACATGCTCCAACAGGTATATTACACCATGTAGATTGGTTTGCAATCATCGAGAGACTGGACCCAAAGCTGGCTGCTTGGAAAGCTAGTCATTTAATCGGGGGTTGGAGGGGCTGCACAAAATAATCAGGTCAGCCGATGATGAATCTCAGATTCATCACTCTAAATCTCATTAATTAAGCTCAAATCCCTCAAACTCATTGGCATTTATGTATTTATTCTGCATAATTAGCATTCATGCATGTTTTGATAAGAATTGCATTTTATCCTTTATTTTCGCACAAAAGAAGCCAAAAATCCCAACCAAAACTGACCTGTAAATCGCCTAACTTCCCCGATTTTAGCTAATTCATGCTAACTCCGAATGATCCAAAACCACCTCCGCTGTGTACATATCACTAACAAGAGTAAACGAAAAATACAAAAAAATCACTAACCCAAATAAGTGTACCAAAAACCCAAACCCTAGTTCTAGGATTCTCGGACTAAAACCCTCATATCTCCCTCATCCAGTGTCCGTTTAATCCTACTCACTTTTGAACTAATATACATTCAATTACCTTCAAAACAAGACCAAGTTCAAGTGAATCAGAGCTCATATGTGAAAGTTGGGTTTTGGGCCTTTTTTGTACATTTTGTATTTTAGCTGATTTTGACTTAATATTTTATGTACATAATTAACATATTTTAGTTTATTTCTTTTTCATTTGTCTTCATTGATGAAAGCTTTATTAAAATGCGTAAAAATCCAAATCCAAACTGAGCTTGAAATCAAAGAAACAAATTGAGTCCAAGTCTTCATTAACTATCTGTACAAAAAGTGTTTTTTTCATCTTTTATTTTATTTCCTCTTTTTCTTAATTAATAAAAATCCAAAAAAATTAGATTAATGTGTAAATATTTATCTTTGATTTTATCATATTTTTTTCGGATTTTTATCTGGTTCAAAAATGAAAAAAAATTATAAAACCCAAAAATCTAGGTATTCTATGTACATGGGATACCCCAAAAATATCACTTTGTGCAATTGATCAATTTTGATTTTGGTGTTTTCATGAAAGTTGTAGATCTCCTCGAGACGAGCAATTTCCGTGAAGAAACTTTTTCGATCCGAGGTTGTTTACTATTTCTTTTCTATTTTTCTTTCTATTTATTCTCTGAATTTTGTGGTGCTGACACGTGACATCTCTTGGAGCCACCATGTGTCAGCCATTTTTGGGGTTTTTATATATTCATTTTTTATAAAAAATATAATTAACATAGCACGTGCGTAGCACGTGCCTCCCAGGCACGTGCCATGCACGTGCCGCCCCCTTCACCCTTTGGCCGCCACTTGTTCCCATCTAGGCCGTCCGATCTTGGCCGATCGGACGACCACTGCTCATCTCCCTCAACCGACCCCCTTTCCCAATTACGCTGCCTGCCACCCGTTATTTTCGCCGCCATCTCCGCCGGCTGCACCTACTAGTATCCTCGTGGCGGTGACAGCGCCACGAAGCCACCTTCTTCGGTGAAATCCAAGGGCTCACCAGCCCTTGTTGCAGAAGCGGCCCTCCGCCGTACTTGCTCTGCTCCGGTCCTTCGCCGTAGAGCCCACGACTTCGACGTTCATCTCCGCCCCGGCTCCATCTTCGACGCATCGAGCTTCTTCAACAACTTCAACCTCCGTCATCAACCAAACCTCCATCAACGCTTCGACTGCGCCATCAACGGTCTTCGACATCATCTCCAACAGCTTTGACTCCTCCGCTGCCAAAGCTCCAGCACGTCATCGACTTCCACCGGCTGACGCGACGCCGTCTTCTCCACCGACGCCAGCTTCTGCTCCGATCAACTCTTCTAGGTGCTTCATTCTTCGCGCCCGTTGTGCCTCGCGTCGGCCGGAGCCCTCCAGGCGTCGACGAAGTTGCACCGCCCAGGAGCATCTCGCCTCGATGCTCTCGCCTCGACGCTCCTCACCACCGCCCCCTCCAGGATCACCACCGCTGGCCTTCCGGCCCCCCTCCGCCTCTCACGACCGCCAACAGCCAGGCTGCGGACCCGAGGACCCCGCCAGGTGCCACGCACGTGGGGCGGGGGAACGTCAGCCGACGCCAGCTTCCAGGGGTCGCATGCTGCGCACGTGACCTGCTGGTTAATTTGCAAGAAGCCCCTCGGTAGTTCGTCTAATCGCCATCCAGCCCATCGACCAGGGGTCACGTGTCATGCACGTGCCCCTCTGGTAAAATTGCAACATACCCCCCGGCATTCTTGGTAATTACACATAGGTCCCCTTTTTGCTTTATTTTTATTTATTATAATTTGCATAAACACCACTGTGTTCCCCTGTGATTTCAAACTTCTACATTACATATTTCTATTATCCAAAAATAGCATTTTGTTCCGCAATTAATTCTCTACATTATGGCATATTGTGTACATTTTTATGATAAATGGTTAATTAAGAATTAATTATTTTGTGGAAAATTGCATATTTTACCCAGTTTGTGCTCTGAAATTTGTTATTGATTAACCGTTGCTCTAAAAATTCTCGAAAAATCACGGATTGTAGAATTAATTGTGATTAACGTTGTGCCCAAAAAGAATTGCATTTGCTTATATAGTTTGTCATATAAAAATCATTTTGCATATTTCAGTGTTTGATTTTTAATAGGTATTGAAACTGGTATTTTTGAGGATTAGGATTTTTCTGAGATCCATCACCTAGTGATAGAACTTAGATAATTTTGTCCCTTGAAAATAAGTTGGTTTAATATTTATTATAATTAAATATTGAAATTCACTTTGTTTGCATTTAAAAATTCATAAAAAAATCATCTTGCATCCAAAAATTTTAAAAAAAATTACAGTGTATTTATTTCATCATAATTATTATCGTGGCCAAATTTTATATTTTTCGGATATTGTTTGATCAACATTTATGTTTTAGTCCCTAAAATAGGCCGAAATTGCATTTCGCATCCTTTATTGCATTAAAAATTACAAAAAAAGACCGCCTCGAAAACCGTGCACGAACTTTGATAGACATAATTCTAGGTTGTTCCTTTGCCTCCTTGTCTTCGACCTTGGGACTTGCCCAAGTAAAATAAACATAAAACCACGCGATTAAAGATTGACTAAATAATTGTGGTTGTTTTCTTAACCGATTTCGATTGCACGCCTACAACGAAACAACACATTAATTTTTAGGCGAACTACAATTCACGACATATATTTTTAACTAGCGCAATCCCGGAATCGTCAGATGTGCTTCGACCACCTTCTCCGCCTTCGCTTTACTGCCCGAAGCCCCGAGCACGTATGACAGGAAGTCATGCTCTACCTGCACCTCAAGTCGAACATGAAGACCCCCGACTTGAGCCTCACATGTGCACCTCTAGTCTCGTGGTCCCTGGAGCATTGTTCCTGCTCCTCCAGGTCCCTCTGTTGTGGGGTGCAAATGGATCGTTACAGTAAAGCAACATGCATATGACAGTGTAGATCGCTACAAGGTGAGGCTTGTAGCATGTGGCTTCACCCAAACTTATGGGGTAGACTATCAGGATACCTTCTCTCCAGTGGCCAAACACTCGACACTATGCATTAGTCTATCAGTTGCTGTTTCACAGAACCGGTATCTTTAGCAGCTCGATGTTAAGAATGCATTTCTATATACAGGAGGAGGTATATATGCACCAACCACCAGAGTTTGCTGCTGAGGGGGAGTCTCAGAAGGCAAGGTGATTTACAACCTGAAGCAAAGTCCGAGAGCTTGGTACCAGAAGTTATCAGAGTTGATAGAGCAACAAGGGTTTGTACAGTCTACTGCGGATCACTCACTTTTTGTTCAGAGGACACAAAGAGGTATTGGTTCTATTCTTGTCTATGTTGATGATATTATTGTCACGAGGGATGATGAGCAGGGCATTCAGTTGCTAAGGAGTTCCTAGGTCAGCAGTTTGTGACTAATGACCTTGGCCATCTTCGATACTTCCTTGGATTAGAGTTCACCAAGGACCAATGTGGTCTTGTGATGATCCAGAGGAAGTTTGTGATTGATCTTCTTCTAGAGACATGTATGACAGGGTGCAAGCCTGCTACTTCCCATATGGATCCGAGTATGAGATTATATGATGATGACACTGAGAAGGTAGATAAAAGGAGATATAGAGAGCTTGTTGGAATCTCCTATATGCTACCATCACCAGGCCAGAAATATCCTTTGTTGTAAGCAAGGTTAGTCAATTCATGTAGCACCCTGGAAGGTCCATATAGATGCTGACTATATGATTTTGGGATATTTGAAGACTTCACATGGTTCTATTCTTATATTCAGTAGAGGTACATCTCTTGGGATCATGGTTTTAAAAAACGTGAGGCGGTTCGAGGCGGTTTCCCGTAAACGAGGCGAGGCGTAATCCTCGAGGCGTTCGAGGCGTAAGCCTCAGTTTTTAGGTTAAAAACTATACAAATCTAGAACTATATAGAAAACAGCTAGAAATAAGAATGCTTTAAAGTCCCTAGCATGAAAGTTACAATATTTCCATGCAATATCCGACCTATCACGCCCACCATCATGTCCTTTTTCCATTTTTGGAGCCATTTCTGAAATAGGAAAGTGGCATACCAAAGACTTGTAAAGCAAAAAAAAATATAAACAAAGCAAATAAATAAAGCAAAGTAAAAATCCTCTAGTAAGGCTTATATAAACATGTATAAAATTTAAAGTTTTGACCACAAGCTGATTTTGCTCTTCAATTCCATTTATGTGCTAATTTTGCTCCCTGTAGTAAGTTAATCCAGTTTTATTCGCAGTTTGGTGATGACAATTGCATTATATCTACTTAATTGGCTACAATACAAACAAAAATTAGCAGATCTTGAGACTTTAAGCTATTGTCTACTCTTATTTCATAGACAGGGAACATATTCTCGAGTTTCAAACCTCCGTCATCGAGATTTAGGGTTTTCAGATATGCCTCGAGGCTTTTGAATTAGGTTCTATTTATTCCAGATGAGGCGCACGCCTCACAAGAGCCTCACCGCCTCGAACGCCTCGACAACGCCTCAATGCCTCGAGGCGCAAGTTGCCAAATTAACATATGCCTCATGCGCCTCGAGGCGGTTTTTGCTGAAAAAAGCCTCGAGGCGTACGCCTCAGCGCCTCGAGGTGCGTTTTTTAAAACCTTGCTTGGGATGACAGCTTGTGCAGATGCAGATTATGCAGGTTTCCCTAGAGGCAGGAAGTCTACTTTTGGCTTTGCTATTTTCGTTGGGAGCTCTCTCGTATCATGGAAAAGCAAGAATCAGACAATGGTTGCTAGATTTAGTGCAGAATCTGAGTACAGGGCCATGTCACAGGAAAGCACAAAGATGATGTGGGTTAGATCTGTCTTGACTGACCTTGCTATTTAGGTTCCTCTTCCCATGACACTTTTATGTGATAATCAAGCGGCTTTATTTATTGCCAATAATCCTGCATTTCATGAACAAACCAAGCATATAGAGGTGGATTGCCATTATATCAGAGCCATGATTTAGAAATGTCTCATATCCAACTCCCATGTCCCTACTAGAGATTAGGCGGCTGATATTTACCAATGCTCTTGCTAGAGGTCCATTTCACTGGTGTTGTTCCAAGCTGAGCATGATAGACACATGTGCTCCTGCTTGAGGGGGAGTGTTGAGATATTTGTATCTCTTATTATCTATTATTCATTTTTATTTTCTTTATGTACCTTTCATGTAATTAACCCATGACTTTTCTGTTATATAAGAGAGCCCTCATGTCTCTTCTAATGCAAGTAATTCTTTTCTTCCAAAAAAATGGAAAATAGTTGGAAGCTTCGGTATTACAAAGCATACTCCTTTTCAGAATGTGGAACAAAGATTCGGTGGATACAAAACCATATTTATTTGAGCACGAAAATCGTAGATACCACAAACAATCTACAACATATGGTCTTCGCCATCTCCCCATTGGCTTGCCAGTTGCCACCCACTTTTGCAATAAAGCCTATTGTCTCCAAAAATGGAACTCCCAAGACGTCCCTCCTCCTCATGGAGCATTATTGATTCCCGATCCTCTAGATGCATCCCTTAGGCGTTCGGGCTAGATGCACCCCAGAAGAATCTTCTCATAGTAGACTCTAGACGGCAACATATCCCAATGACAACAAACTTGATGGCATGAAGAAAATCGAGATGGATGCAATGAATGCCTTCATTAGCACTAGATGCCTACCTGTGATGGAAGTGACACTTTCCACCCATAGAGTTTTTTTTTCAATTTCTCAATAATCAGTAACCAATCCGCAAAGTGAATGTGACCGCAACTCTAAGGGATCCTTAAGTAATGAATAGGAAGCTTGCTGCGAGCAGTGCCCAACTCCAAACTACATTCATTAGCCTATGTACCGGAAAGATAAAATGAAACCATGATCGACTTGTCCCATTTAATATTTGGGCATGATAGTTCCCCAAAGATATCAAGAACAATAGCTATTCATTCATGCTGTCAATCATATCTTCGGGCACAAATCCTATGCCTCCTTCTAAATCATGTCATCCACATACGGTAATGGCGTAATGGAATGGGCATATCTCCAAGAACGTATCCTGCAGGGAAACCTTGGACTACCACCTACCTCACCATGCTTGCTAGAATGTTTGCTACCAGAAAGAACAATGGCACCCGTTGGAAACCTTGGTGAACCCCACGCTACAAATGATAGAAATGCCCTTCATGTCATTCGTTAACTGCAATGCATACGATGCTGTAGTAAGACATCTCTTCATTCAAGAGATTCACAAGTCAGGGAATCCGCTTCTTGCTAAGGCTCACCATGAAAAGCACCATTCCATACCCTCGTAAGCTTTAAAGAAATCCACCTTTCAAAGAAAACTTTGGCTAATGCCTCTTCTAGCCCCCCCATCATTTTAGCAGCCATCAATTACCAGTCTACAATCAGCCTCCCTGGAATAAATGCTGACTACACTAAGGAGATAATGTCGTATGGAGCTCATATCAGTCTTTGCAAATACCTTAGCCACGATAAGATATATGGCATTTGACAAGGAAATAGGGCAAAAATCCTCCACCTGTTCCAAGTCCTTCTTAGGTAGAAGGAATAATAGTGCTTTGTTACCTCTGTTGAAAACCTGCATTTCACTGTCCAAACTCCACTAAGGTTTCCACATCATCCCCTACCGCATCCCATAATTAGCGGTGGATTAAGCTGGAAATCCATTTGGCCATGGAGCTCCATTTACATTCAAATCCATCACTGGCTTTGACCTCCTTCCCAAAAGTCTACGTTAGGTGTGTCACCTGGAAGGTAGATGGAGTTGATATTTCAATGCCGCCCGCCTCCACTCTCCATGTCCTTCCCTACGAGACAATTTATAGATATCATTAGCTAAGATTATGCCCATATGACTGTTCCCGTCCATGCAAATTCCATGTATGACCGAGCTATGGATCATGTTTCAACGCCTTTTGCTGGAGGTTACTACATGAAAGAATATGGTATTGGCATCTCCTTCTTCGACCCATTTGTGTTCCAGTCAGTCACTATCTTCCTATCCACCTCCTTGATGGTCTTGTGGATATGATGCAATCATACCTAATTTGAGGGGTCGAGTAGAACTTTGCCATAGTTTAAAGCACACTGGTCTCCTTGCAGTTGTATTTTATTATTATGTAATTTTCTTTTTTTAGTCTATAGTCTAGGGTCTTGGGAGGTGCTTCCTAGTAGTATAAAAGAGGGCTTTGGAGGAAAAGACAACAGCTTTTGGAATCCAAAAATAGCCCTCAGGAATCCTATCCTCCCCTCCTCTCTTCTTCCATCCTTCTCTCCCCGATATCCTTCTCCAGTTTCCATCCATTCTCCTCGAAACTCCCCTTTCTATTTCACCGCCGCTGTCTTCTTTCCCTACTCCACTCCGGAAATTTCTTCTCTGATAGCCCACTGCCTCTACCTTTTCCTGACCCTGAAAGCCCCACCACCTCCTCTCATTCATCGTTGCCAAGGATGCTTTATCAGCCACCAACCCTGTTACCACCACCTACAGCCTCACGGTCCCCTCATCAACTTCTACATTGCATCCCTGCTCTTCTTTGGCAATGCCAACCATCACCAACTTCGCTACGGAGGAACTGTCCCTCACCAGCCCCAGCCACAATGTTTCAGTCACCTTGGTTACATCTATCCTCACCCTCCTCCTCCTCCGGTCATTTAATTCCTGTTCTCAATCATTTACGTTGATCAAAGTTTGAATCTCCTCATTTATTTCCATAACAAACCCTATCTTGTACTTTCTCGACTAATGCATTCTTGTTTTTTGGTCAGTTGCTTAGGTGATTATGTTGGACATGCAAGCCTACGGGCGGCGAGCCATATCGCAATAAATGTTATTGCAAATATCATTCCCTAATCTGAAATGAAGAATAAATAATTTGCATGATAGGTCCCTTAGTACAATTAGGGTTATGTACCATGGCCATCTTAATGATCATACAACTGTTGATTCAATTATTGAATCATAGAGGCTGGTGCTTAGATGAATATCTAATGAGTTAGATTGAGGACTCATCAAGCACCGTCAATTGATTATTAAGAGATGATCTCCAGCCTGAGTAGGAGATGACAATCCTTTCTCAGTTAGGCTGATATCTGACCGACCTCTTGATGCAGGTCCTCTGCATAGGAATAGAGATTCAGAGGTGTCAGATTAGTTAGGTCAAAGAGTTGACTTAACGAGATCGAGATAACCAAAGTCCTATATCGTATGCTGTCATGATATAGGCACGCATCCTATGACCGGAGACAGATGTGTTACTATATGTCTGAGTATGTACATTTGGCAGACCAATAGGTTGATGACCTAATCAAGGTTTATACACAGGCGCGCTGGTGTGCATACAAGGGCATATGAGTAATACGATCTCTTAAAGGGATCATACATGTTCATTTACTGAACCGGAAGACATGAGCTCACTCACGAGATATTGGGAAGAATCAAATTCCGTGCGCACGGTCGTCTCGCTTTGGAAGCTTGACTGAATTTGTAGGTTTGATATATACTTTTGGAAAGTATATGATCAAGACCTAGGTATGATATATGCTTTTGGAAAGTATATTATCGATACCAACTCCCAATGATCAAAATGAGAAACTTACTGATAAAACCCTGAAGTAGACATTATAAAGTTGATCTAATACTTCGGGTTTATTCCGAGTCTTCCAGTATGCAGGATGTACAGGTATTGGGAATACCTGAGGGTGATGTGATCATAAACGATTGTATAACCATGACGCTTCCATTCCTAGGAAGTGATGAAACGGGTCTGGATTTTAGTGACTCATCTCAGTAGAGAAGTAATCTGATCTTGATCCAAATGTTGGACATTGATCTGAATGTGATTCATATACAATGAGAAGATTAGATTTGCGGTCTTGATTTAATCAAGCATCTATAAGAGGCCCGAGATCTGGATTTGAGATGTAATCTCAATATCCAAGTCACTATACGTAGAACAATACAATTGCCCTGTCCTTATCTCCAACTATTCACGGAGAAAGCGCATTATCCTTGAAAGAGTTCATGGATAATTCTATCGTTGATATATGTATCCGAGCATTGAGAAAATGGATAATTAAATGTGATTTAATTATCATGATAATATGAATTTGATTCATATTATAAGGAGAGTTATCTTAGATAATTAAATGTGATTTGATTATCAAAGATGTGAATAATGTGAATGTGATTCATATTATTTGGGAACATGAGAATAGAGATCTAAGATGATTAAATGCGATTTACTTATCATGGATATGATTATTATGGATATCACTATCCATATTATTCATAAATATATTATAAATGCGATTTATAATGTATTAGAGAGAGCTAATTATAATTTATATTTGTTAATTAATTAATGATGTGTATTGGATACACATTGTGTAATTAATTGAAAATGTAAATTATATTTTGTTTTAGGTTGTGAATGTGATTCACAATTTTCCAATGGCAAGATTGCAATATTCTCAAAAATTAATTATGAATTATTTTTGAAGAATAAATCTCAACAAAAGTTGTTGCAATAAATAATGGAGAAATTCAAGGAGATATGCAATCTCATGGAAATCCATGAGATTGCCCCCACATGGTATGTGGTGGGCGGCTACCAAGTCCTTTAAGGAATTGGTGGCCGTCCACCCTATTACATGGGGAAACATGATCTCCATTGAAATCATCTCCTTATTTGATTTTATAATTTTAGGATTGATGTATATTTGATTTATCAAATATATTTGATCTAAATTAAATCATAAGTTGTTGATTTTTACCAACAACAATCTTGACCATTGGATTGACATAAATCAATCTCATCCATTGATTTTATGAGTCCCATGGATTGAGATCCATGGATCCCAAAACCCTATAAATAGAGAGGCATACCATGCTCTCTCTTTACACATGCTATTGTAGCACATCTCTCTCTCTTCTCTTCACACACACCATCTCTCTTCCTCTCATGGCCGTCCACCATGGATGCCCTAGAGAGGTTCTCCATCGCCGCAACGTCGTCGTTATGCTGCCCTACAAAACTTTACAAGCTTTTGACTTAGCTTTGCTTACAACCTTCTTTGTTATTTTTTAGTTTGTAACGATTTTGTAGATTGTTTAATCATTCATGTAAACCAATTCACGGTGCATAAACTGAGATGATATTCAATTTTTTTCTTTTGAGATCTACTTTTAGCAAAATAATCCGATTATCAAATCTTTGCACCTCGACCACATAATCCCTCAAATTCTTATGAACAACAACTCCAACACCATTTCTGCTCTTATCTTTACCTGCATAACAAAGTGTTGTCTCGATCTCCCTTCTTTTCTCTCCAACCCATTTTGTCTCTTGGAGAGGTAGTATTTGAATCTTCCTTCTTTCCATCGTATCTACTATCTTCATCGATTTTCCAGCCAAAGTGTCAATATTCCAACTATATATCCTCAACTTCCTTTGCAACATCTTTTGGGCTAACTTATTTACTCGCATGCATCCATCGTGCGAGAATGTTTGCAAAATTTGGACTGCATCCGGACGACGATGCAGTGGAACTAGCTTATTTACTTACATACGTTCTTCATGCAAGAACCCTTGGAAATTTTAACTACATTCTAGCATCAATGTAACGACACTTGCCAACTTCTCATTGCATTCAAGCGATGCAATGCGTCGCTAGTAGGGAACGCTTGTTGAAAATATCCAAACTGTTTTGAGACAATTCCTAAATAGTGTTCTTAAAAAGAGCACTAATTAGGAATTTGTCTCTCTTACACTGGCTGTCAGCCACCTAACGTGCAACCCTCCTCAATTTACCCAAGCTTGGGACCGATCATGGCTGAGTTATGCTTTGTTAAATAACATTGAAAAATTTGTGAGCCAAGTCAAACCCTGTTCACATAGAACTCTCCAAACTTCTATAATAATATCCTCAGGTTGAACCCCTTTTCTAAATTTCATAACCTTTAAAGCCTCCTATACTTCCTTTTTATTCGTCTCTAGCTTGCACGATTCAGATAACATTCAGTACTAGCAAGATCTCCAAATAAACTTTTTTCCCACTTGCATTAAAATATTTCGGCTTAAGAATACTATTGAGTTCATGCAAAAAGATTTGGTCAACTTCTTTGGTTCTCAGAGAACCATACATTAGACATCAAGTCCCCACACCTCACAACAGAATTGTATTGTGGAAAGGAAACTTCGTCGTCTTGTTGACATTGCACGTACTTTGCTTACTCAGATGAATGCCCCTAAAATGTTTTGGGGCGATATTGTTCTCATTGCAACTTATTTGATTAATCGGATTTCTCCACCCATATTAGGAGGTTCACCATTCTTATTGCTTTATCCCAGTGATAAGCCATTTCTGCTACCTCTTCGTGTTTTTGGTTACACTTGTTTTCTTTACAATTTTCATGCTAAAGACATACTTTCTCCTCGTGTGATTAAATGCGTCTTCTAGGGGCATCCTGGAACCCCAAAATGGATATAGTTGTTATGATCCAGTTGGTCATCGTTATTTTACTGTTACTCTACTGATCTTCCTATTGCTCTAAGGAAACGCAAAATGCAATGTACTCCACACTCTATTTCAAATTTTACTTGTACTGATGGATATCTAGATCTGACAGATGTTTGCATATGCTCTTATGGTTGTACCTTTTCTGCAAGATCATCTTAGAGCTTTTCAGCATCCAGATTGGATGCATTCTATGGATGAGGAGATTAATGCTCTTGTCTCAAGGGACACTTGAGATCTTGTGTCATGTCCTACTTGTGTTGCTCTTGTAGCTTACAAATGGGTCTTTATGATCATACATGCTTAAAGGCCTGACTAGTGGCCAAGGGGTTCAACTAAACTTATGGTGTGGATTACTTTGACACTTTTAACTCCAGTAGCCAGGATAAGATTTATCTGTACGATTATCTCTGTTGCTGCCATGCCAATACGAGCTAACCGATTTTTCAGTTAGATGTTTGATGCAACCAACGAGTTATACTGTTGAGGGGGAGTATATGTGCCTTTACACAAGGCTATCTATGGCCTAAAGAAGAGTCCACGAGCTTGGTTTACCATGCTTACTTTTGAGATAAGCTCACTTGACTTCCATAGGATGATATTTGATTACTCTGTGTTCGTCAGATGGAGGACTTCTGGCATTATGATACTTGTTGTTTATGTTGTTGACATGGTGATTATTAGTGATGAGAAAGCATGCATTCTGGAGATCGAGGCCTTCCTTTAGAAGGTGTTTGTCTCCAAGGTCCTTGGTCAACTCATATACTTCCTTGACATTGAGGTGGTACATACTGCAAAGGGATACGCCTATCACACCGGAAGTATTGTTTGGATATTATTAATTTCTTACAGCAGCTGGCTGACTTGGATGCAAACCATCTGATATCCCAACGAAATTGCGGAAACACGCTACATCTACCAACCCTGAGTTTGAGGATACTACACAATATAGAAGCCTAGTGGGCAAGCTGCTCTACCTTACTGTCACTAGGATAAATATATCATATGCTGTAAGCAGAAACAACCATCACATGGAGAAGTCTCACTACGGTAATTGGCGTTAATTTCTCTCGATCCTTCGATACTTGAAGGACTCTCCAAGAAAATGCATCTTCTATGGGGCTAACGACCACACTGACATCACCGTATATGCAGATGCTGATTATGCTAGTACTTGTGAGGACAAACGATCTACCATTGGTTATGGCATGTTTGTTGGAGCAAACCTTGTTACATGGCGAAGCAAGAAGCAAACCGTTGTCTTTAGATCGACATGGAGTGCAAAGGCTGGATATAGGGAGATGGCTCAAGCCACATGTGAGATTGCATGGTTGGTCTCCTTTCTACACGATCTTCGACTTCTTGCTGTTACTCCAGTTCCTCTGTACTATGACAACACCTCTAGTGCTACCACTTCCAAACCGAATACTTCTACTGGACAGACTATGGTGGGCACACAATCAACCGTCAAACCAATTACCTCTGGATCTCGCTCTACTTTTGGAAGTACAAGTGTTCAACCTTGACCCACTTATGCTAGGTCATGAATCCTTAGGGCTCGACCTACCATGGGACCTAACACCTGCTTCTGGTGTCTTCAAAAGGGACATCAAGAAAAAGAATGTCCCTACCCATGCATGGCAAGTACCCACTTAGTGCATGAAGAACCTGATAATGAGACCAATGTACCCTTCCTTGTAATTGAACATAATGACTTTGGAAGAGAAGGTGACACACATACCGAGGTGGTGGAATAACTTATGTTGGAATCTAAAGTTGAGAGTGACAACACTTGATTAATGACGAGCGCCTTTTGTACCACATGTGCCTCTAACGGTCGTCGTTGCTCTTTGATCATTGGGCGAAGGAAGCGTGGAAAAATTTTGTAGCCCAAGTAATGGTGTATATGTAGGATTACAAACACAACCATTCGATTGAACTTATAGTTTGATTTAGTTTAAGGGAGGGGCTCAAATGCCAATCCAATGTCAATTCTTTGTCATGTTTTTTGTTAGGTCAACCAATAAAGATGAGGTTTGGTGTCACGTTGCACCTATGGATCTGCGTCAGATCTTACTAGGATAACCTTGGCAGTATGTCCGAGATACAGACCACATGGACAGATAGAACACATGTACCTTTGTGATTGACAAATTGCAAAGTACCCTCTGACCACAACGGGATGCCTCTAGTCCCAGGTAAATGGCTACCATTCTTGGCAAAGCTTCACTGGTTGATTGACAAAACTTTGTGAATGCTCATATACCACAACACACATGCGAATCTCTTGTGGTTCTCCAAGCACCCCCTTTCCAACGCCAATTCCAAGAGTCCCAGGTCGTCTTTTCCCTTACTGGAAAGGAGATTAAGAGCGAATTTGTGAACTTTGATAAAGTAGACACGAAAGTCGCTCCAATCTTGGAAGAGTATGCTGATGTAATACTTGAGGACCTCCCTTAAAAACTTCCACCACTAAGGGGCATACATCATCATATTGACCTTGACCATGGAGCTAGCCTGCCCAACCTCCCCCACTACCATTGAGCCTGAAGAAACATGAAGGAATGCTACGACAGGTGATGGAACTCTTGAATAAAGGATACATGCATGAAAGTATGACTCCCGTTACTGTTCATGCCTCATAACACAAAAAAAAAATTGGATCTGGAGATTATACGTGGATAGTTGAGCCGCAAATTAGTTCATGATTAGGTACCGCTTTCTTATTCCTTGACTGGATATGATATGTTGGATACGTTAACATGGGCACATCTATTCCCTAAGATGGACTTACGAAGTGGTTACCATTGGATAAGAATTAGACTTAATGAGGAGTGGAAAATGACTTTTAAAACTAGCGAGGACATGCACGAATGGCTACTGATGCCTTTGGCCCAACCAATGCTCCTAGCAAATTTAAATTTTTTGGAAAGCCAGAGAGAGACACTCAGTAGTGTTCGCACAATTTATTTATTAAAACAAGGTAAACATGTGGTTTACAATGGTCACGATAAAAACTACATAAGCAAAGCAGTTATAGCACCCAATCATCCACTAAACGCGTACAGTGGATCTCTACGTTTTCCTTGTAGAAGCGCTGTCCTGAAAAAAAGAGCCGCATTTTTGCCCAGCCATAACGCCCATAAAGTAGCCACAGACTTGAGGACCGCACGCCTCTCCCTATCTCTGTTGGCACCAACGAATCACAGAAGGACGCCAAACCGGAAGTGCAAACCCAAGCCATTGCTGCATCCTCCCAGATCAAAGTCACTTTAGGGCATGTGAAGAAGAGGTTCTCAAGGGACTCCACCACATTATCGCACAAAACACACCTATCAGAGACGGAGCCAAGGAGCCTAGCTCAACGATCCCTCGTCATCATCCTAGCAAATTTATGCGCATAATGAATTATGTCTTGAGACCTTTCACTGGGAAGTTTGTGGTTGTCTAATTTGATGACATCCTAATCTACAATGCCAATCGGAGTGAACACTTGAGCCAGTTGCGTCAGGTACTCACCATTCTAAGAGAACACAAACTCTTTGTTAACCTCAAGAAGTGTGCTTTTCTCACCGGCTTAGTTAACTTCTTGGGTTACATTGTCTCAGCGGAAGGTATCTACGTTTATCTGATTAAGATTAAAACCATTAGAAGTTGGCCAATTCGGAAGACCCTCACAGAAATTCGCAGTTTTTAAGGCTTGGCTTCCTTTTATTGGCGCTTTATGAAGCGCGCTCATTATCCAAACTGGTGCCATTTCTGGTTGCTTATGTGAGGACAAATTTACATGGAAATCAGACGCTAAAACAAGTTTCCAAAAACTCAAATAACCAACTCAAGACCTATTCAACAAGGTGTTCGAAGTCGATTGTGATGCTTATCCCATGACTTTCCTTATTGTAGAGATATTTCTAGTATTTATGTACTTATGTGTCATGCTTATCTTTATTGTTCTGTCTTATGTAATTTACCCATAGGCTTCCTCTATATAAGAGAGCCCAGGGTTCTCCGGAATATACAAGTTCTTCATTTCCTACAACATGGTATCAGAGCCACCCTAAACCCTAGCCCCCCCATCCCTCTCTTCGCCACCGCCGCCCCTCCCCCTCCACACCGCCGCCGCCCCCCTCTCTCTATACGCCGCCGGCCCCGACCCCGGCCCCTCCATGCCGTCGCCGACCTCTCTCCACGCCGGCCCCGACCTCTCTCCATGCCGTCGGCCCCCGCCCCTCTTCCATTCATGGGTTTGAGTGCATAACTCTACATATGCACTCATACCCCTTCAAGTTTATGTAGACAATTCTTCATTAATCTACAAACCCTAGCTCTTCTTCTCCGGCAATATGTCAGACAACAAGGTTGATATGCCCTCCATTGGCGCATTCAAGGGTCCAACGCCTATAGTCAAAATGGATGGGACGAATTACGAGCTCTGGGTGATGCAGTTCATGAGCCTGATGAAGTCCAATGGTAAGAAGCACATTCTTACCGAAGATGAGCCGGTGGAGAAGACGGGGATTTACGCCTCATGGGAGGCCGATGACTAGTATGCCAAGGTTTGACTTTCTGGTACTCTGACAATGGAAATAGCCAACGATGTTCTACACCAGCCCATGGTTAAGGCCATGTGAGATATTCTTGCAGCAACGTACTCACAAATGAAGAACGAGACAAAGATTCTTCAACTTCAGCATGACATCTTTACGGTCAAGCAGAATGACCGCCCGTTGCATTCGTTGTATACATCCCTACAGGGGATTTTTGAGAAGCTCTACAGCATCATTCCCCTGACAGCGACCCCTGAGCAACAGAAGACTTTCCGGAATGCTACAGTGGTGGGGGTCTTACTAGCGGCACTAGACCCGGAATATGATGCGGCTCTCTCACAGATATTGGCAGATGCGGCTATTCCTCCAGTGGAGGAAGTGTATCGGCGACTAAGCCGAATCTCGGTTCCTTCTTCTGCGTCTATGCCACCTCCCTCGGCAATGGCTGCTTCACGTGACAGAGGTGCTTCCTCCTTTCGTGGCCGTGGACCTCGCAGTCGAGGCGGTTGCTTTCGTCAGCCATGCTCCTTCTGTCATCGCTCGGGTCATACGGAAGACACATGCTATTCTAAGCATGGTTATCCTGCCTCTGCACGTGTAGCCGAGCATGCTGTCTCTACACCGCCATATACTTCCAACCAGAGGTTTGACGATCTCGTTGCCAGATTACGGGATATCTTGCCTCCTGCCTCTACTGATTCGTCAGGAAGTCACTCGGACATCGCAACCTCAGCCTCTGCCAGCACATCAGCCATGGCGAACTCTTCAGGTAGCGTTTACGCATTTACTTCATGTCACAGTCCGGATGTTTCAGAATGGATATTGGACTCTGGTGCGACACATCATCTCTGTCGAGACAGAGATAAGTTTACATCCTACAGGGAAGTTTCTCAAGGGAGATTGGTAGTGATAGCAGATGGCACTCATTCCCCCATCATCGGGCATGGGGAGATCAGTTAGACACCTTCCATTCGTCTGTTGAATGTTTTGCATGCTCCAGATTTTTCTATGAACTTGCTTTCTATTAGCTAGCTTACGAAGGATTTGCATTGTCGAGCTATATTTGACCCATCCTCTCTTCTCTTTCAGGACATTATTACGGACAAGGTGATTGGCTGTGACTGTGTGCAGGATGGACTTTATCGGTTGGTTCCCACATCCTATGCTGGTGTCTCATCTCAGTCCAGTGGATGTGCTTCTCCCTTTATCTGGCATCTGCGTTTTGGCCATCTCCCTCTTCAGAAGCTACGTCATATCTTGCCCCAGATTTCACTCAAGTCTTCCTTTCAGTGTGACGCCTGTCAGTTGGGAAAGCATCACATGTCTACTTTCCCTAGTCATGAGTCTAGGAGCAGTCGCTCCCCTTTTGAGTTATTGCATGTTGACATTTGGGGTTCGAGTCGTGTACCTGATCACCAGGGACACAGATTTTACCTAGTGGTCGTAGATGATTTCTCTAGATTGTCTTGGGTCTTTTTATTGAAAAATGAATCTGAAGCGGGGGATGTAATCAAGAATCTTCTCAATGAAATTCGGAATGTCTTCTCTTCTAATGTGAAGATTGTGCGTACAGATAATGCATTAGAATTTTGCAACCGTGCTCTTTCCCATTTCTTCTCATCTCGTGGCATTATTCACCAAACAACCTGTGCATATACGTCTCAATAGAACGGTGTTGCTGAAAGGAAACATCGTCATCTTCTTGATGTGGCTCGGACTTTACTCATTCATAGTAGTGCTCCTCTGTTGTTTTGGGGTGATGCGGTACTTATGGCAGGTTATCTAATCAATCGTATGCCATCTTCTGTGTTGGGGGAGAGAGTTCCTCTTTCTGTTGTTTTTCCAGACAAGGAATTGTTCACCTTAACTCCTCGTATTTTTAGTTCAGTTGCTTTTGTCCAACTTGCGCCAGGGATTGACAAGCTCCCACCTAGGGCTGTCAAGTGTGTCTTTCTGGGGTCATCTCGTACTCAAAAGGGCTACCGTTGCTATGATCCTGTGAATAACAGATATTATGTCAGTGCTGATATAACCTCTTTGAAAATTTCATGTATTTCTCGCCTACAGGTGATAGTGATGCCCTCAAATACTGCTGATGAGATTTATGTGCCACCCCCTCCTATACGTCAGCCCGGTCACATACCTACTCCTCCCGTGTCACCGCTACCACCACCACCACCACCTCCCCAACCACCAGTACCACCTTTACCAAAATTCTGCACTCGTCGTCCGATTACTGCTCATGGAGGCCGTCATTCATCTACAATGCCCCAGGTATGTTCAGGTGATATGAGTACTGATGGGACTGACAATGCACAAGTGCAGGATACTGATGTACAGGTGGACACTGCTGCTGATTTGGATGTACTTATTGCCTTAAGGAAGTCCAAGAGGACATGCGCGTCTTACCCACTTGTTTCACAAGTCTCTTTCCATCGCCTCACTGGTGATTTCCAGAGATTTGCCATTACTCTATCTACCGTGGAGATACCGTGGAACTATCATGATGCATTGAAAGATAGCTGCTGGAGGTTAGCAATGGAAGAAGAAATGGTTGCCTTGCGATCTCGTGGTACATGGAGCTTGGTTGCTGCTTCTCCAGGCGCTTCTGTGGTCAGTTGTAAATGGGTCTTTACTGTCAAGTATAATGCGGATGGCAGCCTTGTTCGCTACAAAGCAAGACTAGTGGCCCGTGGATTCACTCAGACCTATGGGGTGGACTATATGGACACCTTCTCTCCTGTGGCGCGTCATTCAACGCTACGTATTCTCCTCTCAGTTGCAGTGGTACGTGATTGGCCCTTGTTTCAGCTTGATGTCAAAAATGCCTTTTTGTATGGAGATCTGCAGGAAGAAGTCTACATGCAACAGCCTCCGGGGTTTGCTGCTGAGGGGGAGTGTCATATGGTGTGTAGACTTCACAAGGCCATATATGGCCTTAAACAAAGTCCGCGGGCATGGTTTTAGAAGCTTTCATATCTCATCCAGACGCAAGGCTTCATAAGATCGAATGTTGACCACTCTTTGTTTGTCCAGAAGACTCCCAGAGGTACTGTTGTTATTATGGTATATGTTGATGATATACTTGTTACGAGAGATGACATGCAGGGGATAAAGATGGCAAAAGCATTTCTAGGCAGTCAGTTTGTGACTAAGGATCTTGGTACTCTACGGTACTTTATGGGATTGGAGTTTGCAAGGAATGCGCAGGGTCTTGTGATGACCCAAAGGAAATATATTATAGATATGCTTGTTGAGACTGGTATGATCGGGTGTCGACCCTCTACTACTCCCATGGACCCTAGTATGAAGCTATATGGAGATGACACAGAGGAAGTTGATAAAAGAAGATATAGAGAAATGGTGGGAAAACTTCTCTATATTACCATCACCAGACCTGACATTGCGTTTGCAGTAAGTCGGGTGAGTCAATTCATGGAGCAACCCAGACAAGTACACGTGGATGCTGTATATATGATACTGAGATATATAAAGACGTCTCCAGGTGCAGGATTGTTGTTTAGGATCGAAACAAATCTTTCTATCTCTGCATATGCTGATGTGGACTATGCAGGATGTCCTAGAAATGGGAAATCTACCTTAGGATTTGCGGTATTCATTGGCAGTTCCTTAGTCTCTTGGAAGAGCAAGAAAAAGACAGTGGTGGCTAGATCTAGTGCTGAATCTGAGTACAGGGCCATGGCGCAGGCTAGCACGGGGATGATGTGGGTTCGAGCTGTATTAACAGATCTGCATATAGATGTATCGTTACCCATGCAGTTACCGTGTGATAATCAAGCTGCATTATTTATCGCTAATAATCCTGCATTTCATGAAAGGATGAAGCATATTGAGTTAGACTGCCACTATACCAGGTACATGATTCAGAAAGGGTTAATTTCTACTTCTCATGTGAGTTCAGGTGAACAGACTGCAGATATTTTCACCAAGCCGTTGCTCAGAGGGCCGTTTCAGAAATGTACTTCCAAGCTGAGCATGATTGATATCTATGCTCCATCTTGAGGGGGAGTGTAGAGATATTTATAGTATTTATGTACTTATGTGTCATGCTTATCTTTGTTGTTCTGTCTTATGTAATTTACCCATAGGCTTCCTCTATATAAGAGAGCCTAGAGTTCTCTGGAATATACAAGTTCTTCATTTCCTACAACACTTATTATATGGTTTATTTTCGTGACTTCCCTCTTTATTGGGAGTAAACCCTCTATCCGAAATGACTCTCTCTATCCCGTCAACGAGCTTCTTGGGAGGAGTAAATGTGGTCTCCTTGTGGGGACTCTGTGCGGAGCCCTTGAAACTTTATCATAGATGTTTATGTTATTTATTTTGATTTTTTTATTAAAATTTATACCTAAGCTTCAAGATTGGGACAAATAGTTGTTTGTAATCTAGCATATAGAAACCGTGGATCTCCGGGCTTCTTATAAGAGGAAGAAGACTCAAAAGAAACGACATAAAAAGACCTCTTTTGAAAAAGCCAAGGCGAAATTGGGAGGAATTATCAACTAAATTGGGCGAAATCCAAGAAACTTAAGGAGTTTTCATTGCGGCGATAGTTGATGAAATCTTGCCATTGTTGGGGCGAAAACCTAGAATATAGTATGGGACCATGGGTGTAGTTTGTCCTGTCGGAGCTGAAATCTCGGCGATTTTCACGGGATTCGGCGTTTTTTTCCTATATCATTTTCGATATCAATGAAATTTGTGGTGTGGTGACTCCCATCTTGGGAGTGCACCCCTTGTTCTTATTCAAAAAAAAATCATTTACGTGTGCTTTGTGGTTGGAAAGGAGTCAACAGTTTATGCCAATACTTTGTTCTATATCTTCTCATTTCGGGGATATGCATTAGGATTTCTTTGAAATCAAAATTTTACATTTAGTGGAAGAACTCAATAATGACTATGGTTTTTAGAGCCATCCTTCTACTTTATAAGGAGGCGAAAACTGTGAAGTGCGACTGAAATTCCATTGATAGATTAGAATGCCTCCATGTTGATCGACATTACCGCTCTGTCAATTGGCTGGATGCATATTAGCTTCATGCATGATAAGAAAATTAGTCTGCGTGCTGATGCTACTTTGACTGGAGGATCAAGGTAACGCATGCATGAGCATTCCTATGCGTCTGATTAATTAATGCTTTTCTATTCTCTTGGGGTTTATTTGACAGATTTAAATGTCTGAACCAGACATCTGGACATCGTGAACTATAATTGGTTATATCGTTATATGCTCTTATGCCTTTTTTATGTCAGGGATTCTCTCTCCATTTGAGCTATTTTTTGTGATGTTGCCTTTAGATTGAGGTGGATCCTGTTTTTTTCCATTCTTATATGAAATATGCGTCGTTAATAGTTCGTGAATACTTTTTCTTCTTAACACGCTGGAGTTCTTTTGGCTATAATA
This sequence comes from Ottelia alismoides, assembly GCA_037367405.1. Taxonomy (NCBI): domain Eukaryota; kingdom Viridiplantae; phylum Streptophyta; class Magnoliopsida; order Alismatales; family Hydrocharitaceae; genus Ottelia; species Ottelia alismoides. Next base: position 284,781 of record JAZKJV010007520.1, on the reverse strand, counting down.
ATTTTAAAAGAAACGCTACTCCTTTGACACACACATGTCAGTATGGGGGAGGGCCCGTGCTATCGATGGAAGACAGTTGCATAGAGTGCATCAGAAGTGAGGCAAAACATGCCATATCTGCTGATAACTATCGGGATCGAAGGGCTTCACTGAAGGAAGTTGCAGAAGATGCATTAGCTGGAATTTGTCCTGAAGAAAACTTATATTATGTATCAAAGACATGGTAACGACATCCTCATTTTGTTTTCCTTAGTGCTACTTTTGGTTGGCCTTTTGCAATGCAATTCTTTGCTCTCTTTGGTACTTATTCTAGTTTTCATTGTCAGATACTGATTGAAATTTAACACCTTGCTAAATACCGCTGTTTTTGGCGAAGTTGGCCATGTCCTCTTGTAGAGGCTGTTGTATTTTCATTTTTCAATTAATGTTGCTTTTGAGGCATCACACGTTATGACTTGTTATTTAGTCCCTCTTTCGTTATCTTACGCTATTGCCTTGGCTATCTTAGAACACACAAATGTTGGCCTGTTGGGACTGGCTCTATGGACGTTTATTTTGTTTCTGTTTTTGTGACATATTTTAACTTATCTTACCATTTACTTGTAGAAGCAATTATTTTTTATGTTTGTTTAAACTTTATAACGTTCTCATTTGTTAGATAGATTAACTCAAAATAAAAATGAAATGCATCTGATTATTATAAATTTTATTTTTTGTCTTTATAGGTTGGTTAGTTGGCTCCGAAGGAAAAGTACTGATGCTCCTTCTGAAGCCGATGCTGGGCCAACTGCAGCACTACGATGCCCGCATGGTGACTTACTTCCAGAACATGCTGCAGGGGCAAAGCGTGTCTTGATTCCGGAGAGTCTCTGGCTTTTCATTTACGAAAATGCAATTTTTGTAAAGCCTGATGATCCAGTTGGCTGTTCAGTTTTTTCTTCTGATTCAGATTCTTGCGCTATTTGCAATGTTGAACTGACTGAGTTGTCTTGTCTAGAGATTACTTTGAGGTAGATCTTTAGTTGTTATATGCTACCTCTTAATTTATAGAAAAAATCTAGATTTTTATATCAGCTTTGTTATTTCATTGAATCACAGGGAGGGTAAGATTAAACAGCGCCAGAATCATGAGAAATTGTATCTTGGAAAAAGTGTCATACTTTATCCTGGAACCAAGTATTTTTTGATTCCATCGTCATGGTTGGCAAAATGGAGAACCTATGTCACGGCAACTGGAAAGAATATCTCCTCTTCTGTGGAGCCTGACAATTTGGAAATCTTGCTTGAATCACTTATATGTATGAAGGTGTGTTGCTCTCTCTCTCTCTCTGATTCTTTTTTGAGTGCCAGTCTGTGATGTATTTCCATACAATTATAACTAACAGGGATTTATAGACATTGCCCCTGCCAAACATTGCATTTACGCTTGCTTCACCTCTTCTCCTGCCCCCTCCCCTCTTGTTCCGACTCCTTTCTCGATGCAACCTTCCTCTTCCATACCCCCTCCTCCCCAATCTTCCCCTCCTCTCTCTTTGTGCTCTCTAACCAATTACCAATTCTGCTCTTACCTGCCTGCCGAATCATAGAGCATGTTGATCTCAAACATCTCACCTAAGAGAAGTTTTGGGCCTTCACAATGGAGCTATTCATGGGGACAATGTACGTGGGATGGTGGTGGGAGTTACAATGTGTCAATGACTTACCGTGTTTCAAATTTCACGAATTTTGCGAAATTTTACCGAAATTTCTTTTTTGACACTCCACCGAAACCGAAATTGAAATCTCGACGTGTACCCTTCCTTCACAAATTTAGGTTGATTTTGGCCGAAATTGGTGAAATTTCATCGAAATTTGAAATTATTTTATTTTTTCGTCATCTCGAAACAAAATCGAAATCGAGATTCAAAACCTTGATGACTTCTGCAGCAGGTGCAGTGGGGATTAATGTAGTGGTCGCAACATTGGTGTTGTCCAAGGTCATAATGGCAGAGGCGGTGAGCCATAAGTAATGTGTGCGACTGTGAAAACATATATTGATTAACCTTTATATCAACAAATCCGTCGTCTGACCACCAAAACCAACAAGAATATTACCCACACATTCATCCCACTGCTAACCGAATTATGGATTAACACTACAACCAAACACACCTTTAAGGTAGTCATGGGATAGGGGGATGGGGTTGGGAGATGGTGATGTTTGCTCTTATATTTAGTGATCAGATGCCTAATGCGCAACTACAATTTTTAAGGTGAGAGGCAATCTAAGGTGCTAAGAGTCCAAAAACACTTGAAGTGTTAGGATCTCATCCAAGACAAGCTAGGCACGAATACACATACACCTTTATACACATATAAACTCATATACCAGTCAGTGCATGTATGCATGTATGGAAGTATGTGCATTTATATCATGTCTACATATTTATGCATTCATACATTCGTACATGTATTTATTTATATGTATGCACATATTGCAGATACACATACATGCATCTAGACACATACACAACATATGAGAACTTTCAAATTAGTTTGCATATATGTGTTCCAAATGTCGGATTTCTGTATGTAGTCGAATGAGTCATTACATAAAGAATAAACGATATTCAGCTCAATTGGATTTATTCTTATTATGTATTTATTAATTATAATAATAAATAGTATAGATTTCGTTGCATGGATTTAAGCAAACATATAGATTTCGTTGGGGCGTTCCCTACTTGCGACGCGTTGCATCGCCTGAATGCAATGAAACATTGGCAAGTGCCTCTACATCGCAGTATGGATGTAGTTCAAAATTTGCAAGGGTTCTCACATGAGGAACACATACGGGTAAATAAGCTGGTTCCACTGCATCACCGCCCGGATGCAATCCAAAATTTGCAAGGGTTCTCGCATAATGGACACATGCGAGTAAAGAAGCTAGTCCAAAAGAAATTGCAAAGGAAGTTGCAGATTGGTAGTTGGAATATTGGCACTTTAACTGGAAAATTGATGGAGATAGTGGATACTATGGAAAGAAGGAAGATTCATATACTATGTCTTTAAGAGACTAAATGGGTTGGAGAGAAAGCAAGAGAGATCGAGAAGTCATGCTTTAAACTTTTGGTATTCAAGAAAGATAAGGGCATAAACAGTGTTGGGGTGGTTGTTCATAAGGATTTGAAGGATTGTATGATTGAGGTGCAAAGATTCGAGGATTGGATTATTTTGCTAAAATTGGTGCTTGAAGAAGAAATTCTGAATACCATCTCAGTTTGGTTTAGATGAAAAGACTAAACAAGGTTTTTGGGAGGATCTGGATAAGATTTTACAAGGAATCCCACAAAGAGAGATGATTTGCACAGGTGGAGATCTTAATAGACATGTGGGAAAAGATGCTTCAGGGTATGCTAGTGTTCATGGAGGACTTGGTTTTGGGATATAAATGAAGAGGGAAAAGTCATTCTGAATTTTATAACGACATATGATCTTTCATAGCAAACACTCTCTTCAAGAAGTGAGAGGATCATTTAATTACTTATAAGAGTGGCCCAACTAGAACACAGATAGATTACTTTGCGTTGAGGAGAAGAGATCGGTTGTGTTGTAAAGACAACAAAGTAATCACAGGAGAGAGTTTGGCAACCCAACATCGCTTGTTAGTCTTGGATGTGCAAATAAAAGAGCTGGTAAAGAAAAGGAGGGTTCCTAAGATCACTAAAACTAGATGGTGGAATCTTCCACTGAAGCAATCGAGCTTCAGGGAGAAGGTTCTAGAAGATTTATCTTGGGATTGTAGCGGAAGTGCAAACCAGATGTGGGAGGCAATAGCATCTTGTATCCGAATAGTAGCCAAAGAGAGGTCAAAAGGAGGCTTGGTTGTGGAGTAAAGGGGTGCAAGAGATGCTAAGAATTAAAAGAACATGCTTTAAAGCTACGTCTAAGGATAAAACAGAGGAAACTGTTACAAAATACAAAATAGCGAAGAAGGAAGCAAAGAAGGCTGTAAGAGAAGCTAAGTCAAAAGCTTATGAAGTTTTGTATAAAAATCTCGACTCTAAGGAGAGCCAGAAGGATATATCCAGGTTGGCCAAAGTAAGAGAAAGAAATACCAAAGACCTTTCTCAAGTGAGATGCATTAAGGATGAGGAAGGTCACGTGCTTGTTACTCAGACGGATATAGAGACTAGATGGGAGCTGTACTTCCATAAACTTTTCATTAGGGAAGGAAATAGAGAGATCACTTTGGTGATCTAGCTAGTAGAGAAAGTTAATTTAATCGTGCAAGCTATAGACGAATACAAAGAAATAAAAGTAGAGGAGGCTTTGAAGGTTATGAGACCTGGGAAAGGTGTAGGACCGGATGACATCCCTGTTGAAGTATGGAGAGTTTTAGGTGAGCGTGGTTGACTTGGCTTATGAATCTATTTAATGTTATTTGACGAAGTAAGAAAATACCTGAAGATTGGAGGAGTATTGTGGCGTCTCTTTATAAGAATAAAGGAGATATTCACAATTGTTTAAATTACAGAGGTATCAAGCTGATGGGACACACTATGAAAATTTGGGAACGCTTGATCGAAAGATGGTTGAGGCAAGTTTCTAAAGTAAAAAAAACCAATTCGGATTAATGTCAGGTCGCTCAACTATTGAATCCATCCATTTGATAAGGAGAACAATGGAGATTTATAGAGCAAAAAGGAAGAACCTCCATACGATCTTTGTTGATTTGGAGAAGGCTTATGATTCTGTCCGATGAGAGATATTGTGGAGAGTTTTGGAGAAGAGACAAGTACGTGTCTTATACATTAACCTCATAAAGGATATGTATGATAAGGCTTTATCTTGTGTAAGGACTCCCTTTGGGAAGACTGACTATTTTGACATCGACATTAGTTTACATCAAGGTTCATCTTTGAGTCCATTTCTTTTTACTTTGATTATGGACGAGTTGACAAGTCACATTCAGGATGAGTTACCTTGGTGTATGTTATTTGTTGATGATATTGTGTTGATTGACGAGATTAGAGATGGAGTAAATGAGAAGCTTGAGGTTTGGAGACATGCATTGGAGACTAATGGATTTCATATAAGTAGGGCTAAGACGGAATATATGGAGTGCACCTTTGATGGAAGCAATGGTGAAGGAGTCGAGGTGAAGATTGGTGACGGTAACATTCGAAAGAGAGATTCTTTTAAATATATGGGATTTATTTTGCAACATGATCGAGAAATTGATGGAGATATTACCAATAGAATAAATGCATGCTGGCTAAAGTGGAGAGGAGCCTCTGCTGTTCTTTGTGATAAGAAAATTCCTTTAAAAATAAAGGAAAGTTTTACAAAGCAGTCGTGAGACCTGCTATGCTATACGGATCTGAATGTTGGTCTGTGAGCCATAGACATGTGCATGGAATGACTGTAGCAGAAATGAAAATGCTAAGGTGGATGTGTGGACAAACACGTAAAGATCGCATTCGGAATGATGCAATTAGAAAGAAAGTTGATGTAGCTCCGATCGATGATAAGATGCGAGAAAACTGCTTAAGATGATTTTGTCATTTGCAAAGAAGGCCAGCTGATGCACTAGTTAGGAGATGCAAGTATTGGGATGTTGAGCCGGCTAGGAAAGGCCGATGACGACCCCAGAAGTGTTGGAAAGAGACTATACAAAGGGATCTTGTTTTTTGGATATAAGCCCGAGGTTGACCGAAGATAGATCTGAATGGAGGCTAAGAATCCATGTAGAAAATCCTGCTAAGAATCCATGTAGAAAATCCTACTTAATTGTGGGAAACAGCTTTGCTGTTGTTGTATGTATTTATTAATTATATTTCTTGTTTCAATTGATGATCAAGGTCAATTTGATTTATTGAGATTATGCATTTATTAACTATATTTCTTGTTAATTTGGTCTGAAATTGATAATCCTAGATCAAAGCCACAATACCCTATCTCTCCCTCTTATTTCATCATAACAAAAATTAATCGTACATACTCAACCATTTTAAAGAGTTTCCTCATCGGCAGCCTTGCTGACAATGTGTAGGCGGCTGACAACCTTGTTGACGTGTGAGCAATTGTCAACCATTTGGTTGTCAGAGGCATATTTCTAGTACGCTGTTTACCCAGTGTTGCTGAATTCGGTATTCGGTATTCAGTCGGAAGTAACAGAGGCATATTTCTAGTACGCCGTTTACCCATATATTTGGTAATTGGGAGAATACTCGGAATTATTCGGTTATGCATTTTTTAATTATTTTAAATATAAGTATTATGTCTAATATATATATATATATATAGGGGGCCTTTCAAATGAGACGCGGTCCTTCCATCTCTAAGGAAGGCCAACGATCTGGGCCATCGGATTCAAATCCAACGGCATCTTCAATTTTGATGCCCAAAAGGGCATTTTTGTCATCAATTTTTGCATTAATTATGCACGTTAATTAATATTCTGAAATACTAATTTTAGCTACTTTTATTTTTGGCATTTTCGCAATACCATATTTAGAAAATATCCAAAATTTTGCTGGACGATATTATCTAGGGTATATTTTTGTATCCTCACGTATTTTTTTGTATAATTTAAGGTTCCTTTTGTATTGACTGCATGTTTTTTGTATAATCCGTTGTTCATTCAAAAAGTCATCCGTTATTTGTAAATTGTGCATGGTTCTTTGTAAAATACAATTCATATTAGTAATTAATGTACGGTTCTTTGTATAGTAATTAATGTGTGGTTCTTTGTATAGTAATTAGTGCGTGGTTCTTTGTAACGATTGTATGGTTCTTTGTAACGATTTTATACAAGATCTATAAAAAAAATATAATTTTCATTCGCAACCATCTGATTCGTAAAAATACATCACAAATTTGTATAATACATATCCAAATTGTATAATACAGACTAATATTGTAGAGTACAAATCAAAATTGTATCAAACTGCGAATTGTTCTTCATCCAGGACTGGGTGCATCACTTTTTTATCGTTGTCGCTTGCATGAAGAACGTCTCCGATAGTCACCAATGAGGCCGCACATCACGTCGCCAACTCCACACCACGATCAGACAATCCATCAAAGCCGACGCATACGAACCGATTTGCGCCGACCTCTACGTCGTCGACGTGATCTGCAATGCAGTGGGGGCATGATCTCCTTCCGATATGAAAAAGATTAAAAGGCTGTTGTTGAAAATATAAAATAAAAAATTCTTACGTCTAAACATCTGAAAGTTTTGATAAAAAAATTAAAGATAGATGTATCGGCCGTTAATTATGATCTAGCGGTGCACAGAATCTGCTGTTGCAGAAGACGATACGTGCCCCTGGAACCATGGTCCAACTATTAAACCTAGAAAAAAAATCAAATACTAGAAAACCTCTTCAACAACAACAACAACCGTCAATAGTCTCTCCGTCGATCGTGCGACCTCCATCACCAGCCGGAGCAATGCCACCCCAGCACGAGCCTCCGGAACTCCACCGCCGTCATCTCGTCGTCGGCGTGATTGTGGGATTAGGAGAGATATTAGCGAGATATTTTAAGTATACGTACGAGATTTTTGGAAAGAGTATGAGATAGATAAATGAGGAGATATTTCGGATGCTACATACTATATTTAGAAAATGCATAATGACCAAAATAGGTTTTTGATTAATTAAATAATAGTATTAACATACCTTTTATAATAACCGTCTGATTAATTACCGACGCACAGGATCGCTGGCCTTCCTTAGAGATGGAAGGACCATGTCTCATATGAAAGATATCCTATATATATATTCTTATATATTTATAAATATATGGTCATCAATCAAAATAATCCAAGATAAAAGTACCGATTAACAACTTACATATATGAAGCTTTAACATTTGTGGTAATACTGAGATAAATGAGAACCTTTAAATTCAAAAATAAAAAAATGAAAAAAATCAACAGTCTGTTGCAATGCTCGATTGAATTTTCGATTGAATACCCGAATATTCAAGCAGAATATTCGGGACTATTCATGTTGTTCCTAATATTGTTCGAATAACAATATTCTAATCGGTCACCACACAAAATAAGATTATTCGGCCGAATACTCGGTTTATTTGGTCGAATATTAGAACAATGGATTTCCCAAAGCACTTAAATGTTCTTCATGTGCACCTTTCATGGGGCCGCCTCTTCCTTGGCGACACGATGCTCCAACCCGCTCGAAAATGCCTTGTGAGCACGATACCTGACACTGCATTTCCTTTCAGGGCCTTCACAACTTGTTGTTGCCACCTTGGTGATGGCATGGGCAAGCCATGCGAAGGGCTCCATCACTGCTCATAGACCTCCATCAAGCTCGAGTACTACATTAATGATATGCTGCCCCACCTAATGACACCTATGTTGTTGATGCTACCTTGGATTTACTATGAACATCTTTGATGACCTGTTAGGATTTTGACAACAACACGATGAAGCTCCGATAACTCGAGTCTTCTGTTAGGATATGCGTCATATGTCATAGATGGGACCACATCCACATGTTAGTCCCACATTCTTTGTTAGTAGGACTTGGTCTTGCTGGTGAGGCTATACAAAAAGCCCCACACCCATTGTGACAGTTGAGAGGATCGATATAGACTGCCCGACCCTTGAAAGACTTTCACTTGTGGTTTCATCTCACTTCTCACGGAGTAGGGTTCCACGTTAAATCCCAGTGTTCTTCCTTGTCTATATTTCTTTATCTGTGATACACTTCCGCATTATCGTTTTTTACGTGATATCAGAGCGGGATCAATTCTTGAGGATTTTGTTTATGTTCGCGACAGGTTCAAGTTTGAGTTCTAGGGGTTCTTCTGAAACCATAATTCTACATGGTTCATGATCGATTTTGATTATTGGATTTCTATTCTTGAAGATCGATTCTTGAAGATTATTATGTTCATGGGTTTGTTCATGAACTTTATTTTGTTCATGGCCATGATTATTGTTCATGTTCAAAGAGTCGTTCAAAGTTTTGAAAAGTGTCAAGATTCATTCTACGTATATGCGCAACTTCTGAATATTACATCATCCGAAAAGTTCTAGGGTTTCTGTTGAAACTCTAATTCAACGCAAATTCCACACGCCAGCAAGTTCGAGATTTGTTTAGGGTTTCTGAAATCCTAATTCATCTACTGCAATCTTGATCCATCAACAATCTTGAAGATCAGATCACAATCATTTATATTCTATTCTTGAAATATGTGTTGATCCTGATCCGTAGAAGATAACTCCAAAATTGCCATCAAGAAGAACCACAAAAGATCATGTTCATTGACGACTTCCGGGTGCGAAACCCTATTGCACAAAGTGTCAAAGAAGATGATCCCCCCCATTGAGATACCATGCGCAGACGAGGTCCAAGATGGTGGCGATAAAACCCAAACTCCTCTCCACGCGATGAAACCCTATGTGCTTTCTCCTAATCATGCTCCAATCGCACTCCAATTGGGTTTTGCATCTCTGTTCCAGCCAAGCATGCGAATAACTCTATAAGAGGCTCCCAAGTTCAAATCCCAAGAAGCGACAACTCCAATTCTTCATTGCACCTCCTACTCTTGCGCGAGGGCTCCCAAGTTCGCCCACGAGCAGCTCCGACAACAAGAGGGGTTTCCAAGAGTAGGTGAAGGCCTCGTCTTCCAGAGATGGCGTTGTGCTAGGTACCACAAGATGGGTTCTACCCTTCGGAACCCCCTTGCGCAAATATATAAGAAGAGGCATCGATCCCAGGTGCGCCCCTTTTAGTTGCACATCCAGGTGATATGATATAGAACCCCTCCCAGTATGCAGTGGTGATGGCGGCAATGGGTTCTTGTAAGGAACCCTAATCATGGTTTAAAGGACATACCCTTCTCTTATATAAAAAAAAGGGAAAGTGCAATTTTACTTTAGACCTAATGGACCCTATACTTCTGATTTGAAGACAAAAAAACAAAGGCACGCCATTTTCTTGAGCATGAAGTTGTTGCGGCTATAGCAAAGGGGAAGGGGAGACCCCCGTTTATGGGCACAATGGGCTGTTTAAAAAAAGGATGAGAAAGGGGCCCAAAGGAAGAGAGCCCAGTCAGTGATGTAGTCAGTGCCATTGTTTAAAAAAATGCATTTTTTAGGCCGTGATTTAAAAAAAATGATTGAGAAAAAAGCCGAAAAAAAATAAGAGAAACCGACTTATTATTTTTTGTTTTTTCAGATCTTCATGTCTTCTCCCAACTTGATCGATGCCAGCTATTCTGACTAGTAGGGGGAGTATTATGTAGAGCTGTACAAGTCAGATTCTTGACTCTACGTCTAGGTTGTCAGATTCAGACTATATTCATATTGTTTTCAAAACTACAATTTGTAACGCACATGTGTGTAATCACTATTTGAGAGGCCCCCATTCTTGTTTTTGGCTCAAGATTTTCATGTAGACCATAGGTACTCCATGGTAGAGATCCTAGTCTCTGAGCCAGTGTAATCTCAAGGTTTTTATGTGGATCCATAGGGACTCAAGAGTAGAGATCCCATTCTCTGAGCTAGTATAGGAGTGACTCAGGGCACTCCATGTTCGATTGACCCAATTTCTTCAATTCTCTGACGGGGATATCCTATTCAGACTCCATTCTTTAGAGTCTGTGGACTCCGACGAGGATGGTTCAATGACTTTCTCCAGTTTGACCCTTCAGAGTAATGGAGCAGTTGCGGGACAAAGTTCTCCGACGAGGAGACTCATCTTGTTTCAGTGACTCTACGCAATACAGACACAGTTATCTGACGAAGTGACCCAGTTTGGCTTCAATGACTCTGACAGATGATGTGCAAACTGCAGAGCATATGTTCTCCTACAATGAGACCCTGTTCAGTTCACACTCCAGCCCTTCAGTTCCTCCTCATGAGCACGACATAAGAATCAACGTCCTCATGATGCAACCAGTAGAGTATGCGTTGAATTGATATTGTTCATAGTGCCTTGTATATTGTGAGCAAGTGATTTCTTTCTATTTGTCCAAGCTGAGCATTGCATGCTCCAGCTCGAGGGGGAGTGTTTGGATATGCGTCATATGTCATAGATGGGTAATTGGATCCCTCTAGGGTTCAATTACCACATCCACATGTTTAGTCCCACATCGTTTGTTAATGGGAGTAGATCCTACTGGTGGGGCTATATAAGAAGTCCTACACCCATTGTAACGGTTGAGAGATATTAATACGGACTACCCAGCCTTTGAGAGGCCTTCTCTCATGGGTTCATCCCACTCGTCACGTAGTAGGGTTCCAAATTAAATCCCGTGTTCTTCCTTGCCTATATTTCTCTATCTCTGATAAGCTTCCGTATTATCGTTTTCTACATCTGATGATAACTTTTAATAAAAAAATTGATGGTATTTAGATTTACTTTACACATTTGATAATCCTATTAATCTATTTTTTCTGCTCTACCTTTAATTCCACTTTTCATATGATTTATGAACACAAAAATCTGAACCCGCCATAATCCTAACAGAACATATGTTTTACAACTTCTTCAAGTGCGAGTCAAGGTACTTGGTTTTAACACAATTGCAGTAGAGTTAATATTAGATAGAATCCATTCTAAAGGATTTGAGTGTCGAGGTCACATTACACATGTGGATGCTATGTGACAACCAAGTTGCTACTATTGCAATCACAATATCTTCGGACCGTAAGAGGATCAGACATATGGAGATTGTTACTGTTGAAGAATGTCTCACTGTTGAAGAGGACCAAACATGTACATCTGGGGTACTACATGCAAAACAAACATGCATGTACAAAGATGCCCTCACATTCCTCTACATAATGGCACCTTTGGATCATTGATCTATCGGAAATCTTCTCTGGTGGCAAAACTCTGACGAGTGTGGCAGAGCTATGGCGAGCTCAGTCGCAAGATGGTTTGGTTAGCCTATTGGACTGACTACTTGGCCTTATATAGGGCTTAATTGTTTTCGGGTTTGGATTCGAATCCAAAGATGCATAAGCCGACCCACAAACTTCAAACTTATGTATATTGAGCTTCCGAACTTGGATTTTGATGCTTTTGGACTCGTTGAAAATGTCTCAACTAGAACTACACAATAGAATAATCATTTATACCATTTAGATATCAGATCCTCATTGAATTTTTGGAACAAGGGGTTTCACATTTAAAAAGTCTTAAAGGTAGTCTCGTCCCGAGACTGAAGATCTGGACCTCCAAAAGGAACCTAGACCCTAACATAGATACATAAACTTGGAACTTGCATCGTGCGTAAAAATACTAAAGTTAATGAAACCCATAAAAATCTTAAAGGGTATTGAACTAGGGTCTCGTATTTATACTTGCAAAGAAATGAGGGTACTTCTCCCTCATGTCTGTCTCAGGTTCCTACTCAGTCTCATCATGGCCATCCATATGGAAGTAGTGAGACTTCATCTTGGCCATCCGTGGCCTATATAAAGAGGGCATGCATCCTCTTCTCAATTAATTGAATAATATCAAGTGCTCTCTAATCCTAAAAATAAAGCGGAGAAAATAGAAATGAAAAATTCTCTTATTTCTCCCCTTGGTTGTGCCGGTTATACACCACCAAAAACCTCTTGGTCATCCACCTTATTGCCTCTCCTCTCATCTCCATTGTCTCGGCTAATTGCAAGAGGATCCACATTTTTCTTAGTTCTTCGTGTAGTAGTAGAAGGGCTTGATTTAGCTCCACGGGAGTGAGCATTCAAAGTATTTGAATAGCTCCATAAATCGAGCTCATTGGAGTCGTAATGGATATAGTTATGATAATTGTCATTGTAGAGATATTTTTATGTATTTCTATGTTTTTGTATTAGTTTGTCTATTTTCTTTTTCTCTTGTCTGTTTTAGGTAATTCACCCATAAGCCTCTCCTCTACATAAGAGAGTATAAGGCTCAAGGAATAAACAAGTCTCTTATTTTTCTCAACATGGTATCAAAGCGGTGGTTGTAGACTGGAGCTCTTGTACCCGAAACCCTAACCCTAGTCCCACCTCTAGCCCTCTCGCGCAACATCCCACCCGTCGCCCGCGACACAGCTTCCCGCTGCCCACAGGCTCGTTGCCTTCTGCCGCCCGCCCGCGGACTCGCCTCCTGTGACCGCTCTGCTTGCCGCCCCTCCCCTGCTGTCGGAACCCCCTACGGTCGGACACCTTGCGGCTGTAGCTGCCAAAGCCGTCGTCACAACATGGACATCTTCTCCTTGAAGGGGTTGGTTGCTATTTGAGTCTACGCATGCAACCAACCTCCTTTATGTCTGTGTAGACAAGTATCTTGGCAAGCCTACGATCCTTGTCTTCTTCGACCAACAACATGTCAAAGAACAAGATAGATATCCCCACCACATGTGCCTTCAGAGGTCCAACACCCATAGTCAAGGTGGATTCGAATTATGAGTTGTGGACCATGCAGTTCATGAGCCTAATGAAGTCGATGGGTGAGAAGCATATTCTTACCGAGGAAGAGCTGACGAAAAAGACATGGTTGTATGCCTCATGGGAGGCTGATGATGCATATGCTCAGGTCTATTTTTCTGGTACCTTGATACCGGATATTGCAAATGATATCCTGCACCAGCCTAGTGCTAAAGCCGTGTGGGATATTCTTGCTGCCATGTATTCATAGGCCAAGAATGAGACAAATTCTACAGCTTCAGCATGACATCTTCATAATGAAGCAGAATGCAGATGGCAGTATTGGTTGGTACAAGGCTCGCCTTGTTACTCGTGGCTTTACTCAGACGTATGGGGTGGATTATCTTGACTCCTTTTCTCTAGTTGCCCGTCATTCTACCTTGCAGATTATGTTAACAGTTGCTGTGATTAGAGTTTGGCCTCTATTTCAACTTGATGTTAAGAATGCTTTTTTATATGGTGATCTTCAGGAGCAAGTCTACATGCACCAACCGTCGGGGTTTGCTCCAGTGGGGGAGTTTTGACAGGTGTGTAGACTTCATAAGGCAATCTATGGCCTTAAGCAGAGCCCAAGATCTTAGTTCCAGAAGCTCTCATATTTGTTTGAGAAGCAGGGGGTCAGACGATTGAATGCAGATCATTCACTTTTCATACAGAGAACCTCTAGAGGTACGATTGCTATTATGGTGTATGTTGATGATATACTTATTACAAGAGCTGACATACATGGAATCAACAGGGCGAAGGAATTTCTGGGTCGTGAATTTGTTACCAAGAATCTTAGAGCTCTTAGATACTTTCTGGAACTGGAGTTTGCAAGAAATCAACAAGGTCTTGTGATGACTCAGAGGAAATATGTCACTTATTTGCTAAGTGACACGGGAATGCTTGGATGTCGACCTGCCACCACACCCATGGATCCAAGCATGAAACTATATGATGATGATACTGACGAGGTTGACAGGAGAAGATACAGGGAGCTGGTGGGAAAGCTTCTCTATGTTACCTCTACCATACCCGATATTTCATTTGTTGTCAGTCGGGTGAGCCTGTTCATGGAACAACCACGTCAGTTACATATGGATGCTTTACAAATGATACTAATGTATCTTAAATCATCTCCAGGTGCAGGGCTGCTGTTTAAAAGAGGTGGTACCATCACTCATGGAAGGACATATCGATATCAGTATCGATATCGGTACCATGTCGATACGATATATCATCGATATATCGACGATATATCGACGCCATATCACCGACATCGAACCGAGATTGTGAATAAAATGACCTTGGAAGGCCAAATATCGACCATATCGGCGATATATAGGTGACCTGTCGATACCAATATATCGCCGATATATCGCGATACCATGCCATCACTATCTCAACATGCGCAGACGCAGATTATGCAGGGTGCCCCAAGAACAGGAAGTCCACAGTTGGATTTGCTATATTTGTTGGAGATTCACTTGTCTCGTTGAAAAGCAAGTAGCAAACTGTAGTTGCTAGATCTACTGCTGAATCTGAGTAAGGGCTATGGCACAAGCATGTACAGAAATGATGTGGGTTCGAGTAGTCATTACAGATCTACATATAGACCTCTTCCCATGTTGCTAAGATGCGACAATCAGGCTGCCCTGTTTACTGCTAATAATCCTGCATTCCACAAAAGGACGAAGCACATTGAGTTGATTGCCGCTATATGCGTGACATGATCCAGAAGTGATTCATTTCTACATCCCACATCAGCTCATTGGACCATTATGCATCCATTTTCACTAAGGCCTTACTTAGAGGATCATTTCAAAAGTGTTCATCCAAGCTGAGCATGATTGATATCTATGCTCCATCTTGAGGGGGATTGTAGAGATATTTTTCTATATTTCTGTGTCTCTGTATTGGTTTATCTATTTTCTTTTTCTCTTGTCTGTTTTATGTAATTCCCCCATAGGCCTCTCCTCTATATAAGAGAGTCTAGGGCTCAAGGAATAAACAAGTCTCTTATTTTTCCCAATAGTTATCATTCTACTACTAGCATCTCTTGGGGCGTCTAACTAGTGTAGCTAAATCTCCTCATGCTATCATAAGCATAGCCATGTGGTCGTTGATTGCTCTGGCGATTCATTCTTTTTCCTGATGGATATAACATCTTTTCGTGTCTGCCCATCTCTTGGGGCGTCTAACTAGTATAGCCATCTCTTATGTTTAAAATGTATGAAGGTATGTAAAAAGAGCCAATGAATGCGAATAACGTGATTCTGTTTCTTGTTTTTGTGAATCGGACCATGTGAAAAATAGTAGAAAATGTTAAATTTTCTTTTGCACCGAACATTATGAGGAACATTTTAGGAAAAATATGAGACATAATTTCCAACCAAGTAGTAGGAGTTAATTGAGGTAGTATGAACCGCAATGGCCAGACGTCGATGCCATAGAGATACTAGAGTAGTAGAAAATTAACGAACAATAGAAAAAAGTACCAAGAAAAGATAGAAGCAGATGGTTACCTCCATCACGACCCTAACTAATTGTCTTTTTTGCCATAATGTTATGAAAAGTAGCATCCTAAACAACTTTCCAGTGCATAGCATTGTAAATCTGGCTGCGAAGAGTAGATTAATCGGAGAATCTAGAGCTATTGAAGAATGTCTTAAGTGGGTAATTGGATATCTCCAGTATCCAATTACCACACCCTCATGTTGGTCTCACATCGTGAAGTATTGGGATTTGATCATATTGGTAGGGCTATATAAAGAGCCCTACAACCTTTGTACTCATTGAGAGATTAGTAATGAAATATCCATCGCCATGAGATGTTCTCCCGTGGTTTCATCTGTCTTCTTAGGGAGTATGGTTGTACGTAAAATCCATGTGTTACTCCTTATTCTTATTTACTTTCTATGATTATTACTTCTAATGGTTTTGTAACAAGGTTATATGATGCGAAGATATTCTTGATCTAATACATACCAATGTATGTGATCCCTTCAATACCGCGACTCGAAGTGGATATCGATATTATTTGACGTTTATTGATGAGTATTCATGATACAATTTTATCTTCCTATTACTTCATAAATATGAATTCTTTGAAAAGTTCAAATAATTCATGGCTTTGGTTGTTGTTAGAAATTAGGAAGCGGAAGCGTAACATGGAATAAAGATAATAAAATAAAGAACAACGGGATTTTACGTGGAACCCTACTCCGTGAGGAGCGGGATGAAACCACGGGAGAAGCCCTCAAAGGGGCATATGCTTCATTGCTTTTTCTCAACTGTTACAGGAGGTCTGGGGCTCTTTATATAGCCTCTCCAGAGCCTCCAAGTCCCACCACTGGACGATGTGGGACTAAACACTGGATGGGGTAAATGGATCTCCTCCAGGATCCATTTACCCTGTTACAACTCAATAGGGCGCACAACCATATACTCTAACACTCCCCCTCAAGCTGGAGCATGCAATGCTCAGCTTGGACAAACAGAAAGAAACTCAACTCAACACTACAGGACACTACGGACAATATCAACCCAACGCACACATTGCTGCAGTCGAGGACGTTGCTTCTCATGTCGTGCAGGTGAGGAGGACGAACGGGCTGGAATGTGAGTCAACTGAAGACTCGGAATCTGACCGTCGAGTCTGAACTTGCGCCTGAAGTCTCCTCGTCGGAGAACTGGATCTCTCCCATCTGGCTCAGAGAATGGTGCACTGCTCTGGTGTACCTATGATACCACATGAAAACCCTTGCCAACATATGGCATAAGGAATGGTCCTCTGCTCTGGAGTCCCTATGGCTCACATGAAAACTCTGGCCTGACAACTAGAATGATGATGGGGACCTCGAACTGATGATGGCAACATATGCTCATCTGACAATGACCGCACACTCGTGCGTGTCTAAAAATGGAGACTCGGAACAATGATCGTCGAGTCTGAACAACTGCGCATCAAACTGGGACTCAGAATCTGAACGTCGAGTCTGGAACTGCGCAAAAAATCTCTTCATCTGAACAACTTGTAGAGTCTGAAAAATATGGCTGGTCTGGAGACTGGCATCTGAATCTGGATCTGGAAGAATAGAACAGACCTGTGACTCTACATATACTCCCCCTTTCTCCCAACTTGATCGACGTATATGTTTTCCGACAAGTATGGGAGAAGACAAAGAAATTTGGGGTATAAAACATTAATAAGCCGATTACATTTTTTCGGCTTCTCAAAACATGGATAACATTTTTTTTTCAGCTCTCCTTTTTTTTTTGAAACAGTTTTTTTCAAGCCGATTCAGAAGGGGTTCATTGTTACATCTCACGTCACATCAGAGAATCAGATTGCTGATATTTTCACCAAGGCATTACTTAGAGGCCCATTCCAGAAGTGTGCATCCAAGCTGAGCATGATTGATATCTATGCTCCATCTTGAGGGGGAGTGTTGACGCATATAGAATAATTGTATCTCTTTGTTATTTTATTTTCTTGTTATTCTCTTTATGTAATTTACCCATAGGCTACTCTCCTATATAAGAGAGCCTAGGGCTATGCAATAGATAATCTCATTCACGTTTCCCAACAATATTCAATCATAAGGGTCTATGAATAAGGAAAAGGTATTCGGTTGGCTAATTGAAAATATTTGGTTAGTCCTTTTAATTATAACAAATAGAAAAAGTATGTTTAATACATCTTGTTAGAAAACTTGAATGCAGAAATGTATCGGAAATTAAGTATAAAGAACAATGAAGAACACGAGATTTTACGTGGAACCCTACTCCCTAAGGAGCGGGATGAAACCACGAGAGAAGACCTCAAAGGGCCATATATGTCTATTGACTTTCTCATCAGATACATGGGGTCTGGGGCTTCCTATATAGCCTCCACAGATCCTCCAAGTCCCACCACTAGTAGATGTGGGACTAAACTCTAGATGTGGTATAGGGATCTTGGAGGGATCCATTTACCCATCTATAAATATGATGCATATACTCCAACGCTCCCTTTAAGCTGGAGCATGCAATACTCAACTTGGACAAACAAAAAGAAATCACTTAAACTCACAATACAAGACACTACAGACAATATCAACTCAACGCAAACACAACTGCTGGCTGCTGTCGAGGACGTCGCTTCTCATGTAATGTAGGTGAAGAGGAACAGACGGGCTGGACTGTGAGTCAAACTGAGTTTCCTCGTCGGAGAGCATGTGCTCTGTATTGCGCATGTTACAGCTACTGCAACTGAAAATGAGTCTCCACTTGGAGAACTCTGACCTGCGACATGATGTTGATAATTGCTCCATCTCTGAAAGGGCCGAACTGAAAAAGCCGTGGACACATCCTCGTCGGAGTCCACAGTTGCCGGAGAATGGAGTCTGAAAAGTTTCCTCATCGGAGAAATGAGTCTGTCCCATAATGGCTCAGAGAATGGGATCTCTACTTTGGAGTCCCTATGAAACCACATGAAAACCCTATCTCACATGGCATAAGGAATGTGATCTCTACTCTGGATCCCTTATTGATCACATGGAAACTCTGAGCCCAAAAACAAAAGATGGGGACCACACACTGACTATCGCATACATGCGTGCATCTGAAAAAGGGTCTCTTTCTAGAGAACTCAAAGAATTGGGTCACTCAAATATGGAGTGCCTCGAACTTGGACTCTGAACCAATCTGTAGAGACTGAAATTGAACTGTAGAGTATGAAATCTGGCCTGGAATCTGACATCTGAATCTGGAATATGGAGAATCTGACACTCTAGCCTGTAAAACTCTACACAATACTCCCCCTTTCTCCCATATTTGTCAGAAAACAATGATATCGACAAAATTGGGAGAAGACAATAAAATGCGGGGAGGATAAAAAATAATGAATCACTTAGCCGATCTCGATTTTTTTTCGGTTTCTCTTTTGTTTAAGAATCATTTTTTAGCTATCCCAATTTTTTAGTAACCGTCTCTCTTCTTTTTTTGTAAGTAATTCAAAATTTTTTCAGGCTTTCTTCTCTTTTCTTTCTTATATTTTTTTTAATCTCTCCTGTTTTGTTTTTAAACGTTGGCCCAATTGGACCCATAATCTGGAGGCAACAGAGAACTGGAGCCCCCCTTTTTATTTTAATGAGAGGGAGGCATTGGGCCCACACCCCAACTATGCGAACTGGAATTAGGTTTCCCCATCGAGGAACTCACTGCTATTGCCGCTGGAGATTTCGTGTTGCTAGAGATTCTGTCACCACCATTGGGGTTTTTTTCCTGCTGCCGCCATGCAGGAGATGTCGCTAGGGCTCTTGGGTTCCATCATCGCCACCGCCGTCTAAATGAAGAGGAGGCTTCATTGCCTCATCATCGCCCATGAGATGTGGCCACGCATCGCTATCCGGGATGGGGCTCCACCTGGAGGAAGGATGCATCGCCATCACTTGTTACAAGGGGGTGTGGTGCCTGGAGTGCGTCGCCTGGGGGAAGATGCGTGATCACCTCCAATGGGGCTTCTTCATTGGATGCTTGCCATGCTTCCACCGCGCTTGGAGGTTGCGCGATGGCTTTTGCTACCGCCGTCGACAAGAACCTCTCCTTCGGCCACCCCTTTGTCACCTGGAGCATCGAGAAGATCGGCTCCGCCGAAGGACTGCTCGGCCGACCTCCTGGAGCATGGATTAGGTAGCGATGCTGGCTGCTGAAGGAGGATGCGCGTGACCTATCAAGGCCAGATCTCTGGATGCTTGGTGTCAGATTTGAGATGCAGGGATGCCATCATGGAGGGTTTCGATGGAACACTTTGTTTGCTTGTCTGGAAGAACCGTGCACATGGAGGTGTTGCACTCCCAAGATGTCATATGGAGATCAGAAAAACCGCCAGGATGGATGACTTCACCAGTCAAATCTCGGGTTTCGTGAAAAAAACCCAACAACATCATGTTGAAAGCTAGAATGGGGAAACCAAGACATGATTAGGGTTTCAAAAGAAACCCTATAAAACAAATTGTAGGACTCTCCTTGGATGAATCACAACTAATCTTCACAGATCTTCGAGAACATAAAACAAAAAAAATTGAATCTTGAAAAAAGTACAAAATACATCTTTGAGAATCGAACCATCTCTAATACCATGTTAGAAAACTTGAATGCGGAAGAGTATCAGAAATAAAGGATAAAGAACTATGAAGAACACTGGATTTTACGTGGAACCCTACTCCGTAAGGAGCGAGATGAAACCACGGGAGAATGCCTCAAAGGGTCATATGTGTCTATTGACTTTCTCATATGATATAGGGGGTCCGGGGAGTTTTAGATAGTCTACACAGTCCCTCCAAGTCCCACCCCTGATAGACGTAGGACTAAACTCTGGATGTGGTAAATGGATCATGGAGGAATCCATTTACCCATCTATACATAAGATAAAATTAGTACTTGAATTACAATCAAAACTTACATATAACTTTTGTTTTTACGCAAACGAAAATTATGGAAACCAACAAATATAATAATAAAAAATATTTTTATTAGTTGACCTGCTAGTCGACCCGAGTTATTCCATTTGGTCACCCCACCGAATAGAGCAGTCTGACCGACCTAGAAAACATGACACATCATGGAAACAAGATACTACTTGTGTAAACGTATGGTTGCCATGCTCTCTTACTTTGGAAATTGTGAATCTTACAACAAAAGCTATGTGGGATATCTTGACCATTACCTATTCTTAAGTAAAGAATGAGACCACGATAGTTTTACTTCACCATGATATCCATCTCACCAAACATGCTTTGCACACATATTATGCTTCCCTAAAAGGTATGTCCGCTTCATTTCACAGTTCTCTTCCTCATTGCAAATGTGACATCTAGAAGACATGCAAGAACACGGTGATGGTCATTATTTTTCTTGTATGCCTAGATGCAATATGTGACTTAATATGAAATCGGGTACTATCTAGCGCTACCATGCCACTGATGAGGGAGGCTTACAACAGACTGGGTAGGATTATCTTTCCTATTATCACTATACATGCATCCTCTGCCATTATATGATCATAGCATCTATTGGCATGAGAGGATACACTGCAGGCAGAGGATGATGGTACAACATAGCATGTTGAAGAGATAGCAAGACATCCAACATCGTAGAACATACACCTTCCAAAATGCTGAAGGAGAACTGCGAACCCCTTGATGCTTTAGAAGTCGAGAGGAGACCCTGTAAATCTTCTGAAACAGGGGGTAGAGCAAACCATCGCTATCATCCCATAAGCGAAAAATCCACTTGACCGTTATGGCCTTCTTCATCTCCTTCAAACTCTTGACACCGAGACCAATATCCTGTTTCATCAAAGTAATCGTCTTCCAATTGACTAAAGGAATGCCTGTGGAGTCTCTAAAAAGGGACATGAAGAAACTTATTATAATATAGGATCAATCTTCCTCTAATCCCAACCTGAAGAAGTCTGGAGAAAAAGATGAAAATGATAACAGTCTACCACCTTGCTTGCAAGAAAAGAAGAGGCCATCTCTCCACACCACACATGCGTTTTTGAAAGGAGAAACATGATGACTTTTAGCTTGCTAGCCTCCCCTCCATCTTCTCCACCATAGTAATCTAATCAAACTACCGTAATCTACTGTCCACAACAAGAAGCCCATGGTAGAGCATGTGTAAGCTATCACATGGAGTTCTCAGCCATGACTCACATGACAAGACCTCCTTAGACTTGACACTATTGATCCTCAAGCCTGAAATCTAGCCAAATAGATCAAGAACCATCAACATGCCTCTGCTGCTAGAATCTCCTGCTTCCTTAAACAGATCATGTTATCAATGTACTACAAGGTCTTCTTATAAAATTTCCTCATCCTTTAATATCTTTGGGGCAACCCCCTTAGCGTGTTCCCCCCTATTTTGACGCAAAGAAAATCAATGTACTGCGAAATCACTAAGGATGGCTCCTCTTGAGTGTTACGGGCTTGGTACCCACCTTTAATCACTTTATCAACCATTACCATTAAAGCATCGACAACCAAGATAGAAAGGAGAGGAACCAACATACATCCTTGCCTTACCCCTCTATAGGGTAATAAGAAATCACCTTGATGAAGACCATTAACCTAAACTACATAGGAAGCTGTAGTAAAACATCGCTTCATCCGGGTGATCCAAATATCCATGAACCCATGGCGATGTAGAGAAGCCCATTGAATGGCCAACCCACACAATCATACGCTTTACAAAATCTACCTTCCAAGCAACCCTTCGACCATTCATTTCTTCCAATCATCAGGAATCTCAGAAGCCATAATGATGTTGTCCATCTACTGTCTTCCAGGCAGGAAAGCACTCTGAGCCGAAGACGTAATCTAGGCAAGTTCGTCTCTGAGTTGGATGGTTAATAGCTTTACTTTACTCAAGAAAAGTTCTCTAGATATCACAATAGGACAAAATTCCTCCACTCTGGTTGCGACATCTTTCTTGGGCAGAAGGGAGATGAGGCACTACTTTAGGTGCTCAAAACCAGAATTCATGTTGGGCAAATTTCGAAACCATATGGTCCATATCACAAACAACCTCTGCAAAAAAATCCTAAAACTCCTTGAAAAAGAAAGCAGAGAAACCTTCTGAACCAGGGCAACCGTCAACATTAAGAGCAAATAGAACATTCCTAATATTCTGATGCTCAAAAGCTGAAGTTAGGCTGCTAGCCTCTGCCCGGGAGATCTATATGACACCAACCTCTCCCAGGCTTTTTCCAGAGTCATACTAAGCCACCTAGACCAAGTGGACATCAGACACCTATTAGCCGATCTGAGATCCTTGGTTATCACATCTGCCACTGCATTCTAGCCATGGAAGATGTCCCTACCAAGAAACTTAGAGTATATGGGGTTTCGACAGTGCCACATACTTGCCATGGCATGAAAGAGTTTGGTTTGTAACTCATAAGTATCGGAAGAAGCCCCATCATATAGAGATTTTTTCTTTCGACCATCATTCGATTGTTAAGACGTGATGTATGGACCGTTACTTCATGCAGTACTACACCTTTGATCCTGAAAATATGGATTGCTTCTTGAACCCTGTGAATTGTAGGAAAGTAGGGTACTTAAAATTCATCGGTCAAAGAGTTCCGTAAAAGTTCTTGGTAGAAAAAATGGGAGTTCAATTAGTTGGCAGAGACTTTGGATGGCCTTTGGTATGGAAGAGTATCTTCTTTCAGACGTCACTCTACCTTCTTTAGGTTACTAGATATTGTGATCCCCGGCTAGTGGTAATATGCTTTGAGCTTTGTGCGGAACCACATATTTGGAAGCTAGGGTTTTCAGCATCTCGAGTCTCGGAGGAAATTTCTTTAAGCCATCTATATGCCTCAACTCCACCTTTCTCGTTCTCTCTTGCTCAGTAATCTTTTGCACCTCCTATGAGTTTATGACTGAACAAGTCCTCAACATCTATATCCCACTCATCCTCCAAGAGATTAAGTCTGGCAAGTTCCTCTTGCATGGAGGAATGCCTCTGCTCCCGTTGCACCTAGGTTTGATGCCTAAAGGAGATGAGCATTTTACAGAGTACGCCCACCAACTTTGACACTAAAGACTTGGTGGGCGTATTGTTTATGATCACTCTGACCTAAAACTTGGATGCCATGTCATGAAAACCATCATCAAACATCCACAATATCACAAACCTGAAGAATACTGATTGAGAACTCCTTTCACCAGTATCGAGACATAAATACGTATGATCCGAACTTGAATGAGGCAAATAGCGAAAGATCGACAATCAAAGGTCCTGAACTCGAAAGTCGTCGACCTGAGATGACTCATCACTTCGAGGAATTCCAATTCTCAATCTTATTCTTCCCTCAATGACACGAAGAAAACTGGAATGGATGCAAGAACGACCTTCACTGACACCAAACACTCTCCCTGTGACAAAAACGATGCCTTCAACCCAGAGAGTTTTTTTTAAGCTCTCAACCCAGAGAGTTTTCATTCCAATTTCTCAGTTACTGGTAATAACTCCACAAGTCGAATGCGGCCACAACTCAGAGGAAGTTCTAAATAACGAATTGGAAGTATGCCATAACAGTGCCCAAATCCAACCCACTATCATCAACCTCGATGTCAGTTTGATTAAATGGAGCCACCTCTGACTTGTTCCAACTAATCCTCAGGCCTGATAACTCCACAAAGATATCAGGGACTACAACCGTTCCCCTTGCCTCCTCCTTAGCCCTTTTGATGAATAAGGTTGTGTCATCCATGTATTGCATTAGTCGAATGGATATATCTTTATGAGCATAACTTGCATAGAAACCTTGGTATACCTCTTGCTTCACCGTGCAAGATGGAACCTTTGCGGCCAGAACAAGGAGCAAGGTTGCCAATGAGAATCTTGGTGAACTCCCGTTGCAGTTGAACGAATTCCCTTCTAATCATTCGTTAACCAATACATAATAAGATATCTTATGACACATCTTTTCATCCAAGAGATCCACTAGTCTGGGTAGCCTCTTGTCAATGTTGACCATAAAAAAGCACCACTCCACATAATTAGCACCACTCCACATAATTGTAAGCTTTGCTGAGATATATCTCCTCTTTTAGATCGTCACCATCTCAGTGGCTAGCACTAAACTATTGTCTCCTGGGGTAAAGGATGGCCATAATAGGGAAAAATTATATGTTAATATGTTGGCCAAGACCTTAGCCACCGCGAGAGAAAGATCGTTCAACACGACAATGTGATGAAATCCTTTGCTTTCTCCGAGACCTCCCTATGTAGGAGGTATGAGACCTCCCTATGTGATGAAATCATGCATTTCCCTATGAAAAATCCTCCATGAAGGCTACCGCATCACCCGCTACCACATCCCATAATTCGCAATAGACAAAAATTAGAAATCGTCTTTGCCATGGTGTTCTATTTGCATTCAAATCTAACACAATTGCTTTCACCTCATATCTAAAATCATGTCTCATGTGTGTGCCATGGTTGGGAGATAGAGTTGAGTCTTCATTACCTAGCTACCTCCATTCGCTACATCCCTCGTGAGACGAGTTGTGGAAACAATTGGCCAATGCACTGCCCATCTAGCTATTACCCTCTGTGCAAATTTCGTCCACGACTAAGCCATGGATCATGTTTCGATCCTTGTTTTAGAGGCCAATGTATGGAAGAATCTGGTATTAGCATCTCCTTTTTTGCTCTATTTATGCTTGTATCTCTGTCTCTCTCTTGTTAACACGTCCCAAGAGTCCTCAATTTCATCGAGTCTGCAACCTCAGCTTGTGTAACATTGCGGCGAGCGTTGTGGGTGGTACATAACTCCTCTTGAATCAATACAACCACTTGCGCAGACGTACTAACTTGTTGACTATTCGCACAACTCCCGACCCTTCTCTCTCCATGGATCTCCTTTGTTCAACCACCCGTTCTCTAAACTCATCCTCCTAGAGCCACGATCTCTTGAATCTGAAAAAGAGCAAGGCACAGAGCTTTCCCTAGACTCCCACACAATCAACATATTGCCTTATCTTGACCGTGAACAAGACGAGGTGCATGCCAGGGGAAAGCCTCCGACAGTTCCATGGACCCTGAAAACGATCCAAACTCATGCAGGGCAGGAGCTCATCCATATGTACCACATGCCCGTCACAGCAAAGACCTCTAACTGCAACTCTCCTATTGTCTCTGCAAAGTCACTAGATCTGGGGTCTTTCCCTCGTTGGTATTAGGGTCGGTCTGATGAAAGCACAGTCACATTAAAATCACCACAACAAGCCAAGATACTGCCAGAAATCTCTCCCTGATCACGTGAAGGTCCGCCCATAACTCTTACCTTTTTGCCAGAATCGAATGCCTACAAATGCAAGAAACAACTAATTACACGTCCGTTGTAACATCCTGGAGCACAATTGACAATATGAGCTTGCTTCTACTACTCGTAATTAACACATAAACATCTCCCTTCCAAGCAATGAAGTCCCTTCTAGCACTCCCAATCGCATTTGTTGCACGAAAATCATGGAAGAATGATATGTTCAGAGAATGCCACATTTGTCTTGACCATCCACAGATCTTTATCTCTTGGAGCATGAGCACATCCATGGCTAATCGAAAATAACGGAACCCACTGATCGTCCCTTCTTCGGGTCTTCGAACCCCCTTACATTCCAAGAAAATAATCTCTAGTGGTTCTTACCACTCCCACCACATTAACAAGTCGTGTCATTAGTTGATGGGGGCCATATTGTCTGCCATTTCTCGTTTGCATGATCCTCGGAGAATGGTGCATATGCCTGATTCTCCATTGGTGTCATGTAACCATCTCACATACACGATCTGACCATCAGTTCCGGTGTTGCTTGCTGGGCCCTTCCTCTTCCTTGGCTTATACCTTTTAGGTTTTCTTAGTGGACGATCCTCCAAATCAAAGCCCTTAGAGGACATCAAATTCCCCTCAGCCATGTTGAGGCAACCTCATCGAGAGAAAAAGTTGCTCCCTTGCTGGGTACTTATAGTCAGGTCCCTTTCCTGTTGGATGAGAACAAGTAATCAAAAACCTTAGGCAAATCAGACTATGCTGGAACAGTTCAGCAATCAAATCCAGTTGTGGGTGTGACCCCGATCTTGATCCTAAGAATAAGTAACGTGAGCACCCCATGGGCTTCCTCTCCAATCGTAATACCAAAAGTCTCACATCGCTGAACCCAAATCTCGATGATGAGCCAATCTTCCACAGACCAAGCATCGGATTGGGCCAGATTATGTTGCTGTTTGTTGACCGCAGGCACTGTAATGAAAACACTACATCCCTGAGCGCCACGATTTCCAATAGCTCACCACCTGCCCTCCCTCGTTCCTCGCATATCTTGAGATGGTGGCTTTTCACACACCCCACCCCTAATTGCTTGACCACCTTCTTCGCAACCCCCCTTCCCTTGCTCTCTCTCGACTGCAACCCCACTTTTTCATTGCTCGCATAACAACTTCAAGAAAAAAATCTTCATGTTATTCGATCAATTGTCTGCCATCATCGATAATAAATGATCAGGCTCCCTCACAGGTTCACTTTCTTGATAAGGATCTGTTTACTGTTACTCCTGTGCATTTGACGTTGTTGTGTTTGTCCACAATATGTCTACATGGTATGACCAACTCTTCGAGCTGTGAAATGCATCTTTTTTGTATATACTAGAACTTAGAAGGGATATCGGTATTATAATCCTATTTGCAAGAGGTATCATGTGAGTGCTATGTTACTTTCTTTGAGCCCATTGGCTTGTACACAATCACATGATCCAAGATGTCGGGTTCTGACTCTTTTGAGAAAGTTGTATTATTACCCCGTGTTTTGAATCATGTTCCTCTTGAGTGTGCAAACCCGATCTCAACGTTCGATAAGGTCTACACCTAGACCTAAGCATGTAGAGATACATCCTCTCTTCTCACTGCATGCTCAATTGTTGATCAAGTTCTAAGTAATAAAAATTGTTGAGATATTTATATCTCACAATATTGTTTTTCTCATTTCAAATCTCTTTATGTACCTCTCACGTAATTAACCCATGGCTTTTCTCCTATATAAGAGAGCCTTAGGGTCTCATCTAATGCATGTTTTTCTTTTCTTCTAACATGGTATCAGAGCAACGGTCCTAAACCGAGGTTCCGGTATCCCACCTACCCTAACCCTACACGCCCACCTCTCTCCCCCTCTCGCTGCCACCGTTGCTCTCCCCTCCCGTCACCGTCGTCATTGCGGGTTCCCTCCCCTCCCACCGCTGGTGCAGTGGCTTCCCTCCTTTCCCGTCACCCAGGGTTGCTGAACTGCAGCCTAGGCGCTGCTGCAGGAACTCTCAACGGATAGCCTAGCGCCGCCCAACCGCTCAGGGTTGCCGCCGGGGCTCTCCATTGCCGCCCCAAACTACATCACGTGACCCACGTTGGTCGATGTGACCGAACTGCATGCCGTTAAGGTCTGAATTTGGTCGGATTTCATGGTTTTTCACATATAAACCACGTCTTCTTACTCTAGACTACAACGAGATGTAGTGAGGATGGTTGTATGAGTCTAGAGATACAACCAATCCTCTATATGATTGTGTGGACTCTCTCAGATTAGTCTACTCCTCAGCTTGTTCCGGGTTTCAACGTTCTTATTACAATGTCGGAGAACAAGGGTGACGTCTTCTCATCGTTTGGTGTCTTCAAGGGCCCAGCTCCCATCGTGAAGATGGATGAGACCAACTACGAGTTGTGGTCCGTGCAGTTTTGTACCCTTATGCAGTGCCATAACAAGGAGCACATTCTGACGGACTCAGAGCCGACGGATCAGACTGGGGCTAAGGCTTCTTGGAAGTAAGATGATGCCTATGCTTACATTTGGCTCTCCGGGACACTCACCATGTAGATTGCCAATAATATTATCAATCAACCCACAATAAAGGTTATGTGGGGCATCTTAGCAGACACGTATGGGCAGACAAAGAATGAGAGCAAGATTCTTCAGCTACACTATGATATTTTCTCAACCAAGCAGAATGTCGACCACTTCATGCCTACTTCTCACATCTTAGAGGCATGTTTGAGCGACTGCATAGCTTCATGCCCATTACTACCATCACTGAGCAGCAACATGCATATCGGAATGCCACTATGACAGGAGTCTTTCTGTCATCTCTTGACTCTGAGTACGATGCAACACGTACTCAACTTCTAATTAAAGAGACGATACCTCCAATGGAGGTATAGTCTACAACAGATTGAGTAGCATCACTACCTCATTTACTACTACAGCTCAGACCCCCTCTGCTGGCAGCCTCTTGTGGCAAGGGGGGACTTCACAGTTTCGCGGACGTGGACCATGTTGTCGAGGAGGATGTCAACATGACCCATATTCACATTGCCACCGTCCTGATCATTCTGAGGAGACATGCTATCAGAAACATGTTTCTAAGCAGATCGAGCCTACTTCTACCTCTGCTCATGATGCACGATTTGATGATATTGTTTCCAGATTATGAGAGATGATGAGCACTCCTACCACTTCAGCTGCAGGTTCTTCAGATGTAACAGGTAATGCCAGAGCTTCGTCTAGTTCATCAGGTATTGCTTATGCGCTTACCAGTTGTAGCAACTCAGACTTGACTGATTGGATTATGGATTATGGAGCATCACATCATAGGTGTGACGATCGGGTACTGTTCAGTTCTTACAGGTCTATCCCACCCGGTAGATCCGTGGTGATTGCTAATGGGGTCCATCTACCCGTTGTTGGTCAGGGGGATGTTGTTCTAGCTCCTTCTATGCATCTACAGAATATTTTACATGCTCCAGATTTTCAGATGAATCTTCTTTCTATTAGTCAAATTACAAAAGATTTACATTGCCATGCCATATTTGATCCCTCTTATCTTGTGTTTCACGACATACTCGCGGGAAGGGTGATTGGATGTGGCGTGAGCAGAGAGGCCTGTACAAGCTTGCCTTACCACCTCTTATCAGGGACACTACTATTCCATTTGGATATGTTTCTCCCTTTATGTGGCATCTTCGTTTTGGACACCTTCCTCTACAAAAGATGTGTCATGTTCTACCTCAGATCTCTACTCGTGCTACCTTGGACTGTGAAGCCTGTCAGCTTGGGAAGCATCATCATTCTTCTTTTTCGAGTCGTCAGAGTTGTTATAGTAGTCAGTCATTTGAGTTGATTCATTTTGATATTTGAGGTCCTAGTCGTGTTCCCGATCATCAGGGACACCGTATTTATATGGTAGCTGTGGATGATTTTTCTTGATTATCTTGGGTGTTCTTGTTGAAACATAAGTCTGAAGCTTGTGCTATGATTAAATCTTTTCTTATCGAAGTAAATAATATCTTTTCTGCTAATGTGAAATTTATTCATACTGACAACGCCTTGGAGTTTTCCACCTTACATTTATCTGAATTTCTACGATCTCTTGGTATTGTTTATCTGACCTCTTGTGCTTATATTTCACAGCAGAATGGTGTGGCTGAACGCAATCACCGTCATCTTTTGGATGTCACGAGGACCCTTTTGATTCAGAGTCGAGCTCCTCAGTCCTTCTGGGGTGATGCTGTTCTCACAGCTTGCTACTTGGTGAACCGCATGCTGTCCACTATTCTTGGAGAAAAGGTTCCTTTCTTGATTGCTTTCCCGAGAAGGACCTATTCTCCTTACTCTCAGAGTCTTTGGGTCTATGGCTTTTGTCCACAATTTCACTCCTGGCCGTGACAAGCTCTCATCTAGAGCTGTCAAATGTGTCTTTGTTGGTTATTCTCGTACCCAGAAAGGGTATATATGTTTTGATCCTTTAGGACAAATATTATGTTAGTGCTGATGTCACATTTTTGAGTCCATTATGTATTTTTTTCGTACAGGTGACATGTTGTCTAACGCTGTTTCAGGTGAGTATGTTGTTCCTCGACCTCCGTTATCTATACCTTCTGCATCCAATGTTGAGTCTCAGTCATCTCCACCTCCACCACCTCCTCCATCTCCTCCTCCACCTACCTTGATGCAGATCCTACTACGGTTTTACATTCACAGGTCTTCTACTCGCCCCTCTGTTCATGCACCTTCCCCATCATCTAGCACACCTTAAGTATGTAATGAGCACATTGTTTCTTTACACAGGATACATCACAAGATGAGTTGATGCCAGAGAACAGAGATGCTGATGACCTGGATGTAGCTATTGCCTTGAGGAAGTCACGTTGTCAATGCACCACTTATCCCCTAGCTTCACATGTTAGTGGACCATCTTTCAAAGGAGTACAAGAGGTTTGTTGTGGGACTCTCTGCTGTTACAATCCCACGAACATATCAGGAGGCCATACAGGAAAATAGGTGGTGACTTGCCATGTAGGAGGAGATGGTTGCTTTGCAGTCGCGTGGTACCTGATGCATTGTTATTGCTCCTCCAGGTGCCTCTGTTGTCGGATGCAAATGGATCTTTATGCTGAAGCAACGAGCAAATGGCAGTATGGATCGCTACAAGGTGAGGCTTGTGGCACGTGGGTTTACCCAAAGTTATGGGATGGACTATCAGGATACCTTCTCTCCAGAAGCCAGACACTCTACGCTTCACATTCTTCTATCAGTTGTTGTTTCACAGAATTGGTCTCTTTACCAACTTGATGTGAAGAATGCATTTTTATATGGTGATCTACAGGAGGAGGTATATATGCAGCAACCACCAAGGTTTCCTACTGAGGGGAAGTCTCAGAAGGTGTGTAGGTTCCATAAGGCGATTTACGGCCTGAAGCAGAGTCCGAGGGCTTGGTAGTAGAAGCTATCGGAGTTATAGAGCAATAGGGGTTTGTGCGGTCTACTGCGGACCACTCACTATTTGTTCAAAGGACACAAAGAGGTACTGTTGCTATTTTTGTCTATGTTAATGATATTATTGTCACAGGGGATGGTGAGCAAGGCATTCAGGCTGCCAAGGAGTTCCTAGGTCAACAGTTTGTGACTAAGGATCTTTGCAATATTCAATACTTCCTTAGATTAGAGTTCGCCCGGAATCAGCGTGGTCTTGTGATGACCCAGAGGAAGTTTGTGACATATCTTCTTTTAGAGACATGTATGACATGCTACAATCCTGCTACTATCCCTATGGATCCGAGTATGAGATTGTATGATGATGACACTGAGGAGGTATATAGGAGGAGATAGAAGGATCTTGTTGGGAAGCTCCTATATGACACTATCACCAGACCGGATATATCTTTTGCTGTAAGCAAGGTTAACCAGTTCATGGAGCAGCCCAGGAAGGTTCATATGGATGCATTCTATATGATCTTGAGATATTTGAAGACTTCACCTGGTTCTCGTCTTATATTCAACAGAGATACATCTCTTGAGGTGACAACTTGTGCAGATGCAGATTATGCAGGTTGTCCTAGAGATATGAAGTCTACTTCTGGCTTTGTTATTTTTGTTGGGAGCTCGCTCGTATCATGGAAAATCAAGAAGCAGACAATGGTTGCTAGATCTAGCGCAGAATCTGAGTACAGGGCCATGGCACTAGGAAGCGCAGAGATGATGTGGGTTAAATCTGTATTGACTGATCTTACTGTTGAGGTTTCTTTTCCCATGCATCTTTTCTGTGATAATCAAGCAATGCAATTTATTGCCAATAATCCTGCATTTCATGAACGGACAAAGCATATAGAGGTGGATTGCCATTACACTAGAGATATGATCCAGAAAGGTCTCATATCGACCTCCCATGTTGCTACAGAAGATCAGACTACTGATATTTTCACCAAGGCTTTTGCTAAAGGTCCTTTTCAGAAGTGTTCAAGCTGAGCATGATAGATATATATGCTCTAGCTTGAGGGGGAGTGTTGAGATATTTATATCTCATAATGTTGTTTTCTCCTTTCTATTTTCGTTATGTACCTCTCATGTAATTAACCCAGTGCTTTTCTCCTATATAAGAGAGCCCTAGGGTCTCATCTAATGCGTGTTTTTTCTTTTCTCCTAACAAAAATGTAATTTCTGCTGATGGCTTGATAGTGATATTTTTATGCATCAGTCTGCTACTCAGCCTGAAAACATTTATGACAAAGCATACTAATGACTCCAGTATCCCCAAGAAAAGTATTGCAGAGTTGCCCCAGATAGTAGCTTACCAACTACTTCACTCTTGATAAACTCTGTTGGAGACTGGAGTACATGTCATTCATTTTCTCTCTGCAGTAGTGATTCCAAAGACCAAGATTGTAAAAATCGGTAGTCGGTACTCGGTCGACGGGGTCACTGACTAAGGATTAATCAGCTCAGGCGACTAATCAGATTTAGTCGATCTTTAGTCGGTTTTGATTTTTTTATTATTTTAAATATATAAATCATTTTTTATACATATATTCTTATATATTTGCATAGATTTGTACATTTTCTATACTATAATAATGAAATAAATGAAGTAATCGACTTTAAATATAACATTAAGCATATTAGAATAAATTTATTTTAAAAAAAAATAAAAAAAACAAAAAATTCTATGTAAAAGTCACCTGAGTAGTCGACCGACTAGGCCGACTAGTCGACCCGATTAGTCGGGTTGATTGACTAATTGCCGACTAGGCCTAGTCGAGTCGGCTACCCCTCGACTTGACCAGTCGGACTGATTAGTCGGCCTATTTGACTAACTTTTACAACAATGCCACAGACATATCAGGAAGCACCCTAGATGATTGGTGGAAAACATCAACGATAGAAGAAATACCCACTTTACAATCTAGGGAAACATGGTCCTTTGTTTTCCCTCTAAATGTTGCTGTTATGGTAGATTGTAAATGGATGTTCACAATGGAACCCTGAATCGATGGTAGCGTTGAGTACTACAAGGTAATATTAGCTGCAAAATGGTTTATTTAACTCGTGACATAGACTATCATTGCAGTTTTTCTCACATGGCTAGACATGCATCCCTTTAGGCCTCGTTTGTTTGGTTGGAAAGGAATTACAATCAGCTGGAATCAGTGTTCAGGAAATCGGCCGAGTAAACCACATACTCGTTCGCATACTCATACTCGGTAGCGTTGCCACTCCTAGTATGGTGAAACAACCATGTATACAGGTTGACCCCTATACTCGGTCGAGTATACCTCCTATGTGGCCGCCTACTCGACCGCTTTTCTAATAAACATTTTTTATTATCCACATAATAACATAAAACGCATACTCCCGGCATAAAACCACATACTCTCCCACATAAAACTGCATGCTCCCCGCATACTCTCCCGACTGAGGATATTAACATAATATTAAATTTTTATTTATATTTTTAATATTAAAATTACCAAACCGTATAAAACCGCATACTCCCCGCATACCGCATACTCTCTATGCAGTGGCCCTTCCGACAGAATATTGCATAGCGCCTTCCTGAACATTTACTGGAATTAAAACAAGATTGAATTTACAATGAAATGGAAAGGAATAAGTTTTTCCATTCCATTGTTTGGTTCATATTAGGAATTGAAACATTTATTATTAGATACATTCCCTTCTTATTTTTGGAAGGAGAAACGAATAGAAAGAAATTAACCTTCATTTTGATATATTTCGTTAAATAGAAAACATAATTGATATCTCCAACTTATTTTTTATATAATTGATATATTTCATATAAAGAATCAATAGTCAAATTGAAATGAGGACTACTTTGATATTTTATCCATAGATATATTTGATATATCCGTGTCTGTATTCGTTAGAATAATTAATTACAATATCCGTGTCCATATCCTAAAATAATTGAAAATGGTATCTGCATCCATATCTGCATATGTTTTGCTAAAGTATAGCCTGTATCCATATCCAAAAAAAACCAAAAAATTGTATCCGTATCCTCAAAAAAATAAAACACATTTCCATGTCCATATTTGCAGAAAAACCTCATCCATGTCCATATGTCCATATCTGCATCCATAAAAAAATAAAAATATGTATCCATGTCCGTATATGCATCCACTAGAGTATAATTAGTATGTTGAAGAGTTTTATGTTATGTCACTGTTTTATAGTTATTTATTTCCTTTGTTCGTAATATGTAATTTACCCATTGGGGTTTCTCTCTTTTGTATAAGAGAACCCTTGGACTCTATGAATGGATACAACCAAGTATTCTTCTCCACATGGTATCATAGCGGCGGTCCTAGATCGGAGCCCTAAGCCAAAACCCTAACCCTACCTTTTAGCCTCCTCTACGCGTCGCCTCCTTCGTGCACCTCCTACTCCTTCGTGTTGAGTCCTTGCAACCCCCATCTTCCATGCGCACGGTAGCTCCAACACCCAACATCAGCAGCCTCCTCGTGCGCCGCCCCCTAACGGCTTCTCTGCTGCTCTACCTTGCAGCGACATCCCGACGACACCACCTTTAGGGGTTTTTGGCCTCCTAAAGATGATTCGTGACCGCACAAACACAATCTCGGTGCTCCTGTAGTCCTTAGTTCATGTTTTTTAGTCTAATTTTAGAGGTTTTAATCTGATTTACTTTATTTAAAATCAAAATAAAAAAACATTTTGTCTAAAGGTCATTGTGGTATGAGTCTAAGTCCGCAACCATCTCTTCTCATGTCGATTTAGATACCTTACGACCGGTCTAAGGTCCTAATGATTGTTCACGTTGTTAGAAGGCGGAGTTGATACATCATCTACGGGTGGCTTCAATGGTCCCACACCTATTGTCAAGATGGATTGTACCAACTACGAGTTGTGGGCAATGCAATTCATGAATCCGATGCAGTGCCATGGCAAGAAGCATATTCTGACGCAGGATGAGCAGGTGGACAAGACTGGGACCAGCACTTCATGGGAGATTGATGATGCATATGCCAAGATGTGGCTATCTAGTACTTTTTCTATGGAGATAGCCAACAATATCCTTAGTCACCCATAGCAAAGGCAATGTGGGACATTCTCGCAGGGACATACTCTCAGGCAAAAAATGAGTCGAAGATACTGCAACTCCAGCACGATATCTTCACGCCCAAACAGGGTGATCGCCCCCTTCACACCCCATATACATCTCTAAGGGGTATGTTTGAGCGACGTCACAACTACATAAACCTGACAGCCTCTCCAGAGCAGCATAAGTCCTACAGAGACTATGTCATGACTGGTGTTTTTCCGGTTGCCCTCAACCCGAAATATGACTCGGCTCGCTCTCAGCTTCTTATCGATGCTGCCGTATCTCCTACAGAGGAAGCATACCACAGGCTGAGCCGATTGAGTATCTCCTCTGCCATACTTTCTCAGACTTCGTCGGCTATGGCTGCTTCACGTGGTAGAGGTGGATCTACTCCTTTCAGAGGACAAGGCACACACGACAGAGGCGCTTCATGCCCACGTCAGATATGTTCATGCTACCACCGTACACGTCATTCAGAGGATATCTGCTACTCCAAGCACGGATTCTCACCATCAGCTTGTGTCGTAGAGCGGAGTTAGACTGCTCCTGATCTTACAGATCATCGCTAAGTAGATTTTGTTGCTCGTCTGAGAGAGATCATGCCTCCTGCCTCTGGATCTTCCAGCACCGATCCATCATACACTACAACCTCTGCCTCTACTAGTAGCTCTGGTATTACTCATGCATTTACCGGTCGCTCTCGACCAGATCCTTCAGAGCCTATAATAGATTCTGGAGCATCACACCATCTCTGTGGAGATAGATTGTTGTTTGGTACATACAGTCCATCACAACCAGGTAGATCAGTAGTGATTGGTGATGAGGCTTAGTCCCCAATTACTGGACGGGGGGAGGTTCTTTTGACACCCTCCACACACCTCTAAAATATTCTTCATGCACCTGCCTTTTCCATGAATTTACTGTTTATTTGCCAGATTACAAAGATTTACAATGTCATGCTATATTTGACCCCTAGTTCTCTTATTTTTCATGATATACTCATGAGCATGATGATTGGATGTGGCCGTGAATATGGAGGTTTATATAGGTTGTCTCAGTCTCGGTATGCTGGTGCCACTTCCCTTTCTGCATGATCCATTTCCCCTTACGCGTGACATCTCAAATTCCGTCACCTACTGCTGTAGAAAATTTATCGTCTCATACCTGACGTCTCTATCAAATCTAGCTATCAGTATGAGTCATGCGAACTTGGAAAGCATCATCAGTCCATATTTTCAAGTCGTCAAGGTCAGAGTAATCATGGTCTGTTTGATTTATTTCATCTGGATATGTAGTGTCCAAATCGTGTACCTGATCATCAGGGACTCATGTATTATCTTGTTTGTGTTGATGATTTTTCCAGACTGTCCTAGATTTTTCTTTTGAAGCTAAAGTCTGAGGCAAGAACTATTATTTAAAATTTTATGGTTGAAATAAAAAATATGTCTCTACCTTAATAAAATACATTCGTTCGGATCATGCGCTTAAGTTTTGTACTACACATTTGTCACAATTTTTTTAGCTTACATGGCATCATTCACCATACATCTTGTCCTTATACGTCTCTGTTGAAGGTGTGGAAAGCAAAGTTTTATATCAGTAGGCGGTAGCCCTAGAACCCTTTTATATAGGAGAAAGGCTCTAGGAGAAATTACATAAAGAAGACAGAAAAATAAGAGAAATATAAATAAAGACAGATATATAAGAATTCTCTCAACACTCTCCCTCAAGCTGGAGCATATATGTCTATCATGCTCAGCTTGGAACAACAACGTTGGAAAGGACCCCTCGCGAGAGCCTTGGTAAACATGTATGCAATCTGTTTTCTGAAGCAACACGAGAGGTGGAAATAAACCCCTTTTGGATCACAAGTCACTGGTATAATGACAATCAACTTCGATGTGCTTCGCTCTCTCATGGAAGGTCGGATTAGTAGCTATAAATAGAGCTGCTTGATTATCACATTTAGGGTGCATTGGAAACGGCACCTCAACTGCAAGGTCAGTTAGAACGGACTTGACCCACATCATTTTTGTGCTCCCTTGGGCCATAGCCCTATATTCTGATTCAGCGCTGGATCGAGTAACAATAGTTTGTTTCTTACTCTTCCATGAGACCAATGAGCTACCAACGAACAAAGTGAAGCATGAAGTGGACTTCTTATCCTTGGAACACCCGGCATAATCTGCGTCAACACATCCAGTAACTGAGAGTGACGTGTCTCTTCTGAAAAGTTGACTTGCACCTGGAGAAGATTTTAGATATCTTAAGATCATTGTTTTAAAAAGCGGCGCCTCAAGGCGCAAAGGCGTACGCCTCGAGGCAAGGCGTGCCAAAAACGCCCCGAGGCGCACGCCTCAGGTCTGGTTGGTTGGGCGTACGCCTCAGCTTCATCTGAGGCGCTCGAGGCGTGAGGCGCTCGAGGCGAGGCAGAAGCGTAACCCTCAAGCACAAGGCTTTTTTTTACCTTTTTGGTTATGTGCTTTGCACATGACCCTATTTTCCGTAAGCGTTGTATTTTTTTATGTTTGTGTTTTTGTTTCCATGTTAAACCTTGTATATTTTTATATAAAGCTCCATGCAAAGAGAAGAGATAGTTATAAACAAGTAAAGCTCCATAATCTTGTATACATCATATTCAATTTATCATACATCTACACATACTAGTTCTATTGCACATAGATTTTTGTTTGAATTATAATAAATATTTTATTTTATTGCAAGTTTGTACCTTGATGTTGTTATTTGGTTATATAAGTTGTGAATCTTAGAATAGTTATCACATATATAAAGAAGCAATGTTGAGAAATAAACACGTGAAGTAAAATAATTATTATGTTTTATTGTGAATAGTTGACTAAAAAAATATCGTTAGTAAAAAACGGTTGGGATGCATGTCACGGTTCTCCAACTACGTCCAACAAGACAAACTGGTTGGAAGCATATTAATATTTTTTACTTCGAACACTAAAAATTATAGTTTCTATTTTACTTTAGTATTAAGTATAGACTTTAGTTCAATACTCATATAGAGTCATTTCAGTTGGAGTTGAAACTTGATATTCCATATATTAATGGCTTAGTATTAGTTTTTTTGAACTTCAATGCCTTCATCACTTATGTATTATATCTTTTGCTAGTTTTAAATTATTCTTGAATGTGTTTTTGACAAAGCTTAATATTATTATATATTTTTTCAATGTAATTTGCTTTAATTTTATTTTTTTGTCGCGACTATGGCTGGGCGGCTCTCTCTGGTTATCTTTTGCTAGTTTTAAATTATTCTTGAATGTGTTTTTGACAAAGCTTAATATTATTATATATATTTTCAATGTAATTTGATTTAATTTTATTTTATTTTTCAAAAAATTGAGGCTTACGCCTCGACCGCCTCGAGGCTTACGCCTCGCCTCAATTTTGGGGAAAACACCTCGGACCGCCTCACGCTTTTTTAAACCTTGCTTAAGATCATACAAACTGCAGCCATATGAAGTTGTCTAGGTTGCTCCATGAACTGGTTAACTCTGCTTGCAACAAATGATATGTCAGGCATGGTAATATTAACATAAAGCAACTTTCCTAGCAATTCCCTATACTGTCTCTAATCTATCTCAAAATCATCATCATACAGTCTAACATTAGGATCCATTTGTATAGTAGCAGGTCTGCAACATGTCATACTGTCTCAGCCAGAAGATCAGTAACATACTTCCTTTGCGTCATAATCGTACCCTGCTGACTGCGTGCAAACTCCAAGCCAAGAAAATAACATAACTTGCCATGATCCTTGGTCACAAACTGTCGTCCAAGGAACTCCTTGGCAGCCTGATACCCTGTTTATCGCTACCATTAACAACAATATCATTAACATAAATTAGAACAACAACCGTACTTCCTTGAGTTCTCTTAACAAAGAGAGAATGATCTGCCGTAGATCTGACAAAACCATTTTGTTCAATTAACTCTGAGAGCTTCTGAAACCAAGCTCTCGGGCTCTGCTTGAGGCCATATATGACCTTGTAAAGTCGACACACATAGTAGACTCCCCCTCAACAGAAAACCCCGATGGCTGCTGCATGTAAACTTCTTCCTGCAGATCACCATACAAGAAAGCATTTTTCACATCTAGCTGGAAAAGTGGCCAGTCACGTACCACAACTGCAATAAGAATCCGCAACGTGGAATGTCGTGCAACTGGTTAAAAAGTATCCTGATAGTCCACCCCGTACGTTTGGGTGAACCCATGAGCAACCAACATGGCTTTATATCTGTCAACTGTACCATCTGCATGGTGTTTCATAGTAAATACTCACTTGCTGCCAACAATAGACGCACCTGGAGGAGCCTACACAATGCACCACGTACCCCGAGATTGTAAAGCCGTCATTTCTTCTTCCATTGCTAGACGCCACTGATTAATCTGCAGGGCTTCTTGATAAGAATGTGGTATCTCCACTGTTGACATCCCAGAACGAACATTTGAAATTCCTCGGAAAGGCGATCCAAGGACACATGGGAAGCAAGTGGATGCATAGTGCATGCACGCTTCTGCTTCCGTAGAGCAATGGGCACATGTAGATCTTCAATTCTCACAGGAGGCGTAGCATTTTGGATATCCTGCACCACATGCTGTATATGCAAATCACCATTGCCATTAGAAGAACTCAAATGTTCAGAACATACCTCGGGTGTGCTGGATGATTGGCGAGGCACGTAAGCACGAGGTCGACACTGATAAACCTGGGGAAAGAATGGAGGTGGTGGCAGTGGTGGAGGAGATGTAGGAGGTGGTGGAGGTGGAGTAGAGATCGGAGGTAGAGGCATATAGACCTCTTCCCCATCTTCAGAAGAAATAAACTTGTCACCTGTAGGAGAGAAGTACATAATAGACTCAAAAAAGGTTACATCAGCACTAACATAGTACCTTCGTCGAACAGGGTCGAAGCAACGATATCCCTTTTGGGTCTTGGAGTACCCAACAAACATACATTTGACCGCTCTAGGAGAGAGCTTGCCAAGATCAGGGAACATCTGATGAATGAAAGCCACAAAACCAAAAACTCGAGGTGTGAGAGAGAAAGGATGTTTCGGGAAACGCAATCAAGAACGGGATCTTTTCTCCCAAAGTAGAAGAGAGCATACGATTAACAAGGTAACAAGCAGTTAGAATTGCATCCTCTTAGTATGAATGAGGAGCACGAGTTTGAATCAAAAGGGTCCTTGTAACATCCATAAGATGGCGGTGTTTTCTTTCGGCCAATCCATTTTGTTGCGAAGTGTAGAAACATATTATGCTATGCCGTCATTTCTGTTATATTGTACTATTTTTTATTTTCAGCTTACTTATGGACTCTTTATGTAATTTACCCATAGGCACCTCTCCTATATAAGAGAGCCTAGGGTTTGAGGAATAAACAACTGATCATTTACTTCCAACATGGTATCAGAGCGGCGGTCCTAGACCGGAGCTCTAATACCTAACCGTAATCCTAATCCCCACCCGCCGACCTCTCTCTCTCTAGCCTCCCGTCGTCGCTGGCGCTACAAGTCTTGTGTGTTGCCAGCACGTGGCCCACGCACCGCCCGTGCCTTCCACGCGCCGCCGGCACCGCCAGCCTTGTGCGCCGCCTATGCGTGGCCCAGTGCCTTCCGCGCACCGCCGGTCTTGTGTGTTGCCCGCGTGCTCCCTGTGCATCATCTACGCACCGCTCGCGTGCCACCCGCGCTCCATCTGAGCTCCACTAGCGTGCGGCTCGTGTCTCGCATCTCACCAGCACGACGACAATGAGACGTGTGCACAAGCTCGCGCATGAGTGCACTCCTGAGACCCGTGAGTCAGTGCATCTTCTTCGACTAACCCTATCACATGTTGAGATTGGGTGCATGAGTCTACACATGCAATCCAATCTCTTTATGTTGGTGTAGACACAATTCGGTCAAGTATTCAGCCCTAGTCTTCTCAAGCCAATATGTCAGAGAACAAGGTGGATATTCCCTCCACAGTCGCCTTCAGAGGTCCAGCGCCCATAGTCAAGATGGATGGGTCGAATTATGAACTGTGGGCTATGCAGTTCATGAGTATGATGAAGTCTACTGGTAAGAAACACATTCTTACCGAGGAAGAACCGGCTGAGAAGACTGGGGTTAACGCCTCATGGGAGGCAGATGATGCTTATGCCAAAGTATGGCTCTCAGGTACGTTGGAATAGAGATCGCCAACGATATATTACATCAGCCCACAACCAAAGCAATGTGGGATATTCTTGCTGCAACGTATTCACAAGCTAAGAACGAGACGAAGATTTTATAGCTCCAACATGATATCTTCACCATCAAACAGAATGGTCGTCCATTACACTCTTTATATACATCCCTTCGTGGGATGTTTGAGACTGTATAGCTTTATGCCTCTCACGTCCACTCCTAAGCAGCAGAAGACCTATAGGAACACCACCATGGTTGGCGTTTTTCTGGCAGCACTCGACCCAGAATACGAGGCAGCACGGTCTCAGATACTGACAGACTCTACCATTCCTCCTATGGAGGAAGCTTTTCGCAGACTCAGTCGTATAACTGTCCCATCTTCTACTAGTCAGACATCTTCAACAATGGCAGCTTCCCGAGGTCGTGGTGGTTCCTCTTCATTCCGTGGACGTGGACCTCGAGGAAGGAGGAGCGTATTCACCAACAATGTACTTTCTGTCATCGCCCTGTACATACTGAGGATACATGCTACTCCAAGCATGGATTTCTGGCTTCTGCACGAGTGGCTGAACAGATAGAACCTCCTGCTGCGTCTTCCTTGGACCAACGATTTGATGATCTTGTAGCCCGCTTGAGGGGCATTATACCTCCATCCGGTCCTGTGATGCCTTCACTAGTTCCAGAGAGTCACCTAGATGTTGCAGCCTCAACCTCCTCTAGTACTTCAGGTAGTACATATGCTCTCACTAGCAGTAGTGGTTTTGATACTACGAAATGGATTATGGATTCTGACGCTACACATCACTTGTGTGGAGACCGGGGTCAACTTTCAGCTTACAAACAGATTTCTCCTGGACGTACTGTAGTTATTGCAGATGGAACTCACTCCCCTATTACTGGTCAGGGGGAATTAGCTTGACACCTTCTATACATCTAAAAAATGTGCTGCATGCGCCTGATTTTTCTATGAATTTATTGTTGATTAGCCAGATAACGAAGGATTTACATTGTCGAGCCATTTTTTATCCATCTTCTCTTATTTTTCAGGACATCCTTACGGACAACGTGATTGGTCATGGTTGTGAGCAAGGGGGTCTCTATCGTCTTGTTCGACTTCCTTATGCTGGAATCTCCTCTCAACCTGCTAGACCTGTTTCTCCATTTCTGTGGCACCTGCGCTTTGGTCATCTACCGCTTCAGAAGTTATGTCGTGTTCTTCCTCATGTTTCACCTCACACGTCCTTTTAATGTGAGGCTTGTCAATTGGGAAACATCACCGGTCTTCCCAGTCGTTAGAGTCGGAGCAGTACCTCCAATTTTGAGTTGTTTCATGTTGACATTTGGGGTCCAAGTCGTGTTCCTGATCATCAGGGGCACAGGTTTTATCTTGTCATTGTTGATGACTTTACTCGTTTGTCATGGGTATTTTTATTAAAGAATAAATCTGAAGCTGTATATGTTATCAAAAATTTCATAAATGAAGTTCGCAATATCTTTACTGCTCATGTAAAAATTGTGAGGACTGATAATGCCTTAGAATTTTGTACCAACTCTCTTTCTAATTATTTTTCAATCCAAGGAATTATCCACCAAACAACATGTGCCTATACTTCCCAACAAAATGGGGTTGCAGAAAGAAAACATCGTCATTTGCTTGATGTCACTATGACACTTCTCATACAGAGTCGTGCTCCTCATTCCTTTTGGGAGGATGTTGTTCTTACTGCTTGCTATCTTATCAATCGTATGCCATCGTCTGTCTTGGGTGAGAAGATTCCTTTCTCTGTGGCTTTTCGTGACAAGGAACTGTTCTCTTTTACCCCTAGAGTGTTTGGCTCGGTTGCCTTTGTCCACCAACTATCTCCAGGTATTGACAAGCTCTCTTCTAGAGCTGTCATATGTGTCTTTGTCGGGTACTCCAGGACACAAAAGGGTACAGGTGTTATGATCCCTTGCGCAGGAAATATTATGTTAATGCTGATGTTGCATTTTTTGAATATGTTATGTACTTCTCTCCTTCAGGTGATAAGTTGATGTCCTCTGAAAATGATGACTCCATATACATGCCACCTCCATCAACATCTCCATCTTCAGCACCAACAACACCTCCACCACCACCACCTCTGCCTACGCATGACTCCCTTCCCATTTCTGTTCTTGTTCCTCCGTTGCCACATCACTATACTCGTAGACCTATATCTGCTCATGGTCATCACTCATCATCTAGCTCGCATGAGGTATGTTCAGAGAATATTGCTTCTAACGATGGATCTAATGGTTTACCTGAGCAGGCTGTGTTACAGGGGACAGATGAGGAGGTCACTGATTTAGATCTTCCTATCACGCTTCGCAAATAAAAGCGAAGCTGTGCATCATATCCTATAACATCGGTGGTTTCTTTTGATCGTTTGCATAGTGAATTCAGGAGCTTTGCTATCGCTCTATCTGCTGTGGATATTCTGCGGAATTACAAGGAGGCCTTGCAGGACGGCAGATGGAGATTAGCTATGGAGGAAGAAATGACGGCATGGCATAATATGTCTCAACACGAAGTATATACACAAGATGTTTGATAGACTATACCATGAGGCGTAAGAAATGTGACAAGCTGATTAGTACAAAACTCCAAGGCATTGT
Source organism: Ottelia alismoides (assembly GCA_037367405.1). NCBI lineage: Eukaryota > Viridiplantae > Streptophyta > Magnoliopsida > Alismatales > Hydrocharitaceae > Ottelia > Ottelia alismoides. The sequence goes on along the minus strand of JAZKJV010007520.1, from coordinate 240,075 downwards.
CAGAACGTATATACTTGATTTTTATAGAAAAATGTTCTTTATTTCAATAATGAAGGACTAAATAACATGACCATCATCGGATTTGTTTCTAAGAAGAAAAACCCATGACAACCTTGAAAACTCATCAACAGCAACGAGATAAAATCTATGCCCCTGATGATCAGGGACACGACTAGGACCCCAAATATCGAAATGAAATAACTCAAACAGACCATGACTACTTCGACGCTGACGACTCTGGAGCATAGATCGATGATGCTTCCCAAGCTGGCAGGGCTCGCACTGAAAGGTAGAGCGGGGGGAAATGTGTGGAAGAACGTGACACAACTTTTGTAGAGGAAGATGACCAAAACGAAGATGCCATATGTAAGGAGACACAGACCCAGTGTGGATAGAAGAAGCACCAGCGTAAAGAGATTGCACCAGTTTGTAGAGACCTCCTTGCTTAAGGCCAGTGCCAATCACCCTGCTCGTTAGAATGCCCTGAAACACAAGAGCAGATGGATCAAAAATGATACGACAATGTAAATCTTTGGTGATTTGACTAATAGATAATAAGTTCATTGAAAACTCAGGAGCATAAAGAACATTCTGAAGTCTCATCGCAGGAGTTAGCTGCACTTGCCCCTGACTAGTAATGGGAGAATGTGTTCCATCTGCTATCACAACAGATCGTCCATGCTGGGTTGGACCGAAAGCACTAAACTGACTTCTATCACCACAGAGGTGATGAGATGCACCTGAGTCCATAATCCATTCTGACAAATCTGCCCTGCAACAACTAGTAAATGCATATGCTATACCTGATGAAGACGCAACAACAGAGACAACTACCTCTGAGGATCCTGAAGGAGAGCTGGACGATCCTGGAGTAGGCATGATCTCCCTGAGTCTGGCCACAAGTTCGTCAAATCTCTGATCAACAACCAGAGAAGAACTCCCAAACTGTTGAGTCTGTTCTGCAACTCTAGCGGAAGCAGGAAACCCATGCTTAGAGTAGCAGGTTTCCTCAGAGTAGCCAGTCCTGTGGCAGAAGGTGCAAGGATGATGTGATCGACCATCTCCTCCTCTGCCACAGTTAGATCTTCCCCTCCCACGATATGGAGTAGGGTTCCCCCTACCACGAGATGCAGCCATAGCTGATGATGTCTGAGACTGCACATTACCACCAGAGGATATAGATAGCCTACTCAGTCTGCGATGTGCCTCCTCCATTGGAGGTATGGTAGCATCTGTAAGAATCTGGGCACGAGCTGAGTCATATTTAGGATCAAGGGCCAATAGGAAGACCCCAGTATCACAGAATCTCTGTAAGCCTTGAGTTGCTCTGGCATAACAGTCAAGGGAATGTAGCCATGTAGATTCTCAAACATGCCCCTCAAGGAAGTGTAGAGGGTATGGAGGGGTCAACCATTCTGCTTTGATGTAAAGATATCGTGCTGGATCTGCAGTATCTTCGACTCATTCTTCGCCGGAGAGTATGCCGCAACGAGAATGTCCCACACAGCCTTTGCAGTAGGCTGACTCAGTATATCATTTGCTATCTCTGTAGACACCGTCCCAGATAGAGATAGCTATATACGTACATAGGCATCATCTGCCTCCCATGAGGCATTTATCCCAGTCTTGTCACTTGGCTCCTCCACCGTGAGGATGTGCTTCTTGTCATTACACTGCATCTGACTCATGAATTGCATGGCCCACGGTTCATAGTTCGTGCCATCAATCTTGACAATGGGGCTGGACCTTTGAAGCCTCCCAAGGATGGAACATCGGCTTTGTTGTCAACCATGATGACAACTATCAACAAGACTAGGACTGCAACAAATAAGACTTGTGTCTACACGAACATATGGGAAGATGGTTATGGGCGTAGACTCGTACCACAACCTCTTCTATTCTTTGAAGGCGCCTTTGGGTGGCTAGGGTGTTTTAGACGATCACTTTGCACCCTAGAGGTCTGAAAAGGGACCTAAACCGAGATCGAGATGAGTGGGGAGCAAGGGATATCCATGGGGGCGGCGGCCTGCAAGGGAGGCCCACGAGAGGCGGCGGTAGCCGGAGCGGGGAGGCAGCCCGCGAGGTCACACGCGAGAGGTCACATGCGCGCGGACAGGGGCGGCGATGGGCGGTGTCAACCCGCAAGGAGGGAGGCGGCGGCCCGCGCGGCAACCCACGAGCAGGAGGTGTTCTTGGTGGGGAGGGGCTAGGATTAGGTCACATGCTTCGATCTAGGACCGTTGTTCTGATACCATGTTGAAGGTGTGAAAAGAAACGTTTTATATCACATAGCCCTAGAACCCTCTTATATAGGAGAAAAGGCTCTACGGAAAAGTTACATAAAGAAGATGGAAAAACAAGAGAAATATTAATATATATATATATATATATAAGAATTCTCTCAACTGTCACAACAGAACAATGTGGCAGAACGCAAATACCGACATTAGATATCACAAGGACTCTCCTCATACAGAGATGACTCCACATTCTTTTTGGGGTGATGCTGTGATGACAACTTGTTATCTTATAAATCGGATGCCTCCACAATCTTCGGTGAAAAGGCATCATCTGGTCTTACTTTTCCTGATAAAGACCTCTTCTCTCTTACCCCACGAGTGTTTGGGTGTCATTTGTCCATATCATACGTCCTGGTCATGACAAGCTCACTCCTCGAGCTATCAAATGTATGTTTGTTGGTTTACTTACGCACTCTGAAGGCTTATCAGTGTTTTGATCCTATACATAGATAATACCATGTCAGTGTTGACGTCACCTTATTTGATTTCATCATTTACTATTCTCCTACATGTGACATGATGAGTTATGAGTCTGAGGATGTTGTTATTCTCCCATCTCCACCTCCACATATACCTCAGGCTGCACTCCATGTTCCAACGCCTTCCCCAGCATCCAGCACGCTCCAGGTAAATTCTAAAAACTTGGTTTTGGCTGATGGAACTAGTGGTGTGCATGATGTACATGATGAGCATGCAGATATACAAGTTGAGCCAGAACCACCAGCAGAGAATGATTTGGGGTGGTACATTGCCTTAAGGAAAGGAAGACGTTCTTGTACATGATATCCAATGACAAGTCGTGTATCTGGAGCGGCTGTCACCAAACTTCCAGAAATTTATTGTAGGATTATCCGTTGTTGAAATCAGGAGGTAGTCAAGGTGAGCAAATGGTGTATGGCCATGGATGTAGAGATGACTGCCTTATAGTCTCGTGGCACATGGAGTATTGTTATATCTCGCAGACGTGTCTGTTGTAGGATGCAAGTGGGTGTTCACTGTGAAGCATCGAGCAGATGGCAGCATTGATCTCTACAAGGCACGACTCGTAGGTCGCGGGTTCACCAGACATGTGGGTTGAACTATCAGGGCACTTTTTCTCCCGTAGCTTGGCACTCCAATCTTCAGGTTCCTCTCTCTGTCGCTTTCACATGAGATTGGCCTCTCTATCAGCTTGATGTGACAAATGCCTTTCTCTATGGTGATCTTCATGAGGAAGACTACATGCAGCAACCACTTGGATTCGCTGTTGATTGGGAGTCTCAGAAGGCGTGCCAACTTCATTGGGCGATCTATGGCCTTAAGAAGATTCTGAGAGCATGGTTTCAGAAGCTCTTAGATGTGATAGAACAAAAGGGGTTTGTGAGATCCATTACAACTCATTCCTTGTTTGTTTAGAGGTCCCAGAAGTACATCGTTGCTATATTGGTATATGTCGATGACATGATCATTACAGGGGAGGCGACAATGCACAGGGGATTCAAGCAGCTAAGGCTTTCCTGGGTCAGCGGTTTGTGTAACGTCCCGGGCTTAGATCCCCGATCCGTTATCGAGGAAAACATGTCTGTAGGAGTGCATACGGATCGGATAAAATTCGTAATCCGATCCAATCCGATGCTATTGGATCGGAAATTTTGGTTTTATCATTCAAATGGATCAGATCGGATTGGAATTTTTGAAATCCGTTAAAGTATGGATTGGATCGGATCGTTACCAAAATCCGATCCGATCCAATCCGTTAATCCGTTAACACACATGCGCGTGTGTTGATACATACATACATACATAATATCTATGTGCACTTATTTAGAAATCTCTATAAGGAATAATCAATGTCACTCATGTCATTTTTTCCATATCAATCTTGGACACAAGTCCTCTTGATATCACCCTTTCTTCTCTCTTGAAAGGTAAATGTTAAATCTATAAAATAATAAATTATGACTATAACTTGTAAAATTATAAATCCGTGTTCGGTTATTCCTCTCCTAGTTCCCTTTCTCTCATTTCACAATTGGCCATCAAAATTCGTCTCGATTCTTTCCTAGTCTATTTCGATGATGCATCCCTCTTGCATAATGTTATTCTCCCAAAAAAATTTTACTACCGCCCCTTCACCGCGATGTCTCCATCTGCCTTAAACAATATAATCCCCTGCCACACGATACCATTCGACCTCCATATGTTGTCACTTTCTTATCTTCCTTGAAAGAAAATAGATTTGGAATAGTAGCCTGGTACATTTGTTAGGTACTTTTGATCCCTTTGCTTCTCAGCTTTTACTTGCTTTAGCTTGCAACCTTATTTTAGTGATGAAATTAGATCAATTATATAATCAAATTTGTCACACCCATCTAAAAAGAAATAAGCATTATTTCTTTTCCTTTCATTTCTAATTTGATACATATTTTTATTCATTTTTCATAGAATTTGCCTATTTTGACTATAGATATAATCTTACAAATAAAGTCCAGTTCAAGTCTATTTTAACTGAGGCATGATGCCTAATTGGTGGGCTATATTTAAGTTATTTTTGTCTTGCATACTCAATCAAATATGACTATTCTATGATTCTCATTTTTTAATGACATATTATAGAGCCTTGAAGGATGTTCTTGCAAGTGGTTGGGTTTGGCATAGCTTAACATTATAAGTTAACCATGGACTTCATCAATATCTAATCATTGATATCAGATGTTTTATTTATCTAACTTTCTTTGTATCCTTATTTCATAACTTGTATTATTTTTATTGGAATCATTTGGTGGGAATATATTGCAAAAAATAAAACAATTTAAATATCAAATTCAATATAATCCTTTAATTTTATTATGTGATTTTCAGCTTTTATAATGGTTTAATGAAATTCTTCAACTTTTACTTGATGTTTTCTTCTTTACTTCTATTCATATGATCGATTTTTAAGTCATTATTTAAATATTCAAGGGCTAATGTGCTATGAAATATAGAGGTGTGAAGTAGACTATTGAGCGAGAAAGTGTAAGTAAAAAATCCGAACCAATCTGATCCAATCCGTAATCCGATGGATTGGATCGGATTTGATTTAGATATCTAATGGATTGGATTGGATTGGAAAAAATAAAAATCCGTTAAGGTTGGATTGGATACGGATTAAGCTAAAATTCGAACCAATCCGATCCATGTGCACCCCTACATGTCTGGACAACTTGTTGGGTTCGAGCCCAAATGGATCCGTTGACAACCACCCAAAATTCTTAAGCCAAGTTGTCATGTAGCAATCCCCACCACTTATAACCCACTCTCACACTTAGTGAGTTTTAGATGTGGGACCATGTTTGGGGGTATGGGTGTTACAACTTCCTCCACTTATATTCGCAACGTCCTCATTACCACATGGCCCATCACTTATTCCCAGTGATAATGGTGGCTGCACACTCGGCTTAGATCACTTCGGGTAGCCCTTTCCACTATTAGAGGGAACCCACTCTGATACCATTTGTAACGTCCCGAGCTTAAGTCGCTGGTCCTTTATCGAGGAAAACTGGCCCTGATAACTTGTTGGGTTCGTGCCCAAACGGATCCGTTGACAACCACCCAAAATGCTTAAGCCAAATTGTCATGTAGTAATCCCCACCACTTATAACCCACTCTCACCCTTAGTGAGTTTTAGATGTGGGACCATATTTGGGGGTATGGGTGTTACAACCTCCCCTACTTATATTCACAACGTCCTCGTTGTGACATGGCCTATCACTTATTCCCAGCGATAATGGCGGCTGCACACTCCTGCCTTAGATCCCTTCGGGTAGCCCTTTCCACTATCAGAGGGAACCCACTCTGATACCATTTGTAACATCCCGGGCTTAGGTCCCCGGTTTGTTATCGAGGAAAACTGGCCCTGACAACCTAGTTGGGCTCGGGTCCAAATGGACCCGTTGACAACCACCTAAATGCTTAAGCCAAGTTGTCATGTAGTAATCCCAACCACTTATAACCCACTCTCACACTCAGTGAGTTTAGATGTGGGACTATATTTGGAGGTATGGGTGTTACAATTTGTGATCAAGGACCTTGGCAGTGTGCGCTACTTCCTTGGACTAGAGTTCGCCAAGAACCAACAAGGTATTGTGATGACCCAGAGGAAGTATGTTATAGATCTCCTATCAGAGACAGGTATGTCAGATTGCAAGCCAACCAGTCAACCACTACTCCCATGGACCCGAGCATGAAGTTCTATGATGATGACATTGATTAAGTCGACACGAGGAGATACATGGAGCTAGTTGGGAAGCTACTATATATGACATCATCATGCCATACATATCCTTTATAGTAAGAAAAGTGAGTCAATTCATGGAGCAGCCAAGACAAACCCATATGGATGCAGTCCATATGATTTTGAGGTATCTGGATACCTCACCTGGCATTAGTCTTTTGTTTAGCAGAGGCACATCCCTTGTTGTTACAGCTTGTGCAGATGTATACTACACATGATATCCCAAGGACAATAAATCAAATTCCGGGTTTACAGTTTTTTAGGGATATCATTAGTATCATGGAGGAGCAAGAAACATACAATTGTCGTTCGGTCGAGTGCTGAATCAGAGTATAGAGCTATGGCACAAGGCATCACAGAGATGATGTGGGTTAGATCTGACCTAGGCATTAAGGTGCCCTTCCTATGCACCTCCAATACGACAACCAAGCTACATTGTTCATTGCCAACAATCCAACCTTCCATTAGCGAACCAAGCACATCGAGGTAGACTGCCACTGCACTTGAGATACGATCCATAAGGTTCTTATTTCTACATCCCATGTCAGTTCTAGTTAGCATACGACAGACATGCTCATCAAGGCTCTAGCCAGGGACCCTTTCAGAGATGTTGTTCCAAGCCGAGCTTGATTGACATCTATGCTCCAACTTGAGGGGGAGTGTTGAAGAGTTTTATGTTATGTCACTGTTTTACAGTTATTTATTTCCTTTGTCCTTAACATGTAATTTACCCATTAGGTTTCTTTCATCTATATAAGAGAACCATTTTGTTCTATGAATAAACACATCGAAGTATTCTTCTCCACATAGTATCCATATCTAAGATCGGTATCCATGCCCATATTATAAAAAAATTCCATATCCTTATCCTGTATTCTATAAAAAAAGAAATATCCATGTTTGTATGTTTGTATCTGTATCCGCAAAAAAAAATATTTGATATATGTTTTCCATCTATTAGATATATTTAATATATATGTATCCATATCCACTAAAATATTTTGTAACCACATTTATATCGTATCCTAAAAAATAAAAATGATATCCGTATCCGCAAAAAAATCACATATCCTCAGTATCCATATACATATATATTTGTAACTTATATGACCTTTTGTAGCTATATATTTGTATCCATGCCGGTATCTATATATCAATGTCCAAAAAAATCATATTCATGTTGGTATCCAAAAAATGCCCAAAAAAGGAAAAAGAATACATATCCATGTTGGTATCCATATATTTGTAACAATGATATGCTAATTTTTTTTTGAAGCTCAATGATATGCTAATTAAAAATAATGAAGAAGAATACATTCCTTAGCATTTGCAAGGAATGGAATCCCATTCCTAGGGGATACCTAGGAATGTCTATTACCATATATGAGGAATTTGGTTTCCATTGTAATTGTTATTCCTACCTTTATATGATATATAAAACACATGAATGGAATCAGCAGAGGAATGATGAATCCATTCTCTGCTCTATTCCAGTGGAACAAACAACTTTTTTGAGACCAAAAGAGGGGGGAATCACGCTAAGTTGCCCACCCCAGTATCATTAAAATGTAGTAAAACAAAAAAGTGATTACAAATTACATTAGCCAAGACTCAAGGAGGCGTTTGTAGTGGACACTAACATTCTCACAATAAAAACGGTGGCCAGAAAAAAGGATATCATTACGAGCCAGCTAAATGGCCCACACAACTGCCACTAGGATGAGAACTTCTTTCTTTGTCTACTACGTTCCCCAACAAAAGTTGTCCAAAAGGAATCGAAAGAGTGGGGGCACAACCCAGATCAACCCCACCTCAACCCAAATAGGAGAAGAAACCGAACATTGGAAGAAAAGGTGCTCCGGCATCTCAATGGTATTCCCACACATGGGACAACTATATGACATTGTCATGGAAATCTTTGCACAACGATCTCGAGTCCACATGATGTGTTTCCTTATAAAAAGCCACATGAATCGATCCTCTCCGGGAGACCAAGCGACCAGATAAAATTGTAGTCCCGGATCAAATCATCTGAAAGTGCAGGGGGTGGTCTACAAATGGCACCATATTCCTTCCAAACTTAGAATGGATCATCCTTCCATATCCAGTGGTCAGGGCAACGGAGTGCTGCCTGCCTTACCAAGAGAATCCAACAGACGGAGGAGCTCCTCTAAGCGTTGGTCCGAGTCATGATGCGTTTCCTTATAAAAAGCCACATGGAATCGATCCTCTCCGGGAGACCAAGCGACCAGACAAAATTGTAGTCCCGGATCAAATCATTTGAAAGTGCAGGGGGTGGTCTACAAATGACACCATATGCCTTCAAACTTAGAATGGATCATCCTTCCAAATCCAATGGTCAGGGCCCAACGGAGTGCTTGCCTGGCCTGACCAAGAGAATCCAACAGACAGAGGAGCTCCTCTAAGTGTTGGTCCGAGAATGAAGTTCTGAAAGACGACGTTCGGTTCCAGTTGATCCCACAGTCAGCAACCCACGCATCAGAATTTGCAGCCAAGGCAAACATGCGAGGAAAACAACTAGAAAGGGGGGCATCCCTCATCCAATCATCCGCTCAGAATCTAAAGGAGCTGCCATTTCCTATCATCGGGACTGAATAGCTCATGAAAGCGGGCAGTATCTTCAAAATTCCCTTCCAGAAGGCTGTTTTATTAGGCCCCTGTTGCATCGGCCCCAGGCCTCACTAAAGAAACATCGTATGTATGCCGTATTACTTTACCCACAGAGACTCCCATCCCTGCCCCAAATTCTGCCCATCCACTTAAGCAAAAGTTTCTCATAGAGGGACTCCAAGCTCTTGATTCCAAGGCCACCACTTCTCTTAAGCAACGTAATAGTTCTCACAGTCAACCAAATGCATACCCTGCCCCTCCTGGCCAGATCTGCTTCAAAGGAACTTTTGCATCACCCACTCCATACGCCTCCTGGTGCCCACTGAAGGAGGCGGGAAGAAAAAAATACACCGGGATCGTAGAGAGAACCCACCTTAACCATAATCAGGCATCCAACCACGCGACAGAAGAGAAGCCTTCACGCAGTCAGCTTCCTCTCCATCTTCTCCATTACCGGTAACCAGTCCGACACCTTGATTCTGCCAGCCGTGATGATGCAGCTTAAAAAGGAAATATAGGGCTGCATTTATTTAAATTTATATCCGTCAATTTTATTTACGTTTATTCGAGTTGTCATATTTTAATTAAATAAATGAGATCGTCTGTGATCTCGATTAATTAGTTAATGGTTTGAATTTCGAAATTAGTCGGTTAATTAGTTAGAGTCAATTTCGGATAATTAGTTGTTTTTCTATTTTTGTATTCTCACCCCTCCTATATAAAGGAATGATAGACTACCTATGTAATCAGTTCAATGATTATGAAAATCTGAGATTTATTCTCTATCCCTCTCTCGTCCCTCTCTCCCCTACGCGATCTACGCGCTTCTACTCCCTCAACCCCTCGTTCCCGACGAGTTTTCTTCTTCTCATACATCAAGGGACCAGCGCTCATCCGAACAAAAACGACGAGCCATCGATTTTATTTACGTTTATTCGAGTTGTCATATTTTTAATTAAATAAACGAGATCGCATGTGATCTCGATTAATTAGTTAACGATTTGAATTTCAAAATTAGTCGGTTAATTAGTTAGAGTCAATTTAGGATAATTAGTTGTTTTTCTATTTTGTAATATCATCCCTCCTATATAAAGGGATGATAGACTACCTATGTAATCAGTTCAGTGATTATGAAAATTTGAGATTTATTCTCTATACCTCCCTCGTCCCTCTCTCCCCTACGCGATTTATGCGCTTCTTCTCCTCGACCCCTCGTTCCCGACGAGTTTTCTTCTTCTCATCCCCTCCATTATTCTTCCCCCAAAAATCCTCCTTCAAATATTTATTTTTCGTCGACGCGTCAAAACCATTCTGCATCAATTGGTATCAGAGCATGGCCTACAGATCGTCCTCACGATCTGACGATCCCTACAGACATGCGTGCCGACACGCGAGGAAACGCCATCATTCGTCGGAACGGAAGCTACGAGCCGAAGAAGCCTACAACAAGGAGATGGATGCAATGCATGATTTCCGGCCAAATGTCAAGAATTCGAGTCCAAATGTCAAGAAATGATCGCTAATTTCAAGGCTGTACGCGCCGCCAGATCGACGGCTCCAACGACGCCAATCACCGAAACCGAAATCGACGAAGAAAAACTCGTCGTCGGCAACCAAATGCTCGCAGTCCAGGATGTTTCAGATCTACTTTTGCTACCAGAATCGAGTCCATCGCCCCCTCCGGTCGTCCCGACACTGCCCGAACTATCCCAGGTACCTTCCCTGCCTTCCTTGACGATCCCAACCCCCAACCCCCATCACCGAAGCCCCAACACCCCTTACGGTACCTCCTCCAGCCCCCGCGCCTGTTGTCCCCGCCCCCGCATCCCCAGTTCCGGCCCCAGTCCCTCCCGCGGCATGGCCCCCAACCCCCGCCTCCGCGCCCTCAGCACCTTTGGCACTCCCTACTGCAAAGCCCTCGAGCCCTGCAACCCCCGAGCATTCCCCCACCACCCGCACATCCCCAACGACCCGACCCCCAGCTCTCGCTGTCCCTCGCCACCCCCTCTCCTTTCCTTTCCCACGCCGAACCGTCTTCCTCCGCCACCCTCTCTTCCCGCCGTCCCTGCGCAGGCATACCCCCCACGACGCGCCCCTCCTCGCGCCTCCACCTTCCCCCTACCGCCACCCTCCATCGCCCAGGCTCCATCACGGACCCCCCCCCCCCCCCCCCCCCCCGTGCCCTAACCCGCGCTTCCCCACCTCCCCTCATCTCCAACCCTCCCCGCCTCCCTTCCCTCATCGCTGCCACGCCCCATCCACGCCTTTCGAACCGCCCATACCTCCCCGCGTCAACGCATCAGCCTCCGCCGCCGCCGCCGCCCTTCATGCGTCCTGCCAGCCGCCACCTACTCGCCGCCCCTCCTGTTTACCCTGGACACCGGTTCTCCAGTGCCGCCAGAATCGCCCAGCCGTTGTTCCCAATCACGGATCAGCTCACGCCGTGCCGTTTGTCGCCACCGATCCTTGCATCGCACGCATCGTCCCCAATTCCAGTTTCGGGGCAGCCACCACCAGCTTAAGAAGAAAGGAACCCTAAAATCAGAGGGTGTATACTCCATCGTATTCCTTGACAATCGGAGTCAAGAGATATTTTGAAGTATTTGCAGGAAGACCCCCTTCTTCAAAGTTTTTTATTCAAAGGGTCAATTGGAGGATATATTATGCTATGACTTCTATTTAAGTGAAAGGGGCACGAAAATTGCAGAGGCACCCTCCAATTGGAAAGAACTACAAACGTAACGTTGAAAAGGATCTAATTGAAGGGATTGCAAGCTACAAGTTCCATGACGAAATCTCCAATGGCGCATCTAGATCAAGCAATTCGTCGAGAGACGAATTTTTAAAAGTGGAGGAGAGTTGATGCAACGTAAAAAAGAAATATAGGGTTGCATTTATTTAAATTTATATCCATCAATTTTATTTACGTTTATTCGAGTTGTCGTATTTTTAATTAAATAAACGAGATCGCCTGTGATCTCGATTAATTAGTTAACGATTTGAATTTCGAAATTAGTCGGTTAATTAGTTAGAGTCAATTTAGGATAATTAGTTGTTTTTCTATTTTTGTAATCTCATCCCTCCTATATAAAGGGATGATAGACTACCTATGTAATCAGTTCAGTGATTATGAAAATTTGAGATTTATTCTCTATCCCTCTCTCCCCTACGCGATCTACGTGCTTCTTCTCCCTCAACCCCTCGTTCTCGACGAGTTTTCTTCTTCTCATCCCCTCCATTATTCTTCCCCCAAAAATCCACCATCAAATATTTATTTTTCATCGACGCGCCAAAACCATTCTGCATCACGTGAGAGGAAGCCCAACATAACGAATAAGAAGAGAGCTGCAACCCGTGCCCAGCTCCAAACTGCAGGCAATAGCCTCATCCTCTAACATACCGAGCAGAACAACAATGGATTTTTTATGATTCAGTTCCAGACCAGACATCTCTCCGAAAATCTCCAACACGATAGACAGGTCGCCAGCCTCCTCTCTACTGCCCTCTACAAATAGGATTGTATCGTCTGCATACTGGAGCAAAGGGATACATACATCCCCGTAATTGAAAACATCGACCACTCCAATACTCTTAACCTGATCAACCATGCAGGCAAGAACATCAGCTGCAAGAATAAAAAGCAAAGTTCCAAGGAGGCAACCTTGCCTTACCCCTCTCTGTGGCTGAAAGAAACCTCCCTCAGGACGTCCATTGATCAGCACCGACAACGACGTCGTGGCGACGCATCGCTTCATCCAAGATATCCAGACGTCTAGAAGCAAATCAACTTCCAAAAGCAGTGCCTGTTTACCGCTACGTTTCCAGTCAGAGTTGATCTCCGAGGCCACCACCAAACTGTCCGTAATTGACGCCCATGGATGAAAGCCGATTTTGCTGGGGACCACAATGTAATCAGAACTTTATTAAGACGGATCGAGAACACCTTCACTACTATGAGGTAGATGCCATTTGATAGCGCAATGGGTATGTAGTCTTCGATTCTTTCCGTGGCCTCCATCTTCGGAAGAAGAAAAATCAAAGCCCTATTAATCCTTTCAAACCCCGAATTGCACTGACAGAACTCTTCCACAACCTCTAGAACCTCACCACCCACCAAGTCCCAGAACTCCTTACAGAAAAAAAACCAGGAATCCTTTTAGGCCCGACGTCCCATTTGCATTCAAATTCCATACCGTCGCCTTAATCCTCCTCAAGGTAACTGACGCAACCGAACTACTCACGTGTGAATACGAAAAGTGAGATGCCCCAATACCGCTCCACCACCAAGGCATGGAAGCTGCCCTCCTTGAGAACTCATGGAAATGGTCCGCAATCGAGTTCCCCATCTCTTTCTCTCCTTCAATCTCTCTCTCTCTCCTTTAATTCTGCTACCATCAACAACTATGGACCGAAGCGAATTGATGCGAGTTCTGCCACTAGCTACTCTATAGAAAAAAGCCATGTTCGCATCACCCTCTTTTAGCCATGCAAGCCGTTATTTCTGCTTCCATTCTGTGACATGTTTCTGATCTTTATTGTTCTTTGGGCGGTAGCTCTTTGCCCCAACTCCATGGCGTCTAGAAACCTGCCATCCTCGAGCTTATCAAGTCTTTGAATCTCTTGCTCTGCAGCCAACCTCCGAGCTCTTCTAGACTCCATGATCTCCTTCTTATACACATAATCTCTGGTGCAATAGCTTCAACATCTTCGCGAATCTCAATGCAATGAAAGAATCTTCTAAGAACCAAGCACACTCAAAACAGAAAAAACCCTCCCTACAGAAGAACTGCCAGAATCCCAGATAAGAGGCGTATGCTCCGACCGAGTTTGGGGCCTAGAAGAAGTGAAAGAGAGAGGGAACACTTCCATAAGCTCTGACGAGGCGAGGAAGCGATTGATGCGGGAGCGGGATCCTGAGCTCCGCTAAGTAAATTTTGCGTCCGTAGCATCTATAACTTCAAGCTCTAAATCATCTATACCTCAGCAAAATCAAGAGATCTTGGGTCCTGACCTCCCCGCGAACGTGGGAGATCAAAGGAAAACAATGTGACGTTGAAATCCCCACCAATTACACAAGCACAACCCGGAAACACATTTCTTGCTGCAAGTAGATCCTCCCACAACTCCTGTCGCAGAGCTGACACACAGGGGCCATAAACACAGGAAAAGGCAAATAGATTCGAGGAGATGGAACACTCCAACAACACTGTAAGCACATGAGATCAAGATTCGGAAAGCGGTATGCGTATGCGTTCGGACAGGTCACTAAATAGCGCTTAAGCAGTATGTGAGGGCATATGCGGGGTATATGTGGTTCTACACGATTTCCTAATTTTTTATTTAAAAATAAATAAATATATACAAAAGCGACTACAACAGAATTAAATTTATGTATAATTGATGTCCAACATAAGATCTAAGAAAAATAACTTTCATATAGAGTTCAAAACAATCTCTATCAATCAAATATCAATACTTTAATAGAACGGTTAGCAAACAAAATATCTGACAACAATCAACAAAATAGAAAAGTTAGCACGCAAAATACCTCTATTGTTGAATATAATGTCATTTATCTCTGTCGTTATATTTATAACTGATCCTCCATCAAAAGTACCAAACTTTAAATATAATATATTGCATTCATAATAACTATTAGTTGACTAAATTAGTTTGCTAAATTATTAGTACATTATTCTTTTTCTTCCTTATGTGTTTACTCCAATCTCGCAGTACAACTACTTTGACGATTGATTTAAATGTTCATGGAATGCTTGGTTGGCATACATGCAAAAGCAAGGAAAACGTGGCACAAATAACATAATAAAAACGTGGCACACAACAACAACAAAGCCTTTTCCAACAATTAAGTAGGGAAAAACATGGCACAAATTAAAGAAATAAAAAATAAATGTGTATGCGGCCGCATAGCCTGCATAAGCGCACAGGGCGCATAATGGGGGGCTTCATGATAGCGGTGCGCTGAGGGCACCACATACGTATATGCGGCCGCATATGCGGCCGCACATGCCGCTTTTGTAAACACTGCATGTGATCCCTTGACCTCCCCCCTAAACAAGAACGCAAGATCCTTCCAAGCCAAAATCAAACCTCCTGAACTCCCGGACGCATCAACTGTTCTGAAGTTATTCAACAAGTTCGTGCCAAAAACATTAAGACTACAAAATTTTAATGGTTTAGAATTGTTGAAAATTACCTCTTCTAGATATACATGTTAGTAACTCAATATATTAAGTAAATCCCCCCAAATTTTCATTTAAAAAAGTAAAAAATGGAAAAATAGATCAGATGCAGGGAGTTATATGCACCCTAGGGTGTAGGCTCCCTGTCCCCTATATATATTCACGATATTCCGTTAACATGCATCATAACATCATAGAAGATGGGATTCCAAGCTATAAATTTTCACCGTCTATGAGGAAAAATTTAAACAGATGAACATATATTGAAAATGGAGTTCCTCCAAATACTTTGATCACTAAATAATTTACAAATGTACTCTTATTCTCTTAGATAACACATATCGATCATCTATGAACCTTATATCGTATATATCAATACGACGGTACTGTTAGTTGTTGACCTTTATATATATTGAAAATGGAGTTAATCCAAGTTCATAGATTACTAAATAACTTACAAATATACTCTTACATCATACATATCGATCATATATAAAACTTATATTGCATATATCGATCATTTCGAACATATCGATATTAATGTTGATTCTTGACTTATAGATTTTTTTGAAGAATTGACTTATAGATATTGGAAAATGATTTCATTCAAGTTTTACAACATGAAATAACTTGTAAATATACACCAATTTGAAGAACCATTGTATGCACCTTCCTGTCGCACCATACCCGGAACAAAGTATATAAATCATAGATTGTTTTAATACTAGGTGTAGCTAGATAGGTAGTGGAATAAAGCTTGCATGAATAATAACATTGATATATAGGGATATCGATGGAATATGGGCGATATCAGTCGATATCCTGTATTTTTTGTACTGAATCCATTCATTTTTGACCGATATGGGCCGATATGGTGATATATCGGCGATATATTGTCGATATCCCTGTAAAATGATATACACTCCGATTTCGATAGCCCCAACCTCTTGATAACGATATATCGGCGATATATCGCCGATATGGCCTTCCCTGACCCAACGTGCTCACTGCACCATCGAGAAAAGCCACAATAGCCTTGCGCTCTATCACGAACGACACCTCCCCTCGCGGGACCCTTTGCTTCCGCCTACGCCTATATCTCTTCGAGACACTCCTCTCAACCCCATAGGTTGAGTAACTATCTTCAGCCAACTATAGATCATCCGATCTCGAAACCCTATCAGTATCAGCTAAAGCAGGACCCTCAATCCCATGGTTAGTGAAGAAAGTGCCCAACGACGATGACAGACCGCCAAAAGGAGTATAAACAACGGAGGACATGTTACTCAAGGGAGAGGAGCTTCCCGCAACACCGCCCAGCATGGGCGAACAAGAGATCCCCCTGGAGATAGAACATGCCCTCACCTCGCAGACTTAAGCAGTTAGTCTAGAAATAAAGTAGGGTCCACCTTACCCGAAGCCAGAGCCTCACGAGGCCCGAGTAAAACCTCTCCCAGATCCGCTTTAGCTCGGGCCCGGATCAAACCCACACAATCGAAAGAAGCCAAGTAATCAGACCCAATCCACCGATAGCAAGGGTCCAACAATAAGAGTGCGAAAATGGATCACCGAACTCGCTCGTTCGACCTGACCCGAGAGGAAAGGAGCACCAACGTGGCACTTAAAAATATCTGCGTCAAATGAACCGCCACCACCAGAATAGAATCGCTCGATTCCACCCCCAAATCTTGCGACGTTCGAAAAGGAACAACGCTCGCGTCACCCCGAGAAGACGCCCCAACTTCCACTCTTTCCAACTTCTCTTCAGCCCGACACGTCATGGAGTTGGCTTTGGCGGTCAACGACGAGCCTTCCTTTGTGATCTGCGGTGGTGGTGGCAACGACAAAAAGCACACTGAGATCGGGAAAACGACACAACTCACCCGTAGCATCACCGTCGGAGGAGTCACCATCACAGCAGCTCGACACTTCAAGATGACCACGGTAACTCCGGGATCGGAACCTGACGAACAACCATCAGACAAGACCTTCAACACAACACCAACTTCCTTGAGCGCTGGGTTGAGCCCTTCCACGGTCTGAGAGAGAAAGGGGACACCCCTCAGCTACGCAACCCTTGTGACTAAGGAGGCCTCTCCTCCATCCGCAAAACACGGAATCTTCCAAACTACATCATTCTCGCCCCTCGGATTCAGAAGGCGCATCGCCTACATCTGCGAAAGATCCCGGACACAACATTTTTTGCTTCCCAGCGGCACCACGTCACCCACAAACTCCCTTCCTAAGACCAGCACAATCCCAACCCAAACTGAGGAGATAGATAAAGACTCCTTCACCCACAAACCAATCACCATTTTTTCCATAGCTGCTGACGGGAATGTCACCCTGCGATGGCCGATCTTCCTACAACCAAAGCAACGCACTTGTTGCGAGCACCACGAGGCGAGGTAACCTGACTCGCCACACCTGAAACATCTACGACCCCGCTTCTTATGAGACATAGAGATCCACCCATCAGATTCCTCCTTACGTGGACCCGCATCAGTCACTTGTCACCAAGATCGGATCCCCGCTGCGATATTCGAACGCAAATCCTCCCTCCGACATCTCTCTCCCCGCCTCTCGCCCTCGCAACTCTCCTCGCCTCTCGCCCTCACATCTCTCCCCGCCTCTCGCCCTCGCATCTCTCCTTGCCTCTCGCCCTCACATCTCATTCGCGATAGGCTTTCTTGACCTAGCGGAACAAACATAGCCTTCTATTCTTCTCGCAGTTGCAATAAGCAAACATTGGCCTCTATTTCGGCTTGATTTAAAGAATGCCTTCTTATATGACGATCTAACGGAGGAAGTCTACATGTAACTACTACATAGGTTTGCTATTGTGGGGGAGTCTAAAAAAGTATTCTCCTTCAAAAAGTGATGTAGGGTTTCAAGCAAAGTTCAAGAGCATAGTGTTAGAAGCTCTCAAATATTATTCATAATCCAGTCTTCACTTGTTTCAATGTGGATAATTCACTCTTTGTATCTCATGGTACAAATGGCACAATGACCATTCCAATTTATGTGGATGATATCATCATCACTAACCATGATCTACATGAATCGAAATGACTAAGTTCCTCATAGACTCACAATGTGTTATCAGGGATCTAGGCCAACTATGATATTATATTGGCCTAGAATTTGCTAGAATTGACAAAGGCCTTGTGACTGTGTTAGCCAATCTATGACTAGGCCAAAACAAAGCTCATATGTATGCAATCATGATAATACTTGGATACCTTAAGGTTTTCCAGTAAATGAAAGGCTGACCTGTTACTCTCAAGATATGCTAATGTTGATTATGCGGTCGTTCAGTGGATAGAAAATCCCCTTCTGGCTTTGCAGTATTTCTAGGTAAATCCTTGGTCACTTGAAGAGTAAGAAGCATTGAGTTGCATCCATTTCCAGTCCTGAATCAGAATACAAGGCTATGGTCTGCGGCATTGCAGAAGTAGTGTGGGTGAAATCTATATTAGCAGACCTACACAGAGATTTCTCTTCCAATGCAGTTATGGATATACATTCAAGCATCCTTATTCATAACTAATAACCCTGCCTTGCATGAGAAAACCAAACTTATTGAGGTTAGTTACATTACACCAAAGATATGATATAGAAGAGAGTCGGTAATATTGCTTATGTTTTCTTATCAGAGCAGGTTACATATATGTTCATCAAAGCTTAAGTGTTTACCCAAGTTGTGCGTGATAGATTTCTATGCTCCAGCTTGGGGAAGTGTTCGAGATATTTACTGTATAACCCATCAGGAGTACTCTTGTATTTTGTCTGAGAGGTGACTCTCAACGTAACCCTAGCTTTTCCCTTTTTAAGGAGAACTAAGATGTATATTCATAATATAGAAAACATTCTCTCATTCAACATAGGTTTATGACTGCCTCGAGGTGCAATTATTAAAACCATGGTGGTCATCATTAGTAATGACTAATGAAAGAAGTGTCCATTGAGTCTGTGGTGTGTCTTTATGTATACTGTCAGTAAGCAGAGTGCATTTAGTTTGTGCAAGCTGAGCATCGCATGCTCTAGTTTGAGCGGGTGTGTTAAAAACAATGAATTGTTGAGTTTTAATTTGGTAATTAAATCTTGTGGAAAGATCCATTTATTGTAGTATGACATTGTGTTTTATCCCATATTGGCTATTGTGAGAGTTGGTGGGGTGGGGCTTATATATAAGACCTTATACCACAGGCTTCAATGCGAAGATCAATACATAAAGCATATCTATTGATCTACTTCTCCTGTGGAATAAAACGGTCTTCCAGTCCATCTTGAACCACATTTACTTTGCTTTTATGTGATGATCATCTTTTTCAACAAAGTCCGTTGCTCTGATTAGCATAACAAAATTTGAATTTGGAATATTGTTAGTTTAACAGCAGGTGAGAGTTCTTTTCTTGTTTGTAAATAATCCATTATACAGAATCTAATTCAGCGGCTGTAAGAGTTCTCAATGATAAAGCTATATCCGTATTGTTTAAGAATTGACTAAACAGAGGAGGATTGCTTTTACTCAACATAGTTCAAGCCTAGTTTATGTTAGAAATCTGGTTCGATTCTTGATGTCTCATGTCATTTCTTAACTTGCTCTTTTTTTTATCATTGCTATATCCGTATTGTTTAAGTATTGACTAAACAGAGGAGGATTGCTTTTACTCAACATAGTTCAAGCCTAGTTTATGTTAGAAATCTGGTTCAATTTTTGATGTCTCATGTCATTTCTTAACTTGCTCTTTTTTTATCATTGCTATATCCGTATTGTTTAAGTATTGACTAAACAGAGGAGGATTGCTTTTACTCAATATAGTTCAAGCCTAGTTTATGTTAGAAATCTGGTTCAATTCTTGATGTCTCGTGTCATTTCTTAACTTGCTCATTTTTTTTATCATTTATCTCCTTTTGTTGTCATCACATCAGCATTCAAGGTTGATAGAACGGCCTCGTGAACTTATTTGCAAGCGTGGTGTCATCACCCAAAACTCATCAGCTGTAAGGAAATTATTTTGATCCCTTGTTTTTTTTCTTTTCGATGCTATTAGTCGCTTCATCTTTATTCGCAGCGGTTAAACATATTTTGTTACATAACTATGAAGGAGAAAAGTCCTATGCAAAGTGCTCCATCTCTTTTTTTGTACTCTTTATTTGTTTATGGCTGTTCAATTATTGATAACATGCATTACATTATGCTATAAACAAAAATGTGTTTTCCTGTTATTATAATAATTTATGATTTTCTGGATACTGATGCAGTGTGTTTATCTTCGTCTCTATATTGCGTCAGTTCGTGGTGGTTAAACGGCTTTATTAGCTCATAGTTTGCAGTCATGTTTATTATCCGTAGTTGGATGCGAAACTTTGACCTGATTCATGCAATCTGAATCTTTAAGCGTGTAATACTTTATAAATGAATTGATAAGATATATTTACATATCCTCTTTTGTTTAAGGGTGTAGGAAACCTTGAAACATAACATCGTTTGTTTTGACAAGACTTCTTTTTGACTTGGGCCTCGGCGAACTAACTTTGGAACTAACACTTAACCTTGATGCTGGCGAGCATACACTAGGTTAAAATGTATGGAAATTATACATTTCGCCATTCCTTAATGATAAGATAGAATCCACTTATTTTCGGTGTATTGTGTAAGAACTTATAAGGAATCATCTAAATTTTCTCAGTTGAGTGTCAATTACTGGGCAGTCAAAATTAGCTTCCAATAAGTAAATTGAGGATCTAAAATAGATGCTCTTTTTTTGGTGACTGACTCAAAGAAGCTTGTATCCTATAAATGAGAATTGACTTAAAAAAGATAATTGAAATGTAAGATTATTGACAATTTATCTCGAAAATGGACACTTATAACTATCAACTTCTATACAATTTATAAGAAGATTGGCTTTTGTTTTTTTTCTTCCATTTTTGCCCCAAATCTTATTGTCAATAATACTCGTATCTCCATCAAATCAGTATCAACCAACCATAAACCTTCAACCCCCTCAGCATCCAACCTTGATCTACTAATACTAACTTGAAAAGCATAGCTTTAAATATCGCGATGCCATCGATATTTAGGAATCACCGAGATGGCAATACTAAAAATGTTCATCATGTCTTTTTCCAGGACATTGGTGGCATCACTAACATGTTGCCCATGTCATTAATAAGTTACCCAAAATCGACGATTTCCTTCTATTTTCTTTGAAATTGATAAAATATTGCTAATAGATTTCCCCTCCTGCATCCCACCTCTATAGATGATGCCATTTCCTTCATTTATCCCAATTTCTCCGTTTCCCTCATTTCCCCTGTTTTCTTCATGTTGTGACATATGGGAATATATCATATCCACCAAATATGATTGTGTTATTTGTTATTCCTGCTATTTATGCATTTTAAATGGCTAAACTATTAATTATGTGCGTTACTCATTATTGCAGATTATGATGACAATATTACTAAAATAATTTATATTTAGACCTCTATTTCGGCAAATCAATGTGTATTCCTATTTTATTTAGTGATCGAAGAACAATAGATGGATTCCTCATATTTAGGAAAAATCTATTTTTATGTTATTACCTTTATTTCTACGTCATCGACGATACATCGGCTACTAAGATTGCATAAGTCAGTAATCGGTACTTGGTCGATCAGATCTCTGAATAAGGACTAATCAGCAGTTGGGGGGCTAATCAGATATAGTCGAACATTTGTCAGTTTTGAATTTTTATAATTATTTTAAATATATGTCATTTTTTTACATAAATTCTTGTATATTTGCATAGATTCCAACATTTCAATACTAGAAGAGGTAGAAGATAGTGATCACATATTCTTAAAGTGTTCGGGCTCAAGATGGGTTTGGGAGTAGTCGAGAATACCAGGTGTATCATTCAATAATGAAGATTTTTTTTGGATCTCGATTGGTAATGGTTGGAGGGGTTTGAGGAGTGTTAGCAAAGGGTCATTGTCACCATATAGTCCATTTGGTTGGCCAGAAACATGGTTATTTTTAAGCAGGAGCTGTTTTATTTTGAAAATGTTATGGTTCATGTTTGAATTCTGTCTGATGAGTGGTGTCCGTAACATCTTATACCTCTATTTTTGGGTTTAATATTAATGCGAGTAGGATGCACATCTACATGGCGTGCACCCCATATTTCCTAAAAAATAGATTTATAAAAACAAAACAAGAATACTACACCTATTTAAAAATTAACATTCATAAAAATGAATAGCATAAATATTTAACCAATAGCATTAACAGTGAATATCATATAAAAATAAATCAACCATATGTATGTTTATAGTAACCAATATCATTAGTGCTGAGAATAAACAATAGATTCTGTTATTGTAGCCCATAAGGGCATTTATGTATTTTTGGTTTTTGATCACTCTCTAGGGTTTAGTCCTATATAAGGACCCCTAGACCTCTGGAGTAAACAAGTCCTTTGGTTTTATTTTCTTTTCTCCACATGGTATCAAAGCAACGATCCTAGATCGATGTTCTGACCTAATTCCCGCCCCCACCTCAAGCCCCAACTTTGTTAGGGTTCCTGTGCCTCCGCTCTCCATGCCTCTTCGTGCTCCACGAGTCCTCATTGGGCCACCATCACCACCCTAGCCCTGCACAAGGATCTCAAGGAAGGCATCGAGAGGCGCCACCCAACCTTCCTGGCGCTCCAACTGATCTCTCTGGTGCCCTTCCTCGCTAGTCATATGACAACCAACAATACCACCCTCTAGGAAGCCTCCGGAACCCGGCTTGCCAAGCGCAACCCCTAGGCCAGCACTGCTCCTGGCCTCCTCCTCGAAGCATGCTCGCCCAAGTGCCGCTCCTAGGCCATCAACGCTCGCCCAGTGCTGCTCCTAGGCGCTCACGGTCCTATTCGACCCTCTAGAAACTCTACTGGACATTGTCCAACCCTCCTTGTCGAACCAACGCCGCTCTAGGGTGCTCGCACGACCATCTTCGACCCTCCAGATACACAACTGAGAATCGCTGGCCAGTAGCGGCTTGGTCCCGACCAGCAACAACTCTCCAACAACGCCTCCAGGCCTCCACGATCATCCAAGCGACTCTCATGATCAGTTACCATGCCTACTTGATGCATGTCTAAACCAAGAGCTTCCTTATTCTACCTCTTTCTAACTAGATCACTTTTTCTTGACCTAAAGATCCACCATGACGACAACGGAGACCAAGCCCACGTACCCTGCTTCTTTAATGGTACAGGGCACAACCATCAAATTAAAAGGGTCAAAAACCTATGTTTCGTGGTCTCGTTCCTTCAAGGTGTTCATTGGTGGACAACGCAAAAGCTCTATTCTGACAAGGGTCTCGCCTGCAGAGACGGGCGTGGGCTATGGAACCTGGTTTGTTGATAATTGCCAGGTCATCACTTGGTTGACCACTAGCGTCGATCCATAGATTGTTGCCAATCTTCTGTATAAGGACACGACAAAGGCTATGTGAGAGAGTCTACGGAACACGTACTCTCAGGAGACAACCAAATCTCGCCTATCTGTGATTTACACTAGAATCCGGTCTGCTACTCAAGGCGAATCTAGCCTCATCAAGTACTACATGCTACTTACTAGCCTATTTGAGGAATTACTCATCTTTCAACCAGCCTGCTGTAACAAACAAGTAGGAGAACGTGTTGAATGGAAAGTATACATGTTTCTCTCTGGTCTACATCCATGCTATAAGCTTATAAAAGATCAGTTCCTAATGGTTGCAACTCTACCCACTATTGAAACTATCTTTGGGAGATTACAGGAACTAGAATCCCTATTTGAGACTACTGTTACTGTAGAGGCTTATATATGTTGCGATGTACTGTTTCGTATTTTCTATTTATATATTGTACGTCTCTGTAATTTACCCAAGGGTTTTCTCTCTATATAAGAGACCCGAGGGCTCTATGGAATAACACATCAGAGTATTGTTTACTCTAACATGGTATCAAAGCCCTAACCCTAACCTAGGGTTACCTCCACCCCCCCCCGCCGCCGGCCTCTCCAAGCCCTCCCGCCGCCGCCAACAAGCCCCTCAAGGCCCCGCCTCCTTTCCGCCCCTCCGCCGGGCCCCCAGCACCTCCGCCGGGTCCCCAGCTCTTGCCGCCAGGCCTTCCAGGCCTCCAGCCCAGTCGCCGGGTCTCTTCGGACCCGCCGCCAGACCGTCCAGGCCCCAGCCTCGTCGCCTGCGGCCCCTGCCGGCCTCAGCCAGCGCCGCCAGCCCCCGCCAGGCCTCCGCCAGGCCCCTGCCGGCCCTAGCCCCGCCGGCTCTTCACAGCCGATGCTTCATCAGCCTCCCCGCCGTCCGTTTCGCTTCGGTCGGGCTCGGATTGATGATGGGTTCAAGTGCATAACGTCTACATATGCACTTGAATCCTCAACGGTCCCGGTAGACACCAGTTTATTTGTCTATCATCCCTAGTTGTTGTTCTCCGGCAGTATGTCAGATCAAAAGGTCGATATGCCCGCCATCGGTGCCTTCAAGGGTTCGGCACCTATCGTCAAAATGGACGGGACGAACTACGAACTGTGGGCTATGCAGTTCCTCAGCCTCATGAAGTCGTGTGGTAAGAAGCATATTCTTACCGAAGATGAACCGCCGGAGAAGACGGGAATATATGCCTCATGGGAGGCTGATGACGCGTATGCCAAAGTCTGGCTATCAGGTACGCTCACAACGGAGATAGCAAATGATGTCCTTCATCAACCCAGCGCCAAGGCGATGTGGGATATTCTGGCCACGACGTACTCTCAGGTACGGAACGAGACCAAGATGCTACAGTTGCAGCATGATATCTTTACCACGAAGCAAAATGGGAGGCCTCTTCATTCTCTGTACACGTCTCTTCGTGGAATGTTCGAGAAACTCTATAGCACAATTCCACTCACAGCCACGCCGGAACAGCAGAAGACGTTCTGCAACGCTACTATGGTTGACGTCTTACTTGCTTCCCTTGATCCGGAATATGAGGCAGCACGCTCTCAGATCCTTGCTGATGCCACCATTCCACCGATGGAAGAAGTCTACAGACGGCTCAGTCGTGTCCCAGTTCCATCGAACACAACAACTACACCTCCCTCGGCAATGGCTGTCTCCAGAGGATGAGGTAGTTCCTCCTCATTTCGTGGCAGAGGAAGTGGTGGACGTGGCCCTGGAGGTCGCATACGCTCTACGTGCTCATTATGTCGTCGTACTGGTCATTCGGAGGATACATGCTATTCCAAGCATGGCTTCCCTCCTTCTGCACGTGTCGCTGATCATGTTCAGGGTCCACCAACATCTACTCCAGATCACAAGTTCGAGGAGCTAGTGGCACGGCTTCGTGATATCATGCCACAGTCAGAGGGTGCTGATGCTTCTGATGTTGCGGCTTCGGCATCAGCTAGTACATCTGCTTCAGCCAGTGCCTCAGGTAGTCCTTCAGTCTCATATCATAACCATGATCTCACAAGATGGATTGTCGATTCTGGAGCCACCCATCATCTCTGTCGTGAGAAAGATATTCTGCAGTCCTATAGAGCTGTTCAGCCTGGTCGCTCTGTACTCATTGCTGATGGCACTCATTGGCCTATCATCGGTCAGGGGGAGACGGATTTGCTGCCCTCTATGCACTTACAGAATGTTCTACATGCACCAGAATTCTCTATGAATCTCTTATCCATTAGCCAGATTACACGAGATTTGCACTGTCGTGCTATTTTTGACCCATCGTCTGTTATTTTTCAGGACATACTAACAGGCAGGGTGATTGGCTGTGGCTCTGAGCACAATGGCCTCTATCGTCTCGTACGGAACTCTTACGCTGGCGTCTCACTGCATTCCCAGGGCTCCGTATCTCCGTATACCTGGCATCTTCGGTTTGGTCACCTGCCGCTTTAGAAAATGCGTCGCCTCCTGCCTCAGATCTCTCCGAGTTCGTCATTTTGTTGTGAAGCTTGTCAGTTAGGGAAGCACCATCGGTCTAGCTTCCCCAGTCGTCAGAGTCAGAGCAGTCGCTCCCCATTTGAGTTATTTCACATAGATATTTGGGGTCCCAGTCGTGTCCCAGATCATCAGGGGCACATGTTCTATTTAGTTGTCGTTGATGATTTCTTTAGAGTGTCCTGGACGTTTCTTCTTAAAAATAAATCCGAAGCATGAAGTGTTATTGAAAATCTTATCAATGAAGTTCAAAATGTTTTTTCGTCTACTGTTAAGTATGTGCGTACTGACAATGCATTGGAATTCTGCACTCGTTCCCTTGCTCGCAATCTTTCTTCTAAAGGCATTATCCACCAAACCACATGTGCATACACATCTCAACAAAATGGGGTTGCAGAACGGAAGCATCGACATTTCCTTGATATTGCTCGCACATTACTTATTCAGAGTTGTGCCCCATTATCCTTTTGGGGGGATGCTATACTTACAGCATGCTATCTGGTCAACCGCATGCCTACAACTGTTCTTGGGGAAAAGTCTCCTATCTCTGTTCTCTTTCCTGACAAAGATTTGTTTACACTTACACCTCGGGTCTTTGGCACTGTTGCGTTTGTCCACCTCTTATCTCCAGGACTTGGTAAGCTATCTCCTAGGGCTATCAAGTGTGTTTTTGTGGGCTACTCCAGGACACAGAAAGGATATCGTTGCTATGACCCCGTTCATGACAAGTACTATGTGAGCGCTGATGTTACATTTTTCGAACCCGTCATGTACTTCTCCCCTGCAGGTGACAGATTGGTCTCCTCCACATCCACAGATTCTAATGTCTATGTGCCTCCACCTCCAAGCCTGGGTCAATCCTCTACTCCACCACCACCACCACCACCACCTCCAATTGTACCTTTTACTAAGTTCTATACAAGGCGGACAGGCCCTGCTCAAGCTACATGTCAACCATCCAACACGCTTCAGGTATGTTCTGATGTTATCACTAATGATGGGTTAGATAATGCACCAGTGCAGGCGCCTTTACTACAGGAGGAAGATCAATCAGTCAACACAGTGATGGATGATCTGGATCGGCCCATTGCTCACAGGAAGCAGCGAAGACAATGTGCTTCATATCCTCTTGCCTCTCAAGTCTCATTTCATCGTCTCAATGGGGATTTCCAGAAGTTTGCAGCTGCTGTCTCGTCAGTTGAGATTCCACGGACCTATCAGGATGCCATGAAGATTGATTGCTGGCGTCTAGCCATGGAAGAGGAGATGCGTGCCTTGCAGTCTAGAGGGACTTGGTCTCTTGTCCCCATTCCTTCAGGTGCCTCCGTGGTGAGTTGCAAGTGGGTGTTTACGGTGAAATATCATGCGGATGGACGTCTCGACAGGTACAAGGCAAGACTTGTAGCACGGGGATTTACCCAGACGTATGGGGTAGATTATTTGGATACTTTTTCACCAGTGGCGAGACACTCCACTCTTCGCATCCTCCTATCTGTTGCTGTGGTACGTAACTGGACCATTTTTCAGCTTGACGTCAAGAATGCTTTCGTGTATGGTGACCTACGGGAGGAAGTCTACATGCAGCAGCCACCAGGGTTTGCTGCTGAGGGGGAGACTCAGATGGTGTGCAGACTTCATAAGGCTATCTACGGCCTCAAACAAAGTCCCCGAGCATGGTTCCAGAAGCTTTCCCAGCTAATTGAACGACAGGGGTTCAGGAGATCAAATGCGGACCATTCACTGTTCATCCAGAAGACCCCTAGAGGTACAGTTGTTGTTATGATATATGTTGATGACATCTTGGTTACAGGAGATGATGCTCAGGGGATTGAGATAACCAAGTCCCTGTTGGGAAGCCAGTTCATTACGAAGGATCTGGGCACGATACGATATTTTCTGGGGATAGAGTTTGCAAGAAATGCACAAGGAATGGTGATGACTCAAAGAAAATATGTCACAGACTTGCTAGTTGAAACAGGAATGACTGGATGTAGACCTTCAAGTACACCTATGGACCCAAGCATGAAGTTGTACGACGATGATACCGAGGAGGTGGACAGAAGAAGGTACAGAGAGATGGTGGGTAAGCTCTTATACATTACTATAACTCGACCGGATATTGCCTTTGCAGTAAACCGGGTGAGTCAATTTATGGAGCAGCCAAGGCAAGTTCATATGGATGCCTTGTATATGATATTGAGATATCTGAAGTCTTCCCCAGGCACAGGGTTGCTATTCAGGAAAGATACAGATCTGTCTATTTCAGCTTGTGCAGATGCAGATTATGCAGGATGTCCAAGGGATCGTAAATCTACTTCTGGATTTGCTATCTTCATAGGAAGCTTTTTAGTTTCTTGGAAAAGCAAGAAACAGACTGTTGTGGCGAGATCCAGTGCTGAATCCGAGTACAGAGCCATGGCACAAGCAAGCGCAGAAATGATGTGGGTTAGAGCAGTCTTAGAAGATTTGAATGTAGATGTCCCCTTGCCTATGAATCTCCAATGTGACAATCAGGCAGCATTGTTTATTGCCAACAATCCAGCCTTTCATGAGAGAACAAAGCACATAGAGGTGGATTGTCATTATACTAGAGACATGATTCAGAAGGGCTTCATTTCCACTTTTTATGTCAGTTCAGAGGACCAGACTGCTGATATATTCACCAAGCCATTGCTCAGAGGACCTTTCCAGAGATGTTCTTCCAAGTTGAGCATGATAGATATCTATGCTCCATCTTGAGGGGGAGTGTAGAGGCTTATATATGTTGCGATGTACTGTTTCGTATTTTCTATTTATATATTGTACGTCTCTATAATTTACCCAAGGGTTTTCTCTCTATATAAGAGACCCGAGGGCTCTATGGAATAACACATCAGAGTATTGTTTACTCTAACAGTTACAGAAACAACATATTATAGCGCTCCCGGATATAGAGGCTGCCAGAATCATCAAGGAAGCCGTGGATGTAGTCGTGATTTTGGATATGGACGAGAATCTGGACGAGGCCGTGACTTTGGCCGAGGACGTGGGTGTGACTCTTCCAACCATGGACGAAGCTAGAAAATTTCTCTTAGGGTGGCCAAAATTATTTAGACATCATTTATCTAATTTATCTCGTCATATTAGTTATTAATATATAGGGAGTAGATCCTCTATTATAACCAATGTTTTTTGGAACCGAACCGAACACCGAACCGGAAACCATACCGAAATGGTCGGATCAGGTTGAACCACGTAATCAAACCGGTTTAGCCGGATGATGATGTCATCATTATTTAAAACCGGATTAAACCGGATCGGTGAGAAAAAAGGGGTTGAACCGGATAATCAAACCGAAATGAAATAATATATATACATAATATAAACTTAAATATGCTTGAAATATAAATAAAATACATAGACAATGTATATATTTCAAACTATACATAAAATATTTTTTCGTATGCACCATCAAATGTCATAAATATCATATGTGTATATATATATTAATTGGACTAGTTGCGTTACAAAATAAAAGTAGTTTAATAATATTAAAAACCCATTACAATTAAAAAGTTATGTTATAGTAGTTGGTAAGAGTTTGAAACTAGTAACTAAAGGTCATAGGTTCAACTCCAACCATCAACATTATTTTTCAATAAATTAAAAATTAAACGCAGTTCAATTTTGGTTGAACATGGTTAAACTTGGTTAAAAATAATGGGTTGAACCGGACGGATTGTAGAAAATTTGAAATTTGAACAGAACCAGCATAAATCGGTTAACTAGACTGATCCATGTCCGGTTCATCGGCCGGTCCGATTGAACCGACCGGTTCGATCAGGTTTCAAAAACAGTAGTTGTAACGTTAGTTACAATGGAGATGTTGTAATTTGCTTATTGTTTGTGAATTTGTTTCCAAAAAACCAAAATTATAGATTGAATTACCTATTATTGTTATACGTACATACATATCGTCCAAATTTTGCTCAAATATGAGGTTATTTGCTATTTAATATTAATAAGAGGAAAGGGACGCTGCTTCACAAAGCAGCCAAGCTCGCTGCTCCACTGATCTCGTCCGTCCATCACGGATGTGCTCGACCGTCCGATTTAAAAGCCAATTCCCCACCCGCCATACTGCAGCCCTATTCTCCCTCCGCATCCCGCGCCTCTGCCGCGCTCGACCTCCTTCCCCATCTCGCGCCTACACGGCCCGACCTCCCTCCCCATCTCGCGCCTCCGCCGCCTGACATCCTTCCCCCACTTTCGCCTCCTCCACTGCGTTAACGGCTTCTTGCCCTCTCTTGCGATGCAGTCCGCCATGATGCCGCCTCCACCACTGTGTTACCGGCCTCTTGCCCTCTCTTGCGATGCAGTCCGCCATGATGCCGCCTCCACCACTATGTTACCGGCCTCTTGCCCTCTCTTGCGATGCAGTCCTGCTGTGATGTCGCCTTCCCCGGCAACGTGCACTGATGTTCGTAGCACTACTTCCCGCCCTCTCTCACGATGCAGTCCCCTCAAGACGATCGTCCACCTGCACCGATGTTCCCTTGGGAGGTCACCCTCTCTCCTGCGATGATGTCCCACCCTGCATTCGTTGGAAGCCACATCTACCACTATGCCGATTATTTTTACAACTCATTGTACAATAGCTGATGTTGACCAGTTCCTCACGCAAAAATATAGAGTGAGATGGGAATGTAATTAATGGTAGTTTTCACATACAATGGGAAGTTTTGTATCAAATTTGTGCACACTGCCAATTAAAGTACAAACATCTTCTATCAATGTTCAAATTTGTCCATGTATCAGGCTCTCCATAACTCTGCTTGATAATTAGATGTTCTGTCGATTCTGAATGCATAGTATCAATGTTATTATAGTGTAATGCTTTTCTGTGTATTGTTTTGGCACTGTAACAGTTTGGCAGTCGATGCATACTCAGTTGTAAAGTCCTTTGTAATGTGATTTTCTGAAATGGTTAGTTTTGTGTATATCAGATTAAATGAATTTGTTGCTTCTCTGGATATATGATTTTGACAAAGATAGGTACACAACAAATGGCTAAGTGTTATGGTAAGAAATACGATCCGGTCTGAGTGTTGCGGACTGTCTAAGATTTTAAGTTGCAAAAAAATAATACACATGGTTTGTATGACGCACGTGATATTTATCTCTGTTTGAATGAATGCTCTATCACAATGGTTAGTTAAAATGAAACATGGAATCTCTTTGAAGATCAAAGTTGAGATAAGATGGTCTCGGCATCGATTAGTTTAGTTATAAATTTTGGAGTCTAGTTACATGTATGGGAGTTTGGTTTGAATGGATGGTGCTCGTTATAGTGTTGATGGTGATTTGATCATTTGGTGGTTAGATTGTTTGAGTCTAATGCAAATGGACTAAATTCTTAATTGGGATCTTTTAATTTCTCAATCATGTATGTCCTGCAAGTACTTGTAGCAGCATAACTTAATGTAACTTTGGCGTGTGTGACAAAAGCTTTCATGATTGTATCGCTAAACCAAGCTAATTCAATACTCACTATTAGGCAAAGGACACACACATACGTTTATACATACATACATATTTCCATGGTGGCAACGTTTAACTTTTGACATTCAGGCAATGCCTCACCCATATCAATTCCAGTGTTATTAAACGCTTTGTTAAACGCCAATTGGCATTTGGATGGCATCATACCAATATTAACTCTAGTATTTTAGTATTTAGATGTTTGGTTTATCATCAAAGCACCGCACATTTTTTACTATTGATTATCGATACGTATGATTCATCCAGCAATTCACAAGAATCTAAATTTAATATACTAAACTAATAAAGCAAATGCCATTCATTTACCCAAGTCAACCAAAAAGCAAATAAGACATAGTAGAACACATACACAGTATATTTCAGAACCAAATGATGGAACCAAATTTAATACAAGAACATGTCATCAGTGATGCTACAAGCAACACAAACATCCACAGCAACAAAAATTGTCTACAAAATGATATCCCATGTAAGTTGTTGAACCCTCTCTTGTCTTGTTTAGTCTTGCCACATATGCTATAGATATCGGACACCAACTAGCTTCATTGTCGTGTACAAATTGTTCTTCATCGCTGCCCCCCCCCACCACCCTATTGCATCCTCCAGGCGTGCAACCTTATCTACAACAATTCCAATTGCATATTAAAATCAATTATAAATGATAGACGCATGTAAAAAATGATGGCAGCTTCAAGTAAAAAGATGGAAAAATATGAAATATTTTGGGTTAGTTGCAAGCAATGAGCTATTTTTTTAGTAGCAGAGAAAATTGTAAATCCCCAATTCAATAAGGATACTAACTTGAGTGAGGGGGTTGACCTCCATTGCAAGCAATGAGCTATTCCCTGATAGCAAAGAAAAACATCCACATTACTTCCCACCATAGTGAACACCGATGAAACTTGAGATCTCTAATTATTTCAGCTCCTAATCTATTTCCAGTTTTAGACCTATTAGTGCAATGTCCTGAGCGTGATATAGAGTTGTAAAAATAACCGACATAGTGGTGGATGTGGTTTCCAACGAATGCAGGGTGGGACATCATCGCAGGAGAGGGTGACCTCCCAAGGGAACATCGGTGCAGGTGGACGATCGTCTTGAGGGGACTGCATCGTGAGAGAGGGCGGGAAGTAGTGCTACGAACATCAGTGCACGTTGCCGGGGAAGGCGACATCACAGCAGGACTGCATCGCAAGAGAGGGCAAGAGGCCGGTAACATAGTGGTGGAGGCGGCATCATGGCGGACTGCATCGCAAGAGAGGGCAAGAGGCCGGTAACACAGTGGTGGAGGCGGCATCATGGCGGACTGCATCGCAAGAGAGGGCAAGAAGCTGTTAACGCAGTGGAGGAGGCGAAAGTGGGGGAAGGATGTCAGGCGGCGGAGGCGCGAGATGGGGAGGGAGGTCGGGCCGTGTAGGCGCGAGATGGGGAAGGAGGTCGAGCGCGGCAGAGGCGCGGGATGCGGAGGGAGAATAGGGCTGCAGTGTGGCGGGTGGGGGATTGGCTTTTAGATCGGACGGTCGAGCACATCCGTGATGGACGGACGAGATCAGTGGAGCAGCGAGCTTGGCTGCTTTGTGAAGCAGCGTCCCTTTCCTCTATTAATAAAGTCTAATTCTTTTTTAACTGAAATTTAAGTTGCTTAAATGTTGATTGGACATATGACCACTACGATAAAATTGTAAATGATATAGGATTTGAGTGAAATTTGGAGGATAGGTAGAATGTTAATCGGAAATTCAATTTACAAGTTTGGATGTTTGGAAGCGAATTCAATGTATAAGGAAATATTTTAATAATTATGTAATATATTGGCACTAATACTCAACATAATTTTTTTACTATTATGTTTGCAAGTGATTCCGAAAAGCAATACACCACATGTAATAATGTACCATATTTTGATACAAGTCTACATAAATTGATATATATATATATATATATATTAATAAGATATACACGTATAGATTCGATAATACGAATAACTATATATGTGTACACCAGAAAGATATGAAACCATATTTGTTTTCAGATCAAAAAAATGAAAGAAATATCCCCATTCATGTATGTATCTGCAAAGGTAAACATCCTTATTTGTACCTATATGCTAAATTAAAAATACGTATCCTGTGTCTGCTTAAAAATGGATATGATGATGGACATATATGGATATATTACTATCAAATTATGTACAACATGTAAATAAATTTAATCATTAGTTATTGTATTTTGATCATTTATTGATTTTTATGGGAGGACTATTATATATAACATACATATTTTAATTACTAAATAATATATTTACATTATATATGTACTATATTTATACACATGTATACATGTTATCATTGAGAGCCGGGGGGGGGGGGGGGGCGCAAGCCCCCACCCGCCCCCTCTCTCCGTCACAACTTCCAACGTTTGCTATCCAGCCTGCGTACACTATGGACATAGGAATCATCCTTCCGATCGCTGCTGGGCAACTTTTGGCATGCCACCTGCTGCTAACAATGCCTATGAAGAGGCATCATATGATACTACTGAGGAGACAACTACTCGTCATGCCACTGGGGTACAGACCTCGTTTACTGCTTCTGAATATACTCGCTTGAGGCAATTGCTCAACAACTCAAAAATTGATACCCTTGCTTCCATGTCAACTGTGAGTCTGGCTACTACTTCAGGTACTATGGCAAATTATGTTTCCGCCCCAAAACCGCATGGATAATTGACTATGGCACTTCTATTCAATTGACCAAAGATGGGAGTCTACTCACTTCATCACAACCATCTTCATCTGTGAAGACGGTTAGGGTTGCTAATGTAGATCATTCCCCAGTTACTGTTGTTGGTACTGTTGCTTTCTCTTCAAAGCTACAATTCTGACGTCCACTGCGCCCCAGCCTTTCCTCTAAGTCTATTATATGTGCAAAAGTTATGCCATGATCTTTAATGTCATGTTATATTTGACGAATTCTGTTGTTATTTTCAGGATATCCGGACGAGGCAGATTTTTGGTGCGGACATGAACGGGATGGCCTGTATTATATGTGCAGAAGTTATGCCATGATCTTTAATGTCATGTTATACTTGATGAATTGTGCTGTTATTTTCAGGATATCTGGACGAGGCAGATTTTTGGTGGGGGACATGAACGGGATGGCCTGTATTATCTTGATATCTCTTCTGACTCCAATTTTGATGGTGTTGTCTCCATTTCTGAGGATCCTTTTTTGTGGCATCGTCGTCTTAGCCATCCTTCTGCTAAGGCTCTCTCCATGATGTTCCCTAAACTCTCTCTGCTCAAACCATTCTAGTGTCATACGTGCCAGTTCGGGAAACGTCATCGCGCATCCTTTCCTGCTAGGACCGAACCTCGTCGTCATACCCCTTTTTCCTTAGTTCACTGTGATATCTGGGGACCCTGTCATGTCCGAACTTTGTGTGGTCATCGGTATTTTGCTATCTCTGTTGATGACTACAGTAGGTCATCACGGGTCTTTCTATTGAAAGAACGTTCTGAAATCAATAAAATTATCTAGAGCTTTTTCCACTATGTCAGAACTATATTTTCTTCCCAAATTCATATTTTTCGTTCTGATAATGCTTTGGAATTTTTGCAAAAAGACTTAACATCGTTCTTTGACACACAAGGCACCATCCATCGTTCTTGGATACTCTAGAACTCAGAAAGGCTACCGATGCTGTGATCCTTCTGGATGTTGCTACCATATATCTGTTGATGTCACCTTTTTTGAACAGACTAGTTTCTTTACTCAGCCTGTATCTGACATACCATTAGACTTGCCTCCTCCGCCTGTTGTATACAAGAGAAAAAATCTTTCTAATACCATTCCTGTGCCTCTCCTTGTTCCCTTAATGCAGAAAATTACGCCATCCTCCGATGCTCCCACCAACGCTACTCCGAATAATCCTCAAGAGCTCCGAATAGCTCTTCGCAGAACTAAGAGACAATTTACACTTCACCCTATGTCTCATTTCACGTCCACTAACAACTTATCATGTTCTGACAGACAATATATGTATATATGCTCTTATATCTATGTCTATTCCAAAAGATCATCATGGTGCCTTACAGGACTCTAGCTGGCGACAAGCAATGAATGAAGAAATGGATGCCCTTAATTCAAGAGGAACATGGGATCTTGTTCCATGTCCACAGGGTTCCAAACCCGTTGCCCTCAGATGGGTTTTTACTACTAAGCAGTCCTCAGATGGATCACTTGATAGGCTTAGCACTAGACTTGTGGCAAAAAGTTTTACACAGACATATGGCATCGATTATTTTCAGACTTTCTCTCCTGTTTCTAGGATGGGCTCTATACGGACCATCATCTCTGTTGCTGTGAACAAAGGCTGGCCCATTTATCAGTAAGAAATAAAGAACGCTTTTCTATATGGTGATCTAGAAGAGGTGTACATGATGCACCCTCCTGGTTATGAAGTTGAGGGAGAATATGTATGCCGACTTCGCAAAGCAATCTATGGATTGAAGCAAAACCCAAGGATGTGGTTTGATAGATTAAGTACAGAGACTGACACTCTGGGTTTTCAGAGTACTACATCCGACTCCTCTATTTTTGTCAGAAAGCGATCAACTAGCACTGTTATACTTGTTGTATATGTAGATGATATGGTTGTTACATGCAACGATGACAAAGGAATGCTAGAGACCAAAGCCTTTCTGCAAAAGGTCTCCGTCACCGAAGACCTGTGGCAACTGCTATTTTTTGGGCATAGAGGTTCTACGCACTACGAAGGGTCTTCACATGTCAGAGAGAAAGTATTGCTTGGCTATACTAACTGAGGCAGGACTGCTAGGTTGCAAATCCTCTGGCATTCCTGCAGAACCAAGGAAACATGTCTCCACTGATCCTATCTTTGAAGACACAACACGATATAGAAGCTTGGTTGGCAAACTCTTATATCTTACTGTTGTAAGGCTTGATATATCTTATGTCGTGAGTAGATCTAGTCAACACATGGAGAAACCTTTTTATAGTGTAGGTTGTTCTTCAGATCCTTCACTACCTAAAGGAATCACCTGGTCGTGGCCTCTTTTATGGGGCAAACAGATACACTGATATTACTGCATCTGCTGATGCTGACTATGCTAGCTCACCCGAGGACCATCGCTCTACTACTGGCTATGCTATTATTGTTGGGGGGAATCTTGTCAATTAGAGAAACAAAAAACAGATTGTTGTCTCTCGATCTAGTGTAGAGGCAGAATATAGGGCAATGTCACATGCTACTTGTGAAATTACTTAGCTGATAACTTTTCTACAAGAACTTGGTGTTATTGTCACCACTCCAGTCTCTTTATTATGTGATAACAAATTTGCTACTTATTTTGCAACAAATCCCATATTCCATGAGAGAACCAAACACATTGAGATAGATTGCAATTTTGTCCGTGATGCAGTAAGAGTAGGCAAGATTGCTACACCACATATTTCTACAGATCTTCAGCTGGCAGACATATTTACAAAGGCATTATGCAAGAAACGCCTTTCCTGGATAATTTCCAAGTTAGGCATGATCGATGGATATGCTCCAACTTGAGGGGGAGTGTTGAGAATAAACAATATATTCTGTTATTGTTGCCCATAAGGGAATTTATGTATTTTTTGTTTTTTGAGCACTCTCTAGATTTTAGTTCTATATAAGGACCCCTAGACCTCTGGAATAAACAAGTCATTTGGTTTTCTTTACTTTTCTCCACAATTAGCATTAATAACAACACGAAATTGAATAGCATAAATTATTGGTATGTCTAGAGTCATAACTGTTGGGAAGAATGAATGACTTGTTTAGGGCTCTCTTATATAGGAGAAAAACCCTGGGTAATATCAAGAGAGGTACATAAAGAAAATAAAATAACAAATAACACCACAGATGTATAGTAATCTCAACACTCCCCCTCAAACTGGAGCATATATGTTTATCATGCTCAGCTTGGAACAACATCTTTGGAAAGGGCCTCTAGTAAGAGCTTCGGTGCATATATCAGCAATCTGATCTCCAGTAGAAACATGAGAGGTGGATATGAGACCCTTCTAGATCATGTCTCTGGTATAGTGGCAATCTGCCTCTATATGCTTTGTACGTTCATGGAATGCAGGATTGTTTGCAATAAAAAGTGTTGCCGGATCAAGTAGAAGCTGCATAGGAAGATCTGTCAAAACCGACCTCACCCACATCGTCTTTGAGCTTCCTTGATCCATGGCCCTGTATTCGAATTCTGCACTAGATTTAGCAACCACTGCATGTTTTTTACTTTTCCATGACACGAGTGAGCTGCCAACAAATATAGCATAGCCAGAAGTAGACTTCCTGTCCCTATGGCATCCTGCATAATCTGCGTCTGCACATGTTGTTACATTAAGAGAAGTGCTTCTGCTGAATATAAGCCCACTTCCTGGTGAAGACTTCAAATATCTCAAAATCATATAGACAACATCTATTGGGAAAAGAGTCTTCGATAATCATTCAAGAAAACCCTAGGCTCTCTTATATAGGGAGAGACCTTAAGGGTAAATTACAAAGAGGTCTATAAAAGATAAAGAAATAACGACAAGATACATAAAGTGATAATAATACTAGAAACTATCTCTACACTCCCCCTCAAGGTGGAGCATGGATGTCTATCATGATCAGCTTGGATGAACATCTCTGAAAAGGTCCTCTGAGCAGTGGCTTGGTGAATACATCTGCAGTCTGATCTCCTGAGCTCACATGTGCAGTAGATATCAATCCTCTCTGGATCAAGTCCCTAGTGTAATGGCAGTCAACTTCAATATGCTTGGTCCTTTCATGGAAAGCTGGATTGTTGGCAATCAATAATGCTGCATGATTGTCACACTGAAGCTTCATAGGTAGGGGCACAACTACATGTAGATCTTCTAGTACGGAACGAACCCACATCATTTCCGTGCTGGCTTGAGCCATGGCCCTATATTCGGATTCGGCACTGGACCTTGCCACAACAGTTTGTTTCTTGCTTTTCCAAGAAACCAGAGAGCCTCCAACAAACACTGCGAACCCTGAGGTTGATTTTCGATCCTTAGGGCATCCTGCATAATCTGCGTCTGCACACGCTGAGATGGATAAGTCTGTGCCTTTCTGAATAGCATCCCTGACCCTGGAGAAGACTTCAGATACCTCAGTATCATATGTATAGCATCCATGTGAACCTGTCTTGGCTGCTCCATAAATTGACTCACCCTGCTAACTGCAAATGCAATGTCTGGACGAGTTATGGTAATGTAGAGGAGTTTTCCCACCATTTCTCTATATCTCCTCTTTTATCTACTTCATCAGTATCACCATCATACAACTTCATGCTAGGGTCCATGGGAATACTTGATGGTTTGCATCCATCCATGCCAGTCTCAATCAGGAAGTCTGTAATGTACTTCCGTTGTGTCATCACCAAACCCTGTGCATTCCTTGCAAATTCCAATCCCAGAAAATATCTTAGGGTTCCAAGATCCTTTGTAACGAACTGACGGCTTAGGAATGCCTTCGCCCTCTCTACGCCCAGAACATCGTCTCCTGTAACAAGAATATCATCCACATACACCATAATGACAACCGTACCTGCCGATGACTTCTGGATAAACAACGAGTGATCGGCCTTTGACCTCTTGAATCCATGTTGCTCAATTAGGTTGGACAACTTCTGGAACCATGCTCTCGGACTCTGTTTGAGGCCATATATCGCCTTGTGAAGTCTACAGACCATCTGCTTCTCCCCCTCAGCAGTAAACCCAGGTGGCTGCTGCATGTAGACTTCTTCCTGTAAGTCCTCGTACAGAAAGGCATTCTTGACATAGTTGAGATATACTCCAATCACGGACCATAGCAACGGATAAGAGAATACGAAGGGTAGAGTGTCTCGGCACTGGAGAGAATGTATCCATGTAATCCATGCCATAGGTTTGTGTAAACGCACGGGCGACCAAGCGTGCTTTGTACCTATCCAACGTGCCATCTGCATAATATTTGACTGTGAAGACCCACTTACAGCTCACAACGGATGCATCAGGAGGTGCACGGACCAAAGACCATGTGCCACGGGACTGCAAGGCCCTCATCTCTTCTTCCATAGCTAATCTCCAGCAATCATTCTTCAAAGCTCCCTGGTATGTCCGTGGTATATCCACGGAAGACAAGGTTGTGGCAAATCTCTGAAAATCACCAGTGAGACAGTGAAAGGAAACTTGTGAAGCAAATGGATAAGAGGCACATTGCCTCCTCTGCTTCCGAATAGCAATCGGAACATCAAGATCATCATCTGCTGTAATGGATGGGCTAGTGTCGTCCTGTACTGAAGAATCATGCACATGTACCAAACCTGATCCGTCAGTAGTAATGCCATCTGAACATACCTGAGGCGTGATGATTGGCTGATGTGTAGTCTGAGCAGGACCTGACCGACGCGTATAGAATTTAGGTAACGGTGAAATGATAGGCCGTGGAATGGGTGGAGGTGGAGGTGGTGGTGGTGGTGCTGGCGTGGGAACAGGCACAGGGGACGACTCAGGTGAACTCCATGTAAGTGGTAAAGGAACATAGACATCATCAGTGGTAGTGGATGGTACCATTCTCTCACCTGCAGGAGAGAAATACATGACAGACTCAAAGAAAGTGACATCAGCACTCACGAAGTACCTCTTAGTCGTAGGATCATAACACCGGTAGCCCTTCTGAGTCCTGGAATAACCAACAAAGACGCACTTGATTGCTCTAGGAGAGAGTTTGTCAAGTCCGGGAGATAGACGATGAACGAAAGCCACAGTACCAAAGACACGTGGAGTCAGTGAGAATAACTCCTTGTCTGGAAAAATAAGAGAGATAGGTATCTTCTCACCAAGAACTGAGGATGGCATTCGATAGATAACATGCAGTAAAAACAGTGTCGCCCCAGAATGAAATAGGAGCACAACTCTGAATCAACAGGGTTCGAGTAATATCCAAGAGATGGCGATGCTTTCTT
The DNA here is from genome assembly GCA_037367405.1 of Ottelia alismoides. NCBI lineage: Eukaryota > Viridiplantae > Streptophyta > Magnoliopsida > Alismatales > Hydrocharitaceae > Ottelia > Ottelia alismoides. The sequence goes on along the minus strand of JAZKJV010007520.1, from coordinate 199,163 downwards.
TCCGCCACACCATTTTGCTGTGATGTATATGCACAAGTGGTTTGGTGAATAATACCCTTTGATGAAAGAAATTGAGAAAGTGAGCGTGTACAAAATTCTAGGGCATTATCCGTCCAAACATATTTGACTGAGGAAGAGAAAACATTGTGTACTTCATTAATCAAATTCTTGATCACATCTCCTGCTTCAGATTTATTTTTCAAAAGAAAGACCCATGACACACGAGAAAAATCATCCACTACCACAAGATAAAACCTGCGCCCCTGATGATCAGGAACACGACTATATATCTATATGTAACAACTCAAATGGGGAGCTACTGCTCCGACTCTGATGACTTGGAAAGCTCGACCTATGATGCTTTCCCAACTGACATGCTTCACAACGGAAAGACGAACTAGGAGAGATCTGAGGCAAAAGATGGCGCATTTTCTGGAGCGGAAGCTGACCAAACCGGAGATGCCAGATGTACGGAGAGACTGGTCCGGCAGAATGAGAGGAGACGCCAGCATAGGAATCCCGAACCAGCCGATATAAACCATTCTGCTCAGAGCCACAACCAATCACCTTGCCTGTGAGTATGTCCTGAAAAATGAGAGAAGACAGGTCAAATATAGCACGACAATTCAAATCCTTCGTAATCTGACTAATAGATAGCAAATTCATTGAGAACTCAGGAGCATGTAGGACGTTCTGTAGCTTCATAGTGGAGGATAGGAAGACCTCCCCCTGTCCAACAAGGAGCGAATGGGTACCATCTGCTATCTGCACTGAACGGCCAGGAGGAATGTCCCTGTAGGCTTGTAATCTATCTCTATCTCGGCAGAGATGATGTGTGACTCCTGAATCTATAACCCAGTCATATATATCATGAGATGGTGCGAATGCAGTAGATCTACTTGAGGTACTAGCAGCGGCTGATGAACTGGCAGAGGCAGTGGCAGCAATATCTGAAGAACCACCAGACGAATCACCAGATGAATGTGGCATAATATCTCGGAGACGGGCCACAAGTTCGTCAAATCGATTATCTGCAGTAGACGGTAATGGAGATTGAGAGTGCTCTGCAACACGTGCCGATGCTAGGAACCCATGCTTAGAATAGCATGTCTTCTCCGAGTGTCTTGTGCGGTGACAATAGGAGCATGTCTGACTGAAGCGACCACCCCTTCCCTGGGGTCCATGACCACGTCCACTACCACGACCAGAAGGCGGTCCACCTCTCCCACGCGAGACTGCCATCGCTGATGGGGGTGGAGTAGAAGAGCTGGAGGAAACTTGAATACGACTGAGCCTTCTGTAAACATCCTCCACTGGAGGAATAACTACATCAGCTAGGATCTGGGACCGGGCGGCATCATACTCAGGATCAAGAGCCGCAAGTAGAACACCCACCATAGTGGCGTTCCGAAACGTCTTCTGCTGTTCAGGAGTAGCAGTGAGAGGAATGGTACTGTATAACTTCTCAAACATCCCTCTTAGGGATGTGTATAGGGAATGGAGAGGTCTGCCGCTTTGCTTCATTGTGAAAATGTCATGCTGAAGCTGCAACATCTTTGTCTCATTTCGCACCTGCGAATATGTAGCGGTAAGAATGTCCCACATTGCCTTAGCAGTGGGCTGATGGAGGACGTCGTTAGCAATCTCCATCGTTAATGTACCAGACAACCAGACCTTTGCGTAGGAGTCATCAGCCTCCCATGAGGCATAAATCCCTGTCTTCTCTGCGGGCTCATCCTCGGTAAGAATGTGCTTCTTACCATTCGACTTCATGAGGCTCATGAACTGCATAGCCCAGAGCTCATAGTTAGATCCGTCCATCTTCACTATTGGCACAGGACCTTTGAATGCGCCGGTGGAGGGCATATCGACTTTCGATTCTGACATACTGCCGCTTGGAGAAGAACTAGGGTATGTAGACACGGTGATGAATGTCTACACCAACTGCATCGGATTTGAGTACGTATGTAGATGTTACGCACTCAAATCCATATATCGGACGAAGAGAGGACTAGGGCACACCTTAGAGGAGGTTTATAGCCCTTGCAGCGGCTGGCTGGGTACCGCCTGGGGGCCGCCTAGAGGCTTGCGCGGCAGGCTGGGACGGGACAGCGGCTGGGAGCCGCCTAGAGGCCTGTGCGGCAGGCTGGTAGACCGCCTGGGGACCTAAGGCGGCAGGCTGGGGGCCTCTGGCGGCGGGCTGGGGAAGGGGGCGGCGGGTGTGTAGAGCCCTAGGGCGGCTCTAATACCATGTTGGAAAAGAGTCTTCGATAATCATTCAGGAAAACCCTAGGCTCTCTTATATAGGGAGAGACCTTAAGGGTAAATTACAAAGAGGTCTATAAAAGATAAAGAAATAACGACAAGATACATAAAGTGATAATAATACTAGAAACTATCTCTACAACATCCATATGAACCTTCCTAGGTTGTTCCATGAACTGGCTCACTTTGCTCATGGCAAAGGATATATCTGGCCTGGTGATGGTAACATAGAGTAGTTTCCCAGCTAGCTCTCTGTATCTCCTCTGATCTACCTCCTTAGTATCATCATCATATAGTCTCATACTTGGATCCATAGGAGTAGTAGCAGGTTTGCACCTTATCATGTCTTTCTCTTGAAGATCAGTAACAAACTTTCTCTAGGTCATCACAAGACCACGTTGGTTCTTGGAGAACTCTAATCCAAGGAAGTGTCGAAGATTGCCAAGGTCTTTGGTCACAAACTGCTGACATAGGAACTCTTGGCCACCTAAATGCCCTACTCATCATCACCCGTGACAATAATATTGTTAGAAAATAGGAAGCAGAAGCAAAACATGGAAAAGATGAAGAACAATAATAATACAGCTGGATTTTACGTGGAACCCTACTCCGTAAGGAGCAGGATGAAACCACGGGAGAAGCCCTCAAAGGGCATATGTGTTCATTGCACTTTCTCTCAATGGATACAGGAGGTCTGGGGCTCCTTAGCCGTCACAAAGCCTCCAAGTCCCACCATTGATAGATGTGGGACTAAACAAATAGATGGGGTAAATGGATCCCCCTCCTACAATACAATAGGCGCACATAACAAATACTCCAACACTCCCCCTCAAGCTGGAGCATTGATGAGCCGCAAAATCGGCCCTTTAAGAGTGCTAGATTAGCACTTCAACATGTCGTAGCAGTCGGGCCGATTTTGATCATCAAAGAGACCACCTCATTGATACATGTCAAGTAAGAATGCGATGGTCGTTAATTTTTATTTTACTTGGCAAGAAACCAAGGTCGAACTCAGGGACACGAGCTTCTCTCGTATTGATCGGATTTCTATTTATTTAACTAAGCGTTGAATTAAAGCATATAGGTCAAATTCATGAAGAGACACAACAAGACAATAAAAATAAAACATGCATTTTTTTTAATTTTTTTTATCATGCAAATAAATGCAGAGAAATGCAATGCAAATATGCCCAAAATCAGAATAAATATAATGAGCAGGTTAATGAGAGTCAAATTCAGATTTATTTGAAGTGTCAGATCTAATCGACAAAGTGAGCCAGGCATGAGTACGTAATAAGAACCATAATATTTCATTAAAAATCAAGTCTCTAAGATGAAAGATTAACCATGCCATAAGAAAGTACATCGAACAAGCTCTCAAACGAAACTGAAATCAACTAAAACAGAGGTTCGGTGCTCAAGATATGCAATATGGAAGACAAGGGCATAAATGAAAGAAAACTTGAAATAAACTAGCAGACAGGTCCCTGGAAGGGACGAAAATGTAATAAAAATAAAGTTCGGGACCTTCCCTGTAAATGGCCCACACACACAGGGGCATTTTTGCAATTTTGAAAACCCGCGAGGGTTTTAATGCAAATTACCCATTGTGTGTGTGATCTGCACGTGACGCAGGACCATTCTGCAATTTGAAGAACATTGGAGGGCCTCTACGTAATTTCCCAGAAAGCACGTGCCATGCACGTGCTACTCCAGGCTCGGGACGGCTCGGAGTTAGGCTTGGGCTCGGTGCAGCTTCGACGGAGGTTCGGAGCATACGGACCTCCAGGCTCTGACGCTAGGCTCGGGGGCATTCGGGTGTCGACACGTGGCGAACTGGAGGCCGTTGGATCAAGATGATCCAAAGGCTGCTGAAGTTGATGACGCGGCCTCTTCTGGGCCGTTGGATTATCCCCGGGGAAGGAACATCCAACGGTGGCTGCTTTTTCTCCTCAATCCGTGGCTGGCGGCGAGTTTGGAGCTCCGGCGAGGGAGCTCCATCTCAGCCGCTCTCATCTGGGCACTGTGAACCTCCCTCGAGCTCACGGAAAGATCGTCGATGAAGCTGTGAGCTCGAGGGATGCGTCTGACATCTGGGTTCGGGTCGCCGGAGCTCGGATGTTGAGGACGACCGTGATGAAGTTGGACCCGGCGAGGCTCCGGCCATTGCATATTTGAAGTACCTGCGCTGTTAGGAACGAATAGCCGAAGCCTAAAGTGCGTGCGTGAGTGAAGTGAGAGCTCAAGCGGGTGGAGAATGTGGAGAGCTCGGAGCTCCTCCGCCGTGGATGGCGGAGGAGGTGGGTGACAGTGGTCTGAGGCGTCGATGGATAGAGAAGGTGGTAGAGGGTAGCGCGTGGAAGGGGGAGTAAAGTCGAAACTTTAGAGAGGAGCAATGGAGTGAGGGGATGGCCGGAGAGGCCTGATTATATTGACGAAATCGAAAGAAAATACAAGGGAGGAAGGAGAGAAACTTACCGGAGATCGGCGGAGTGAGGGCTTGGGCTGAACATCACGGTGGATGCTCGGGTCTTCGCTGGACATGGCCAGCCAGTCCATGCAGCTCGAGCGGGCCTGGAGGCACCGCTGCTCCGCCGTTCATGGCGGAGGGTCGCACCGGAGGATATCGTCGTCTTCGCTCAATCCTCCGCCTCCCCCTGTCACAGGGAGACGGAGGAGGGCTGGGCGAACCCTCGCGTAAAGGTGGAGGAAGTGTTTTGACGGAGGGGGCGGCTGATTTAAAGGAAGAGTTCGGTGGTTAGGAAGGTGGGAAGCGTGGGTTTAGAGGTCGATGTGGGGCGACTGGAAGGTTGTCGTGGGTAATGGAGGGATGCGCGGAGGAGAAGGATGACTGGGGGAGATCTAAAGGCGGTTGGCGATGTGAGATGATGGCTGGAGTGGCGAAGAAAATAGGAAGGGGGCGAGGTATGCGCGAGCTGGAAATCGTGGGGAGAAAGAGTCTTCGGGAGGTAGACGAAGATGGTCAACCGTTGGATCTGGTGATCCAACGGCGGGTATTTAGGTGCGGAGGGACGGTGTAGATAGGATCTGGGCGATGCGAACGAAGGGATCAGGCGCTGCCACGTGTCGAGCTGGAGGCGAAGCGCCATCGGGCGGTTTGGATGAGAAGTTAGGTTGATCGAATGGCGGAGACGAGAGGCGAAAGCATCGGCTGTGATGAAAAGGTCGGTACGCGATCGAAGGGCTCCGCAGTCGACACGTGGCGCGCTCTGCGCTGACGAACGGTGATGATCAAGGGGCGGAGAAGATCAATGGCTAAGGCAATAGGCGCGCGTGGAAGGCATCTGACCGTTGGATCAAGAGGCCGATCCAACGGCCAGTTGGAGAGGCGGAAAAGACAAAGACGCCAGGGCCACGTGGCGCACCCAGAACGGGCCACGTGGCCCAATCAGATTTATTCGAGGAATTTTTTTATTTTTGAGGGCCAAGATGGCCGAATTTGAGAAAACTCAAAACATGAAAGTTGTAGATCTTGATGAGATCTACAAGTTTCATGTTGACCAAAACTAGAGATGAGATCAACTGTAGCCTCCAAATATTTTTAAGGGTATCTTTAAGTCTAAAAATACCACTGATTATTGTTTTGCCATTTTTTTGTGGTTTTTAATTTATTGAGGACTCTGTTAATTATAGGACATTAACAGGGTTTTATTGACAAAACTTTAAGCAAGGGGGTTAATTATAGGAAATAAAGATGATGAAACAGAGGTTCATCAAGCATGCAATGCTCAGCTTGGACAAACAGAAAGAGACTCAACTCAACGCTACAGGACACTACGGACAATATCAACCCAACGCGCAAAACTGCTGCTCTCGAGGACGTTGCTTCTTATGCCGTGCAGGTGAGGAGGACGAACGGGCTAGAGTATAAGTCAACTGAAGACTCGGAATATGACCATCGAGTCTGAAACTACGTCTAGAGTCTCCTCTCGGAGTACTGGGTCTCTCCCATCTGGCTTAGAAAATGGTGCTCTACTCTGGAGTACCTATGATACCACATAAAAACTCTGGCCTGACAACAAGAAAAATGATGGGGACCACGAAACTGAAGACCGCACACTCGTGCGTGTCTGAAACTGAAGACTCGGAAATATCTGGCGTCGAGTCTGGACATCTGCTGTAGAGTCTGAATAATCCGGCTGGTCTGACGAATCTGCAATCTGGAGAAGAGCTGTGACTCTACATATATACTCCCCCTTTCTCCCATACTTGTCGGACAATGAACATCGACAAAGTTGGGAGCAGACAAGATAATACATAAAATGTTGGGAATAAAACATTACTTTAGCCGATAATCGTTTTTTTTGGCTTTTCGTGGCTACTTCCTTTTTTTGCAATTTGCGTACGGCTTTTTTTCTTGTACGTGCCTCTTTCTTTTCAAATCAGATTTTTTAACAACTCATGGTCAAAAGAGCCCAAAATAGCCCCCCCCTCTCTCTCTCCTTTTTTTAAACAAACATTTTTTTTATATTGGACCTCTTCTTTTTTTATCTGACCAATTCCCCCTCTTTTTTTGGGTAAAGGTTGCCCCTTCATATGCGTCACAATTTTTTCCCTTTTAAAAAATGGGCCACGGAGCCCTAGTTCCCATGATGGGAACCTTTCTCGTATAAGATATGCCGCCCCAGGGGGCACTGCGCCGCATGCGCCTGGGCGAGCTCCCTGGAACCCTAGCGGGCGCGTCTTGGAGGTAGCCGCGGCTTGGGCGACACACTTGTGATCAGGGGGAGGTCGATCGGAAGGAGCCGCAACTTGGAGCCGTCGGGAGGCGCGCGCGCAGAGGTGGAGCCACATGGAGGTCTTCTGTCGCTGTATGGAGGAGCGCTGCCTCTGTGATCTGGAAGAAGGGTTTCTTGCACCCTGCACGTAAGAAGGATGACGCCGCCAGCGGGAGATTGGGGTTGCGAGGGAGGAGGCTTCGACGCCTCCGCCTTGAATCGCCTAGAGAATCTGTGCCGCCTCTATGGTTTGCTGGAAAAGAGCACATTTGGGCTCGCCGCTTTGGTCTGCTAGAAAGAGGCACATCGGGGGCTTGATGGTTGGGGGTGCGGGCGCTGGGGGGGGGGGGGTTTGCGCGTGTCAAGTCTGAAGAGCCCCGCCGCCGCCTTCCTTGGAGTCTGATGTCGGGAGGCGCGATGGAGAATAGAGGCGCGATGGAGCTCGCACGCGCTGCTTGGCGAGAGAGGGGCGCGCGAGGGCGTAGCAGGACAACGTCGCCTGGAGAGCGTCGAGAAGAGGAATCGCACCACGATCTGATGCTGACTTGCCTTCAGATCTAGGGTTTCTAGGAGAAACACTTGTTGATTTCGATGACTCATGGAACTGGAGAAGTTGTGTTGGAATGCGTAATGGAAAAGTTGATCGAACATGTTGCGTTGATCTTGTGCATGCTGGAACTAATCTTGAATAATATATGATAATAATCTTTTCTGAACAAATCTTCATGAACATAAAGCCAAAAACTCGAATCACGGAAAAATAAAGAACATACACATCCTCGAGAATCGACCCGCTCTGATACCATGTTAGAATATAGGAAGCGGAAGCAAAACATGAAAAAGATGAAGAACAATAAGAACACATCGGGATTTTACGTGGAACCCTAACTCCGTAACAAGGCTTTAAAATGTCGGTTTCGGTCACCATTTCGGTATCGACTAAAATAGAATTTCGATGGAATTTCGACCGAAATTTCGGTCATTTCGATCAATTTTTGTACTAGGACCCCCATATTTCGATCATTTCGGTCGAATTTCGGTTGGATATCGATATTCGACAGAAATTCGATCGAATTTCGCTGAAATTTGAAGCCATGCTCCGTAAGGAGCGGGATGAAACCACGGGAGGAAGCCCTCAAAGGGCGTATGTGTTCATTGCACTTTCTCTCAATGGATACAAGAGGTCTGGGGCTCCTTATATGGCCTTCACAGAGCCTCCAAGTCCCACCACTGGTAGATGTGAGGCTAAACAACTGGATGGGGTATCCATTTACCCTCCTACAACACAATAGGCGCACATAACAAATACTCCAACAAATACCATCATCATAAACGAGAATAGCAGCAATACCTCTCTGTGTCCTCTGGACAAAAAGTAAAGGAGCGCAGTGGACCGGGCAAACCCATGATGTTGTATCAATTCTGAAAGCTTTTGGTACCAAGCTCTGGGACTCTGTTTTAGGCAGTAAATCTTCTTGTGGAGCCTACACTGCGACTCCCCCTCAGTAGTAAACCCTGGTGGCTGCTGCATATAAACCTCCTCCTATAGATCTCCATAAAGAAATGCATTCTTCACATTGAGTTGGGAAAGAGACTAGTCCCATGAAACAACAACTGATAGGAGAATGCGTAATGTTGAGTGTCTGACCACTAGAGAGAAGGTATCCTGATAATCCACCCCATTAGTCTTGGTGAATCCACGTGCTACAAGCCTTGCCTTGTAGCGACCACACTGCCATCCGTTCGTTGCTTCACCGTAAATATCCATTTGCACCCCACAACAGATGCACCTGGAGGGGCAGAAACAACACTCTAGGTACCACGAGACTGCAAAGCGGCCATCTCCTCTTCTATGGCAAGTCACCTACTGTTATCCTGCATGGCTTCCTAATATGTTCGTGCTATAGTAATAGCTGAGAGACCCATAACAAACTTCATGTATTCCTCTGAAAGATGGTCCAAGGAAACATGCACAGTAGAGGGTACGTAGCATAGTTGCGACAGGGCTTCCTTAAGGCAATAGTTACATCGAGGTCATTAGCCTCTCTGTTCTTTGTTATCAGATTCTCTTGTATGATATCCTGTGGATCAAGCATAACACCAATGCCATCAGTAGAAACAATGTGTTCACTACATACCTGGGGTGTTCTGGATGACTGGGAAGGTACAGGAGCAGAGGATCGAGTAAAGGACCTGCGAATGTAAAAACGAGGTAGGAACTAAGTCATGATAGACAGAGGTGGGATGAGGAGGTTGAGGAGGAGGCGGTGGAGGAAGAGGTGATTGAGACTCAACATGAGGACTTGTTGGTGGAGATATCGGAGGTGGAGGAACGAAGATATTCTCACCGGAGTCAGCATTAGACAACCTGTTACTTGTAGGAGAAAAATACATAATAGACTAAAAAATGTGACATCGACACTTGCATAATATTTTCTCCCAACATCATCAAAACATCTATACCCTTTTTGGGTGTGAGAATAGCCAACGAACACACATTTGATAGCTCTAGGAGAGAGCTTGTCACGACCAGGAGTAAAATTGTGGACAAAGCCACATATCAAAGACTCTGGGGGTAAGTGAGAATAAGCCCTCAAGAAACACAATCAAGAAAGGAACTTTTTCTCCAAGCATAGTGGACGGCATGTGGTTCATTAAGTAACATGCAGTAAGAACCGCATCACCCCAGAAAGAATGAGGAGTACGACTCTGAATCAAAGGAGTCCTTGTGATATCCAAAAGATGACGATGTTTGCATTCAATATTATCGTTCTGTTGTGAAGTGTAAGCACACAAAGTTTGATGAACAACACCAATAGATTTGAGGAAGTCCGATAACTGTAAAGTAGAAAACTCCAAGGCATTGTCAGTGCGAATAAATTTTACATTAGTAGAAAAAAATATTTTTTAATCTCAATAAGGAAATATTTGATAACAGGACCAGCTTCAGACTTTTTCTTCATCAGAAATACCCAAGATAATCTAGAAAAATCATCTACAACGACCATATAAAACCGATGCTCCTGATGATCAGGAATACGACTAGGACCCAAGGTTTAAAAAAGCATGAGGCGGTCCGAAGCATTTTCTCTGAAATTGAGGCGAGGCATAAGCCTTGAGGCATTCAAGGCATAAGCCTCAATTTTTGAAAAAAATTAAAATTAAAGCAAAATACATTGAAAAAAATATATAATAATATTAAACTTTCCCAAAAATACATAAACAATAACTTAAAACTAGTAAAAGATACAATACATAAGCGATGAAGGCATTAAAGTTCAAAAAAATTAATACTAGGTCAATATTATACGGAATATGAAGTTCCAACTCCAACTTCAATGATTCTATATGAGTATTGAAATAAGTCTATACTTAATGCTAAAGTACAACAGAAACCATATTTTTTACGAACGGTTCTAATTCTATTTTGCTATTCACAATAAAATGTAATAATTATTTTACTTCATGTTTTACTTTTCAACCTTGCTTCTTCATATATGTGATAACTATTCTAAGATTTACAACTCATACAACCAAATAACAACATTAAGTTGCAAACTTGAACTAATATAATATATTTATCACAATTCAAACTCAAATCTATGTGCAGCAGAACTAGTATGTGTAGATGTATGATAAATTGAACATGATGTATACAAGATCATTGAGCTTCTTTTGTTTCTAGCTATCTTTTCTTTTTTTTGCATGGATCTATATATAGAAATATGCAACTATGCAAGGCTTAACATGAAAACATAAACACAAACATAAAAAGAACAATGCTTAGGTAAAAATAGGGTCGAGTGCAAAGCAAATATTCAAAAAATAAAAAAGGCATCCAGCTCGAGGTTACGCCTCTGCCTCGCCTCGATCGCCCCGCGCCTCGAACGCCTCAAGCCAGGTCAAGGCGTACGCCCCAACCCCAAAGACCTGAGGCGTGCGCCTCGGGGCGATTTTGGCGTGCCTCGCCTCCAGGCCTACGCCTTTGCGCCTCGAGGCGCCGCTTTTTAAAACAATGCTAGGACCCCATATATTAAAGTAAACTGACTCAAATTGCTGACCATTGTGATGACTCTGACGACTTGAAAAAGAGGAACGATGATGCTTCCCAAGCTGACATGCCTCACACTACAAGCTAGTACGAGTGGAGAAGGACATGACATGGCCTTTGCAGAGGAAGGTGTCCAAAGCGAAGATGCCACGGAAACGGGGGAGACAGATCAGAAGGGATAATAGCAGCCCATGCACAAGGAGACTGGACAAGTCTGTAAAGTCCCCTTTGCTCACGACCACATCCAATCACCCTACCCGTCAGTATGTCCTGAAACACAAGAGAAGAAGGATCAAATATGGCACGACAATGTAAATCTTTTGTAATCTGACTAATAGACAAAAGATTCATCTGAATTGCTGGAGCATGCAAGACATTTTGCAAATGCATCAAAGGAGCTAGAATAATTTCCCCTATCCAACAATGGGTAGATGAACCACATTGGCATTCACCACTGATCTACCCGGAGGGATAGACCTGTAAGAAGTAAATTGTGCTCGATCGCCACACATATGATGGGATGCTCCAAAGTCCATGATTTAGTTAGACAAATCTGAACTGTTGCTACTGGTAAAGGCATAAGCAATACCTGACAAGCTCGAAGAGGCTCTAACAATATGTGCGAGATCTGAAGAACCTGCAGGCGAAGTAGTAGGAGTAGTCATCATCTCTCGCAGCCTGGAAACATTATCATCAAAGTGTATTTCATGCACCGAAGCAGGTGTAGAAGTAGGCCCGGTCTGCTCAGCAACTCGAGCGGAGGTCGGATACCCATGCTTCTGATAGCATGTCTCCTCATAATAACCAGGACGATGGTAATGTGAAAATGGATCTCGCCGACGACCTCCTCCTCCACCACATGGTCCTTGGCCACGGAACTGCGAAGTACCCCCTCTGCTACGAGAGGCTGCCATAGCAGGAGTTTGAGCCACAATAGTAGATGTAGTAATTCTGCTCAACCTCTTGTAAACCTCGTCCATCAGAGGTATCGTCTCTCTAGTAAGAAATTGAGTACGTGATGCATCGTACTCAGAGTCCAGAGATGACAAAAATACTCTTGTCATAGTTGCATTTCGATACGACTGTTGTTGCCCAATGCTCATAGTAATAGGCATGAAGCTATGCAAACGCTCAAACATGCGAGAAGTGGCATGAAGAGGTCGACCATTCTGCTTGGTCGAAAAAATATCAAACTGCTAATGTAAAATGTTTCTTTCATTTTTCGTCTGCCCATACGTGGCTGCTAAGATATCCCATATAACCTTCGTTGTGGGTTGATTGATGATATCATTGGCAATCTTCGTGGTGACCGTCCCAGGGGAGCCAAATGCGAGCAGAGGCACCATCGTGCTTCCAAGAAGCATTAGCCCCCAATCTTGTCCTCTGGCTCTGGATCCGTCAGAATGTGCTCCTTGTTATGGCATTGCATCAGGGTGCGAAACTGCATGGACCACAACTCGTAGTTGGACCCATCCATCTTTACGATGGGAGCCGGGCCCTTGAAGGCACCGGATGAAAAAACATCACCCTTGTTCTCTAACATGGTAGCAAGTACGCCGAAATCCGGGACAAAACCGAGGAGTAGACCGCTATAAATGAGTCTACCTATCACATATAGAGGATTGGTTGTATTTGTAGACTCATACAACATCCTCATCTCCTGTTGTTGTAGGCTAGGTCGTACGGGTGCAAAGGGCAGCGACACACACAGATGCACGTGGATGCACTAAAGGTGCACACTGATGCATGTCGAATGCACGTACGTGCACACAGATGCACGCAGATATGTGCATATGCGTGTTGGTGCGTAGATGTGCACACTGGTGAGCGATGCGCGTGAGGCGCAGGCACTGGAGCAAGGCGTGATGCGTGCTGGTGCGCAAGGGGCGCGCGGGGGGGGGGGAGCTAAAGTAAGGCGCAGGTTGTGCCGGCATCGTGGCGCACTAAGGGAGGGGCGGCGCACGCGGGGGGAGTGTGGGTGGAGGCGGCGCGAGGAGTGGGTAGGGTTAGGGTGTGATACATGAACCCTGTTCTAGGACCGTTGCTCTGATACCATGTTGGAAAGAATGAATGACTTGTTTATTCATGAGACCCTAGGGCTCTCTTATATATGAGAAAAATCTTGGGTAAATATCAAGAGAGGTACATAAAGAAATAAATAAGAAATAACTCCAAAGATATACATTAATCTCAACAGTAACCATATGTACTGTTGAGCCCATTAGAAGGGGCGTCTGATGTCCCCCCTTCTCCACCTGTGCTACCATACCGTATCATCATGGGGGTATGAGCTAAACTAAACATACAACACAATATCAGGAATAAGAAACACAATATAAACTAAATGAGCAACACAACATATATCATAGACTACACAACATAGCATGAATATAAGAACGGAAGGGAGAATGAGGAAGGGTGAGAGACGTGGAGCACGGAGTTGGCGAGAGAGCTTCTGGGCGGAGGTGAGGAGGGAAACTCGAAGGTGTGAGCGGGAGGAGACGCTGCTTCGTGAGGAGCGTGCACAACCAGTAGATGGAGTTGGTGTTGGAGGGTGGAAGGTGGTGTCTCATCGGAAACCCGGACATCGCTGTTTCAGATGCGGGGGGCGGGGGCATCTTGGTTCATCCCGTGCTCTCCCTCCCTGATGCATCTCATGTGGTGGTGTGGGTTACCGTTGTAGTCAGTGTGTGGCGGCGGGTGGCATGGCGACCCCAGTTGGCTCGATCGTGGGGGATCGTGGTCCTGAGGAAGCAAAGAAGCACGACTCTACTCCGGGCTCTGAGAGGGCGGGTGGGGGTCCCGATGCGGGTGACGTTTCCTTCACCGAGGAAGGGTATAACCGGTCTCTTGGTGGGATTTTCGTTGGAGGGTTCGACAGAGCACCGACTAAGTTGATGGTGGAGGAGGAGCTCTCGCGCTGCTTCAATGGCGAGTTTGAGGGCGGCGTAGTTTGGATGGGAGCGGGCCGGTTCTGTGCTCGTGGTCTGACAGGTCAGCAGAAGGAGGCTCTGCTGACCTCCGAGGCGGGAGGAGCCGTCGTTCGGAGGCTGCCAAGGTTCGCTGATGGTTTTGTTGAACGACCCGTCATTCGGGTGACGCAGATCCGCGGGGCACCCTTCTTGTCGCGGGCGGTCCATGCGTTGGGTCCAGCGCTGAAGCATTTGGGTGTGGTGTTAAGAGTCTTGGAGGACGGTGCTACGTCGGGCAACGACCCGGAGGTGACGATGGTCTTGATGGAGTGCCCTCTCGGTGTGGCTCCCGTGTCGAAGGCGGTCTTGGAGGTTGGTCGCTTCTCCTTCAAGGTGCAGGTCCGGCTCCTTGCTCCTCTACCGCCGCCAAGCCGTGCGAGGACCGAAGATGTCGCTTCCGCTTCTCCTCGGGGAGGGGAATGGTCGCGTGTGGTTGCGGCATGGCTCGATTCTTCAAGAGTTTCTGGACTGGTGGATCGGGAACCGTTCTGCCAGGGTTCCCGCGCTTCTTCTGCGTCGAACGGGCTTCCTTTTTGTGCTGCAGGGGATCATTTGGCGCTTCCGCTTCCCTCGCACGTCGCAGGTTTGGAGCCTCGGATCCGGATCCTGCAGGCGGATCTCCTCCTCACTTCGCGGGGGATTGGAGGTCCGGTTTTCACTCGGATCGCGGTGTCGGGTGTTTCGTGCCCAAGTACGGGCGGTTTTAGGTCGGGTAGCATGCCTGATTCGGGGCAGCTTTTGACGAGTGGCTTTCTTGATGGATTCATCGATTCACCTCTGATTTGGGGGGCTTTGGGGCTCCAGTACTCGGGCTTTTTCCAGTAGGAAAGGAAACCGAGTCGTGATAGCAGTGACGATCCTTCTGAACGAGGTACTGAGAATTTGGTGTCGACTTTCGTTGGATATGTTGTTTATGGTTCGCCCTCCCGGGTAGTTCTATGGCTGCCCCGGGGAGCACGAACCAGGAGGAGGAGCCCGCTGGTGCCAGAGGTGGAGGGAGTTCGTCCACTGGACAAGTCGGTGAAGTGGTGGTAGATAAAAGATCCGGGAAAAGATACCGAAGAAGGCAACGTTCCAGGGCTACTGTGGCGGAGCCTGCACCGATCTCCGAGCTGGAAGCAAAGGTTGCGGAGGCGGCGAGAGTGGTGAGATTGGGGGGAGGGGTCAAACATGGGTATAAATGAAGGTTATCTCCTGGAACGTAAGGGGTCTGGGTGACCCGGAGAATAGGCGGGTTCTGTGGTCAAGGTTCATGGAGTGGGGTTGCGATGTTGTCTTGTTGCAAGAAATCAAGTTGGAGGCAATCACAAATATGGCGTGGTAGTCCTTTGGTGCGGGAACGGTGTCAGCTTTCAGTTCAATCGGAGCGGTTGGCTCTGCCGGCGGAGTGCTTGTCACTTGGAAGGGTTCGACCTTCGCTCAACGGGTGGAGTTGAGAGGCACTCATGTCCTCACAGTTCTGTTGGAGTGCCTTTACTCGGGTACGGTGTTTGCTCTCTCATGTGTTTATGGGTCGTGCCAGGCTTCAACGCGTCATCAGCTGTGGGCGGATTGGAGAGCCGCTAGGGAGGCTTTCTGGGGGGGACCTGTGGTTGGTGGGAGGGGACTATAATGTTACTTGCTCTCTTCGGATAGGCCGAGATTGAGGGGAGGTCAAGACCCCGACTCTGAGGACTTCGTGGAGGTGGTGGATTCCTTTGAGCTGGAGGTTTTGGATGCAGCATGCACAAAGTGTACATAGAGAAACACTGGCTCCAAGTCTCGTCTGTATTGGTTTCTGGCATCGCCGGAGCTTTTTTGGAGATTTTCCCTTTGTCATTTATTTCTAGCAGACCCTGGACTAGGTCGGATCACACACCCGTTCTGTGGGACTCCAGTGATCTCTCACCCCCTCGTGGCTTCTTCCGATACGAGAAGGCTTGGCTGCTTGAGGATTCTTTCCGAGACCTGGTCGTGTCGCATTGGTCTTCGGTATCTGTTACTGGTTCGGCGGCATCGAGATTTGTTCAGAAGTTGGGTTCCTTACCGGTGCGGTTGTGCGTTTTTGAAAGAGAGTCGAGAGAGGCCTGCCTCACGGTCAGAGGGGCAACGGAGAACGAGGTTAGCCTGGTGGACGCCCTGGAGGATGACATACCACTGACTGAGGACGAATTGAGGCAGAGAGTAGAGGCGTAGAGGAAGATACTCGACGAGGACAAGAAGAGGGTCATCGAGTGGAAGCAGAGGTCATAGCACATGTTGCTTAGGGAGGGGGATGCGAACACGGCTTTCTTTCACAGAGTAGCTAGTGGGAGGCATCGGGGAAACGCCATCAGGTCAGTGGTCATTGATGGAGTAAGAGTGGATGGCAACAGGGAGATGGTGAGAGTGATTGCGGACCATTTTCAGGAGGTCTCCGCGAGAGGTGCAGGCAGACGTTGGAGGTGGATTGGTTTGGGCGTCGCACAGTTGTCGGACGCTCATGCGTCTAGCTTGACTCAGGCGGTGGCCATGGAGGAGTTGAAGGGGCGGTGTGGAATCTCAACGGGGATGGCGCACAGGGGTCGGATGGTTCCTCGTTTCTTTTTATAGAGAGTTCTGGGATTTGGTCGGTAGGGAGGTGCTCGATGTGGTGGTAGAATACCGCTGCTGCAATGCAGGTTTTGAGCGAGTAAATAAGGCTCTGGTGGTACTCCAAACTATGAGGGAGGGTGCTGAAAGGATTGAGGAGTTTCTGCCTATTGCAATCTCCAACGCACTGTACTTGATTGTAGCTAAAGTCTTCGCAACTAGATTGAGTAGGGTGCTGGAGCACATTATTTCCCCTTTTCAGTCGGTCTTTGTATCGGGGAGGCAATTAGCGGAGTGCTTGGTTTAGGCGTGTGAGATTATTGCTGATTGGAAGCAGAGCGTGAGGAAGGCGTTGCTTTGGAAAGTGGATTTTGCAAAGGTTTATGACACGGTGGACTGGCATTTCCTCTGGGCGGCAATGCATAGGAGAGGCTTTCCGGAGATCTGGATATTATGGATGAAGCGATGCGTGACCACCGCGGCAATGACCGTCCTCGTGAAGGGGCGCCCAGAGGGAGGATTCTTCCAGCTGCAGAGAGGAGTGAGACAGGGATGCCCTCTTGCTTCCTTGCTCTTTATCATCGTAGCAGACGTTCTTGTTTGTGTGGTTGACCGGGTGCAACACAGTGAGATCACTTGTGGCTACTCGAGGGATGGGCTGAGGATCCCTCTGCTTCAGTATGCTGATGACACTATTTTCTTCATTGAGGGGGGCCTTGGTGAGGCTAGTGGCATGGCAGCTATGCTCGAGCTTTTTAATGAGATGTCGGGATTGCTTCAAAATGCCAGTAAGTCCAAGGTTTTTCCGTTCTCTTTAATTGACGAGGAGGCGGGTCTTTATGGGCAAGTAATGGGAACGGAGTGCGCCAGTCTTCCCATTCACTACCTGGGAATTCCGCTGGCCACTGACAGATCAAAGTTAGCGGATTGGTTGCCGCTCGTCGAAAAGATGGAGAGGAGGTTTGCGGGGTGGAAGGCGGCGATCCTCTCTAAGGGAGGGCGCCTGGTGATCCTGAAGGTGGTGCTCTCAGCTATACCAATGTACTTCTCCTCCACGAGGCTCATGCCGACTGGTAGTGGTATTAGAAGGAGGTTAGAAGAGCTGATGCGGTGTTTTCTTTGGGGCAAGAGCGGTCAGCGGTCCGTTGGTATTCACCTTGTCAATTGGGAGGCTATCACGCTCCAGAAGTGCGAGGGCGGACTTGGGATCAGACGTCTGGACGCGCTTAAGGAAGCCCTCTTGCTGAAGTGGGTGGTCAGGATCTGGGGGAGCGGGGAGGATCTTTGCACCACTCTTATTCGTCGGATTTACGCGGTTTCTGGTGCTGCGCCGGTGGGCAGTACCCAGGGGCTAAAGCCCTCGCCTTTTTGGAGGGGTATTTTGGCAGTCATCCCCAACTTTTGGGCTTTGTTCAAGCCGGTTCCGGGTAACGGGACGAGCTTTGCTTTTTGGAAGGATGACTGGATGGATGGGGGAGCTTTGTGTGATCGCTTCCCGCGTTTGTTTGCTTTGGCGGCGGACCCGGAGGTACGTGTTGCCTCCTGCTGGACTGAAGGGAACTGGATGTCGTTGTTTCGTTCCAATTTTTTGGATCAGCGCATGGAGGAGTTTATGCTATTGCTTGACTCGCTTAGGGTGGTGAGAGGCCCTTCCGAGGAGCGGGATCATTGGGTGTGGCGCGGGAGTACTTTCTCCATGAGAAAGGCATATATGGCGATTTGCAGGCCCCCAGCCTCTCTTTCGGTCGAGCTGGCGAGAGACTACGGTTTCTTCTGGGGACTGGGCCTTTCCGAGAGGATTGGCTTTTTCTTGTGGTTGTTCAAGAGGAAGAGACTGATGACGCGTGATCGTTGTGCAAGGCTGCTTGGGGTGGTCTCTGACAGATGCCTTCTGTGTGGGGTGGGGATTGAGACGGTGGAGCATCTCTTCTTTTCGTGTCAGGGGTCGGCACCTATTTGGGATGACCCTGAGCTGGGCTGGGTCAACACGGAGAGCCTTGTGTCTTTCTGTGGTAGCTTGGTAGCGGCCAAGCATCGTTCGAGGAGGGAGCTGCTTCGCCCAGTTGATGTGGTCTGGGCCTTTTGGCTGGCTAGGAATGCTCTTTTGTTCTCTGGTCAAAGGTTTTATAGGGAGAATATTTGTACCCAGGTGTCGGGTTTGTTAAACTTGTGGATCGGCTAGAACGCCTCTTTGTAACTGATAATTTTTAGCTCTTCTTTTTATTAATGCATCTTTGGGGTGGACACCTATGAGTGTTTTCCCCTTGTTTGTCTTCAAAAAAATAGCATGAACATAAACTACGCAACAAAAAATAAAATGATATGCAAAGGAACATTAACATAAAATGTGAGATAAAAATATCCTAACCTAGCTACTTACCAACATTGAATACTACGGTACACATACACCATAATCAAATGTAGCATAACATAAGGAAATATGAAAAATACGTCGGCTATCGACTACCTATTGCAACCCCCACAAGGGGGTATTTGAACCCTGGTCTTTTGGGTAGTAAACACACTGCACTACCACCAGACCATTTAAGTGGGTACTAAAAAAGAAAAAACCTAACTGGGGGAGTCTTGTGCAGCGCGAGCTGGAGAGGGGCTGCTGAGAGGAGAGAGGACTCGCCAAAGGGTCTACGATGTGGTGGAAGGGCATGCGTGGATGATGCTGGTGTGGACAGTGAATGACGGAGATGCAAGAGGTATGTGATGATCTCTGAGAAGGTTTTGGTGATTCCGGGATGAGGTAGAACAATATAAGTGAGGAGATGGCTTACTGAGCCCTACTTATTTATAAGCGGGGAGTCGGTAAACCCATTTTCAGGTATCCGGATGTGACCTAAATAAAACCCTAATCTAAAAATTAGCTGACTAGGCGACCCGAGTAGTCGGTCGATCAGGCCTAGTTGAGTCAGTAGCCAATCGAGTTGACTAATCAGACGGACTTGTTAGCCTAGTTGCTTGATTTTTATAATCTTGTCGGCAACATGTCCCTTCTTGGGATTGGTAAAAAATGACACCAACATCGAGATTTAAGGTCATGTTTAAAAGTACTTGCATGACCTTAATACATTTCACGTATAATAAATGAAAATTGACTTAAAATGTATAATTTTGACATAAAGAACATTGGTAATTTAAATATCAAAGAACTACACGCACTTTTTATCAACTTGTATACAATTTTTGTGAAGATTATCTTTTTTTTTCAAAACTGGCACCCTTATATTTTCTGTCAAGAACACATATCCCCACCTTTTTCATATTTGACTTTTTCATATTTTCCCAGTGAACCCTACATAACATTCATATTTATGCTATCAGTCCGGGAAACTCTACTAGCCTTCTCCAATCCCCTCCATAAACTGTATCGTATCATCAGCATATTGCAAAATAGGGATGGAAACGTCACCGCTTCGGAAGCACGTGCAAATGCACCATCCTAGGTCAATCTTATCATCACTGTTAGCGCGTTAGCAACAATCACAAAAAGAAGAGGTGCCAAGGGGCAACCGTGGTGCACCTCCTGTTGATGTTGAAAATAGCCTCCCTCCGTACGCCTATTAACCATAATTGTATATGAGGCCTTCGTGATGCACCTCTTTATCCAACCAACCGAACTTTCTGGAAAACCTCTATGCTGCAACGAGGCCCATAGGAAGCATCAGTCAACACAATCATATGCCTTGGAAAAGTACACTTTCCACACCATGCCCCTCATGTGATTCCTCTTCTACTCCAACATCGTTTTAGATGCAAGCACAAGCCCATCTGCTATATGTCTGCTCGGAACAAATGATGTCTGCTATGGAGAAATGATTGTAGTATCCAAACAATACTAAGGTGATTGGCTATTACATTGGCAATGATACATGGGATAAAGCAATTGGCTGGAGATCCTTAATCCTGCTAGTCTCCTCTCATTTAGGAAGTAAGGAAAAAAGAGCCTTATTAAGCCGCTCAATACCAAAATTGCCTCGCCTGAACTTTTGAAGAACTGCCATAAGGTCATCGTTTATCTCAAAACTCTCTATAAAACCATACCGGAAAACCATCTGGATGGGGGGCCTCGCCCGCATTATCTGAAAAACCGCCTTTTTGAGCCTGCTTCGCATCGAATTCTGCCTTCAACTCATTTTCGAGTATGTGAAATACAGTTAATTCCCCTACATTGCCAACCCCACTCGACCAGGGTGACCCTTTACTAAAAGAATGGAAATGAGAACGCATACCTTCATCTCGCCATGAAGCTGCCTTCCATCCATTGTGATCGAGTGATTGAACTTTCTGCTTCTACCACTGGTCATGGAATGAAAAAAACGTCTATTGGCATCCCCCTCTTTAAGCATGCGCTGACGAGATCTCTGCCTCTACTTAACTTCTACTTTCCTATATTCCATGTGAATCATCTGAAGTTGGTTGATCCTCTCTTCAATATCCTCTGCACTCAACTCACAATCGTCCTCTAACTTGTCTAATCGGCGTACCTCCTTCTGTGCAATGGTTAATGTTGTGACACTTGGACCGAATCCTCCTGTTGTACTCCATCAAGTGCTTCCTGAGTTCCCCGAACTTAGCTGCCAACCGAACAATGGTCGACACGATTGGATGACACTCTCCAAAAATCCTTCACCATATCCCATAGTCCTATTTCGATTAGCAAACACATTCGAATATGAAAAATGGCTTAACTTGACATCCTCACCAAAAGTCGAGAGCAACGGCGTATGATCTAAGTGTGTACGTGGTATTGCCCATGCACTAGCCAACGGGAATGACTGTATCACCTCGATGGAGAACAAAATGCAGTCAATGCATGATCACGATCTGGAGTTCCTCCACGTGTAGTGACACCCAATAGCATTTATGATCCCCAGCTGCAACTCAGTGATCAACTTAAGTAGTTCCTATGATCTTGCATCGAAACTGCCTGCATTCTTGGTCTGTCCTACAGATGCAATGCCACATTAAAACCACCATTGACAATCCTTGCCTTTGAAGGGAACATACGAACAAGGTGAATGTCATCCAACTTTTCAGTTCAGATATATATATAACACATTTGTCAATCGTAGATTTTTGTAAAAGGGTCCCTTTTGTCATGTGCCTGTCGACATACACGTAGCATCGAAATCGAATGTTTGCATCAGATCGTACGCATGGCATCAAAATCGAATGTCTGCATCAGATCTCTGCCTCCTCCAACACATATCGATCTCAGATCCACCCAATCACCATCCTACTCGATGCACCAACTAAATCAATCACTTTGAACTCCGAACAATACCTGTGTCCAATATCCCTCCAATTATATTCCATCCCATGAGGAATTTTTGTTTCATATAGCATCACGACGTCTATCTTCGACTCCTTAACAAGACGACATAATTCCAATCTCTTCTCTGGCCTCTCGAGGCCTTTTATATTCCAAGTTAGGACGCTCATTCTGAACAATTGCGGAACCCTTGCGGTGGAACCACCGCCAAACATGCTACGAGTTCTCTGCTGCAAGACTCCTCTAACTGCAAGCTCCCTTGGCCTCTTGCACCTCTAGATTTTGTAGTCTTGCTCTCTCCGCTGTTGATCTCTTTCTGCATAGGCTATCCCCCCCCCCCCTTCGACTTCTTGTATACATATACCATCATGTCAGCTTCCACCCTCGTAGCCCCATCCAATGTATTTATCGTGGATTAGGAAAAGGAGCCCTCGTCGAGCAACCATCTATGGTCTAAAGACCCCTTACTTTGGTAAAATAAAAACATCCTCTTCTGTTCTTGAAATATCCTCCGTTTAGGTCTAGATTTCCATGCACCTCATATTGCCTCTCCTTCAACCTATCGTCTTAATGAAGTTCTCTCGACTACCCCATCCTCTGCTAGTTCCCTTCGAAGAAGCTCCTCTATTCCTGCCAATGGCATGTGGGGTTGCCCAACACTCCAACTTACCACATTCAATGCAACAACCCCACCTCCAATCGTTTGCCCGACAGATCCCCAAGTATCACACGTCGATGAGCAACTGTCAACCATATGGCTCCCAATGGCCTTGGTAAAAAGCCATGAACCCTGACCTCGTATATTCTCTGCCTGCAGAACCTGGTTTTCCCCATTCCATATGGGTCGAGAATCCATCAGATCCCACCCATCGCCCTTTGATGGGTCCTTTTGATGCTCCATCTAGCGAACCTGGTATTGTTTCCCACGAGCTCAAGTCCACCAAATGGTCCATTGTTTTCTTCGCCGGGAAATTTTCAAATCCGCTACAAAGTCTGCACGAGTTCTTTTGAAGATCAGGTTCTGGCCGCAGAGGATTCGGGTCAATTAGAGGATCGGGTTGTGCCCCCAAAAGAATCAGGTCATCCATAAGCCCAAGATTCGCACCCAAAGGATTCAGGTCCAAGGCATAAGCCATCGTAATGTCCAATACTAAATCCATCGTTGGATCTGCCTCTGGATATGGATTCTCCTCCAACAGATACATGCCATATTGCGTCAGCTTGGAACCCATAAAACCCGTCGAAATACCTGAATCTCTAATCTATGTATCCATCATCAATACATCTTTCGAGGAGCGGTGTGGCCCTCATGGATGTTTCGAGAATCGCCATTCTCCCAAGACTGTGTGGCACAAGGAGGCACACCTGTACCTCGAGAAAGCAGAATTCCAAGTGTCGCATCACTCCAACTCCCATCTTCCTCGGTGTCATCGATGCACCGTCGGTGAGCCTTATCTCCAGGGGCCAAGTAGTCCTCACCTCCAACAGGAAGAATGTCTTCCCCAACCGTAACTGTATACTGGACTGCAAACTCGACCCTTGGATTGCGGCCTCAACAACAGTTCCTTTTGACAACTTGTCGATATGATGTAGATAAACTTCCCACTATCCGCAAGAACCCTCCCCACCGAGCTAATGCCTCTCTCCTAAGAGGCAACTCTTTAATTATGAGAACCTTATAGTAGACGAAATGGGAAGCACCATCCCGAGAACTCGGTCTCCTCCACCTGACTCCATCTCTAGACCGATGAGCGGCCCAGTCCTGCAACAGTGCTCACATCTCAGGTGTGGGGAAAGACCCCGGGCACACACCATTGGCCCCTCCATGTGAATGAGGGCCAACTCTTCTACCGATATCTTCGATGGCCTGATAGAGACCTGTTTCCGAGTCGCTGCAGATCCCAACCAAGATAGTATTCAAACGGTACTTGGTCGATGTTACAAGTTCTTTTCTGCCGCAAGCACCTGACTGCTTACTGGGCAAGATTGCTAGAGATGGCCAAAGCTCCCGCACCTAAAGCATTTAACCATATTTCTGCATGTTCCTGCATAATGCCACTGTCACCGCATCTGAAATGCCTCTTCCCGACCTTTGATTAGCACCCTGCTCACATCATCTTGCTCGACTAGAATAGGCCTCCAACCGAGAAACACATTCGTTGCCCAGCTTTTCTTGCCGATCTTCTCGCCTTGGACCTTGGCCTTCTCCACTATCCCATACCTTCCAAACCCCACCGTTCTCCGGTCCCCCATCCTCCCTCTCCTTGCCATTTCAGCAGAATGAAAAGACATCTGATTCTGGAAAGATAGCATTCATGTTCTTGTTTTTTGATCTTGCTTTCAAGCCGGGTTCTTAATATCAGATTAAGTTCATGAAGTGGTAATATTAATGATAAATAACCAGAATCAATTACCCGCCTTGGTAGTAAGTATGAATTGAAAGATGTATATCTTCTGAACCCTTGATTCTGAACATGAACTGTCTTCTAGTAGATCGGGAGTTTATTACCATTCTCGATATAAGATTGTAATGACGTGTAAACCCAATCCAACTTTCTTTACTGATGCAAACGAATCTTATTTGGCATGTTCTTTGCATTAGTTTATTTCTTTTGTCGCTTGAGGAAGAAACGGATATTACTTTTCACGTGGGAGTGCTTTTTTTCTCGGAAAATCGATGACACTATTGTTTCAAGTTGTTTATTTTGGTTTCTAGGATGTTGGTTTGACTCTCATTTCTGAGAATGATTGGCACCTTTTCTGTGAAGAATGGAATGTGCCAGAGAATAAAGGAATCTCTGCCGAAATCATTCTTTCCAGCATTATCTCAGATAAATCAGTCAACTCCTATCAAGAGAAACCTGTTTTGGAGATAGATGTGGAACTTTCAAATAATGACACCGAAGAAGCTCTGGAGACCAAGAAGCCTTTCATCAAAACATTTCCAGAGGCAAGTGGCATGCATATATATTATAGAAGCCATATAGTCCTAAAAATACAGCTGCACTGGTAGAAATGTTGTGAAAGTAGAGTTTTGGCCTTAATCTTATTTCTTATTCTTTGCTTGTCTTAGTTATGTGAGACTTGTATTGGAGAAAGGGAGAGTTGCGAGCTAATGCGCAAGCTTAATTATCACGATGAGGATATTTGTGTTGTTCTTGTTTCTGGTAAAGAACCTCCACTGTCACTTTTGGAGGCTTCTGGATGCATGCCAAAGTTTGACCGGCGAACTTCTAAACGATCCAGGAAAGGCTTATCTGGCAACACTGCTACATTGAGGGTTTCTTGTTCCACGTCAATATATCAGTTGAAGATGATGATATGGGAGAGCTTTGGGGTATGTCTCCGTCCTTCAAGCTACATTTGGATGATATGAAATGCCTGGCAGTACAACTTTTCTATGCTCCTAATAAATAAGTGTTTTGCTGATCAAATTTTAACAAAATTTTGACTTGTATATTGTTTTATTTTGTTGGGTATGCTGTTTATATTGATCGTGATTTGTGCCTCCTTCCTCATTTTTTTGTTTACTAATATCGCAGATCTTCCGTGCAAGGACTTGTGTTCATGTTTGGATTAAACCTCAAAAATTATGTCTTGAATTGCTTTTGATGATGCACAATTTTTTAATGGATAGAATACAAACAAAAATGTGCAACGTAGATAGTAACTTGCGCATGTGCTTATAGAGCCTCATGATCTAAATTCTGAATGATCGACATTTAGTCTTTTATTCACAATAAGTGCATGCTAGTTAGATGGTCGCAGTTAGATGCTTCATCATTCTACCCCTTTATGTTTGTCATAGGACCAAGTTTTCATACAATTAAAGTGGAAACGAAGGTAGCCAGCCACTTGTTCTAGCTTACAGTGTACGGACCTAGTGGTCTGCAGGTCGAATGGGTGATGACATTGGCATGAAATGCTAGACTGGAAAAAGCCATCCCGTCGCTTTGCTAATTTGGTTTCTTGGTTAACTAGGTAGGACAAAAGGTTCATGAGAAGGAACTATATGCATATTTCATACTCTGCCATATGTTATACTATATTTGTAGAGGGAAAAAAATAATTACATTAATGAAATGCCTTAGGGTTCTCTTATATAGAAGAGGAACTTATTGGGCAAATTACAAGAAGAAGACAAAATAAATAGAAAATAAGAAAACATAATAAAAATAACTAATATCTCAACACTCCCCCTGAAGCTGGAGCGTAGATATCAATCAGACTCAGCTTGGAACAACATCTCTGATAAGGTCCTCTAGCTAGGGCCTTAGTAAGAACATCTGTTGTATGGTCTCCAGAGCTGACATGTGTAGTGGCGATAAGACTCTTCTGTATCATGTCATGAGTGTAGTGACAGTCCACCTCTATGTGCTTCATCCTCTCATGAAAGGCTGGGTTGTTGGAAATGAAAATAGCAGCTTGATTGTCACATTGGAGGTGCATTGGGAGAGACACCTCTACAGTCAGGTCAGTAAGAACAGATCTTGCCCACATCTATGTGCTAGCCTGTGCCACCGCCATGGCCCTATGTTCTGACTCAACACTCGATTTGGCAAGTACAATCTGCTTCTTTCTCTTCCGTGAAAGCAGGGAATTCCCTATGAACGCAACAAAGCCCGATGTAGACTTTCTATCCTTTTGATACCCAGCATGATCTGCATCTGCACATGCTGTAATAGAGAGAGATGTGCCTCTGCTGAAAAGAAGTCTCGTACTAGTTGAAGTCTTCAGGTATCTCAGAATCATATGGACTGCATCCATATGTGCATGTTTGGGTTGCTCCATAAACTAACTCACTTTGCTCACGACAAAGGATATGTCGGGCATGGTAATAGTGACATAGTAGCTTGCCAACAAGCTCCTTGTACCTCCTCTATGTCATCATCATATAGCTTCATGCTCGGGTCAATAGGAGTAGGTGGCAGGTCTGCAATCTGCCATGCCTGTCTTTAAAAGATCTGTAACGTACTTCCTCTGGGTCATCACAAGACCTCACTGGTTCTTGTTAAACTCCGGTCCAATGAAGTAACATAGATGTCCAAGGTCCCTGGTCACAAAATATTGACCTAGGTTGTCCTTGGCACCCTGAATGCCCTACTCATCATCCCCTATAACAATAATGTGATCAACGTAAACAAGAATGACAATAGTAGCTCTATGGGTCCTCTACATAAACAAGGAGTGATCGACAGTCGATCGCACAAACCCCTGCTACTCTATCAAGTCCGAGAGCTTCTGGAACCTTGCTCTTGGGCTCTGCTTAAGGCCATAGATAGCCGTGTGCAGTCTGCAAACCTTCTGACACCCCCCTCAACAACAAACTCAGGTGGTTGTTGCATGTAGACCTCCTCCTGTAGATCGCCATAGAGGAAGGCGTTCTTCACATCAAGCTGATAAAGGAGCCAATCTCGTGTCACAAAAACAGAAAGTAGAATACGCGGAGTAGAATGTCTGGCAACTGGAGAGAAAGTACCCTGATAGTCCACCACAAATGTCTGGGTGAACCCACTTGCCACAAGTCTCGCCTTATAGCGATCCACACTGCCATCCGCACGGTGTTTCACAATGAACGCCCATTTGCATCCCATAACGGATGCACCGACTGGAGCAGAAACAAGACTCCACGTACCATGTGATTGTAGCGTGACCATCTCCTCCTCCATAGCTAACCTCCACTGATTGTCCTGAAGAGCCTCCTGATATGTCTGTGGTATCTCCATGGCTGATAGTGCCAAGGTAAATCTCCTGAAATCCTCTGACAGCCTGCTCAAGGAAACCTGAGCTACAAGAGAATAAGTAGCACACTTACGTTACGGCATACGCAGAGCAATCGTTACATCAAGATCATCTTCCAAGTTTGTAACCTGTGAGTTCCCCTCTTGAAAGGGCCCTTGCTTATCCCTTATGGAGTTCTGCTACACGGACAACTCGGTAGTGCCATCAGGAGAAACAATGTGCTCATTACATACCTGAGGTGTGTTGGATGATGGGCAAGACCTGTAAGCCGGGGGAATCGAGCGAGACCTGCAAGTAAAAACACGTGGTAAAAACTGAGTCACAGTAGAAGGTGGAGTCACATGAGCATGTGTAAAGGCAGGAGTTATAGATGGTGGTGGTGGTAGCGGCTGAGGAGGTGGTAGTAGAGCATGAGTAGAGGGAGGTGGACAAACGACAATAGGAGGCGGAGGCATGTAGATCTCATTGTCAGAGTCAGATGGGGCTAGTCTATCATCTGTAGGAGAAAATTACATAACAAACTCAAAGAAAGTAACGTAAGCACTGACAAAGTATTTCCGCCTTGGCGGATCAAAGCAACGGTACCCCTTCTGGGTACAAGAGTAGCCGACAAACACACACTTGACAGCTCTAGGAGAGAGCTTGTCATGAACTGGAGAGACATCATGAACAAAAGCAACAGATCCGAACACACAAGGTGCAAGGAAGAAAAGATCTTTCTCGGGAAACGTAATCGAGAAAGGAATCTTCTCTTGAAAGGGCTCCTGCTCATCTTGTATGGAATGCTGCTGCACAGACAACTCTGTAGTGCCATCAGCAGAAACAATGTGCTCATTATATACCTGGGGCATGGTGGATGATGGGCAAGACATGTGAGCAGGGGGAACCGAGCGAGACCTGCGTGTAAAAACACGTGGCAAAAACTGAAGCACAGTAGAAGGTGGAGCCACATGAGCAGGTGTAAAGGCATGAGTAGGTGTAGATGGTGGTGGTGGTAGCTGAGGAGGTGGTGGTAGAGCAAGACTAGAGGGAGGTGGACAAACAACAATAGGAGGTGGAGGCATGTAGATCTCATTGTCAGAGTCAGATGGGGCTAGTCTGCCACCTTTAGGAGAAAATTACATAACAGAGTCAAAGAAAATAACGTCAGCACTGATAAAGTATTTCCGCCTTGGTAGATCAAAGCAACGGTACCCCTTCTGGGTACAAGAGTAGCCGACACACACACACACTTGACAACACTAGGAGAGAGCTTGTCATGACCTAGAGAGACATCATGAACAAATGCAACATATCCGAACACACGAGGTGTAAGTAAGAAAAGATCATTCTCGGGAAATGCAATCGAGAAAGGAATCTTCTCTTCCAACACAGATGAGGGCATGTGGTTCAGCAAATAGCATGCAGTAAGGACAACATCCGGCAATAAGTGTGAGGAGCACGACTCTGTATCAACAAGGTTCTGGTCACATCAAGTAAGTGACGATGTTTGCGCTCGGCAACCCCGTTCTGCTGGGAAGTATAGGCATATGAGGTCTGCTGAACAATGCAAAAAGATCTAAGAAACTCAAAAAGATGTACGGTGCATAATTGTAATGCATTATCAGAGCGAAGATATTTAACCTTGGCAGAAAAATATTCTTTATCTCATTAATAAAATATTTGATCACAGATCCAGCCTCAGACTTATTCTTCAATAAAAAGATCCAGGAAATTGTAGAAAAATCATTGACCACAACCAGATAAAAACGGTGCCCCTGATGATCAGGAACACGATATAGACCCCAAATATTTAAATGAAGGAGCTCAAATAACTGAGAACTGCTCCGACTCTGACGGGATGGAAATGAGGAATGGTGATGCTTTCCAAACTGGCATGCCTCACACTGAAAGGAGGATCTCGTAGAAATTTGAGGGTGCAGAAAAAGGTGGTCAAAATGAAGGTGCCACATATATGAAGAGACTGATCTAGTAGGTATAGTAGAAACACTAGTATGTGGAGGTTGGACCAGTCTGTAGAGCCCCCGCTGCTCACGACCACATCCAATCACCCTGCCCATGAATATGTCCTAAAACACAAGAGACGAAGGGTAAAAAATGGCACGACAATGCAGATCCTTAGTAATCTGACTAATGGAAAGTAAATTCAGTTGAAAGTCAGGAGCATATAAAACATTCTGAAGGCGCATGGATGGCATCAAATGCAACTCTCCATGTCCTGTATTGGGTAAATGGTCACCATTAGCAATGAAAACCCATATGCCATGTGGTGTGGTCCTTTAGGACCTCAGCTGCACTCTGTCTCCACACATGTGACAAACACCGGAGTCCATAATCCACTCGGTCATGCCTGCACCAGTACTAGCAGTGAAAGCATAAGCGATACCTGAGGAGCTCGAAGGATCTGGTTGCGACTGCGGTATCTGTAGTGGTGGTGCCAGCAGTAGGAGTCATGATCTCTCGAATATGAGAGACAATCTCATCCAGGCAAGGATCAACCCGGAAAGCTAGAGTCTCTGAAGGCTCTATCTGTTCTGCTACACGACCAAAGGCAGGATTTCCATGCTTCTGGTAGCATGTATCCTTTGCATGTCCAGATCGACGATAGTAAGTGCGAGGGCCACACTGACGTCTAACGCCTCTGCCACGAGGGGTGTGTCTTCTGGACTGGATCGTCCCTCCTCGGCCACGAGAAGCGGCCATCACTGAAGAGAGCGGAAAAATGGCAGTGGAAGGCATGATAATCCGGTTGAGATGGCTATGAGCCTCCTCTATGGGAGGTATGGTAGCTCCGGTGAGAAGTTGAGTATGCGCACATCTTACTCTGTATCAAGTCCAGCCATGAAGACTCCAACCATCGTGGAGTTCCTTTACGTCATATGTTGCTCAGTAGATGTGGTAATTGACATGTAGCTATGAAGCTTCTCAAACATGCCATTGAGCGAAGAGTAGTACAAGTGCAGAAGACGGCCATTCTGTTTGTCCTTGTAGATATCAAACTGTAGCTGAAGAATCTTGGCATCATTCTTCGCTTAAGCATATGTGGATGCCAAAGTATTCCACATCGCCTTGACGGTGGGATGATTCAGAATATCATTGGCTATCTCCATGGTAAGGGTCCCACACACATACACGTCATTCTGCTTCCAAGAAGCATTAGCCCCAGTCTTATCCGTTGGCTATAGATCTGTCAGGATGTGCTCCTTGTTGTTGCATTGCATGAGAGTGAGAAACTACATGGACCACAACTCATAGTTGGTCCCATCCATTGTAGAAATGGGAGTCGGGCCCTTTAAAAAATATCACCCTTGTTTTCTGACATGATGGGAAAACGGTCGAATAACGGGACTTAACTGGGCCACTAGATCGATATGAACAAGTCTACACGATCATACAGAGGATTGGCTGTACGTGTAAACTCATACAACCATCCTCATCAATCTTCGACGCTTGCTAGTGTCGGAAAACACGATTTATAGATCTGAAATCTCATTTTCCGGTCAAAATCAGATCGATTCAAACTATAGATCGAGCCGCAGAGGCGCACAGGGGCAGCTTGGGGGGGTTGGGGGGGTTGGGCTGGGTGGCAGCTAGAGGCAGTTGTGCCTTGGGTGGCCGGAGTGCTGGGCGGCTGAGGCTGGGGCAGTGGCGGCACGGGGAGGAGGGGGGTCGTAGGGTTAGGGTGGGATACGAGAACTCTGGTCTACAACTGTCGCTCTGATACCATGTAAAGGGAAAAGAATCAATTGCATTAATGAAAGGCCATAGGATTCTCTTATATAGAAAAGGAACCTATTGGGCAAATTACAAGAAGAAGATAAAGAAATAGAAAATAAGAAAACAATAATAAAGATAACTAATATCTCAACAATATTTGATACTGAAAATAATATGCATACATATTTTGTCTAAAATCAATTAATAGCATAGTAACAATTATATTGTTTGGATGGATGTGTTGCTTACAACCTTACACATTCCATGTTTGTGTTCATATAAGATCGGTTATGCTCTACTTGCTGCTCAATGACTAGGTTGACCATTTATGATGTATTTGGGTGAGTGTTGGTGGTTGTGTGTAGGTGGGTCACTATTCGTATGCTATTGGAAAATGTGATAAAATATCAAACTATATTTGTTGACGCATGTTTAGTTATTGTGTCTTCTTTGCTATTTTATTTTTCTTGTTATTCTCTTTATGTAATTTACCCATAGGCTACTCTCCTATATAAGAGAACCTAGGGCTATGGAATAAGCAACTCATTCACGTTTCCCAACATGGTATCAGAGCGACGGTCCTAGACCGGAGTTCTTGAAACCCTAACCCTAACCCCACCCGTCGGCCTCTCTCTCTCTACTCGGCGTCGCCGGCAGTCTTCTCCGACCTTCGTCTCCGGCCTGCGGTGCTCCAGCGCGCCTCGCGCATTGCGCGCGCCTCATGCATCGCGCGTGCCTCGCGCAGAGCGCATTTCACGCCTAACGCGCATCTGCGCGCATCTAGCGCACCTTCTCTGCGCGATCTGTGCGCACCTTCTTACGCATCGCGCATCTGCGCACGATCTCTCGCTGCGCATCTGCGCTCTTCTCAGCGTACCTTCTGTGCGCGATCTTCTCAGCGCACCTGCGCCTCGCGCTGTGCGTCAGCGCACCAGTGCATCTGCACCAGCGTGCGACAACGTGCGCCAGTGCACGCACGTGATAGCTTCAGCCCAGCCTGCCTGATCTTCCGCGCTTCATCCAGTTGCGCGTGTGCGTGCTTCCTGCACGTGCCTGCGTGCCCCAAAGCCCTAAGACTCTAGGGCACAGATCTAGATATACATGGGGTTAGTTGCCTGACGTCTACACACGCAACTAATCCCGTCTATGTCATTGTAGACGAAGATTGTTATCTCTCGGTCACTCCAGTTTTCCATCTCCAGTATGTCAGAAAGCAAGGCTGATATCCCATCTATGGGCGCATTTCGTGGTCCAGCGCCCATTGTCAAGATGGATGGTACGAACTATGAACTGTGGGCAATGCAGTTCATGAGTATGATGAAGTCTACGGGTAAGAAGCATATTCTTACCGAGCCCGAGCCTGCAGAGAAGACTGGAGTTCATGCCTCATGGGAGGCCGACGATGCATATGCCAAGGTGTGGCTATCTGGCACATTGGCTATTGAGATTGCCAATGACATTCTACATCAACCCACAGCCAAAGACATGTGGGATATCCTGGCAGCGACATATTCTCAGGCGAAGAATGAGACGAAGATCCTGCAACTACAACATGATATCTTCACAATAAAGCAGAACGGCCGCCCCTTACATTCTCTCTATACATCATTGAGAGGAATGTTTGAGAAGCTTTATAGCTTCATGCCTCTCACCGCCACACCAGAACAGCAGAAGACATACAGGAATGCAACGATGGTGGGCGTGTTTCTCGCTGCACTTGATCCAGAGTATGAGGCAGCACGTTCACAGATTTTGGCGGACTCGACCATTCCTCCCATGGAGGAAGCTTTTCACAGATTGAGCAGGATCATAGTACCTTCAGCAGCTGCAAGTCAGAATCCCTCAGCTATGGCGGCCAACAGAGGCCGTGGTTTTCATCACCAGGGCCGTGGACGTACTCCCCGAGGAAGGGGTGGCCGCACTAGGCCAACATGCTCATATTGTCACCGAGTCAGACATACAGAAGATACATGCTACTCAAAGCATGGATTTCCTGCATCCGCACGAGCAGCTGAGCAGATAAAGCCCCCGTCTGCTGCTACACTGGATCAACGATTCGATGACCTAGTTGCCCGTCTCAGGGGCATTATTCCACCATCTGGTCCAGCACCGACTGCAGAAAACCATACTGATGCCGTTGCTTCTGCCTCGGCCTCTATTAGTACTTCAGGTAGTCCACTTGCACTCCACAGTAGTAGATCTGATACACTGCCATGGATCATGGACTCCGGCGCTACACATCATCTATGTGGCGACCAGAGCCTACTTACAGGATACACCCAGATTCCTCCAGGACGGACAGTTGTCATTGCCAATGGCACGCATTCTCCTATCACGGGTCAGGGGGAGATCAGATTGACGTCTTCTATGCAGCTCAAGAATGTTTTGCATGCACCGCATTTTTCTATGAATCTGTTGTCAATTAGTCAGATTACGAAGGATCTTCATTGTCGAGCTATTTTTGATTCATCTTCATTGATTTTTCAGGACATCCGTACGGGCAACGTGATTGGTCATGGCTATGAGCAAGGAGGCCTCTATCGTTTGAACCAGACCCCGTTTGCCGGAATCACAGCTTCTCCCGCAGAACAAGTATCTCCTCTCCTGTGGCATCTGCGTTTTGGTCATCTACCGCTTCAGAAGTTCCGTCTAGTCTTACCTTATAGTCTTTCTCACACACCTATCCAGTGTGAGGCGTGTCAGTTGGGAAAACATCACAGGTCATCTTTTCCCAGTAGTCAAGGTCGGAGTAGTACCTCCAAGTTTGAGTTGTTTCATGTTGATGTCTGGGGTCCAAGTCGTGTTCCCGATCATCAGGGGCACAGGTTTTATATTGTATTAGTGGATGATTTCTCTAGAGCATCATGGGTATTTCTAATGAAAAATAAGTCTGAAGCTGGAAATATTGTTATTCACTTTCTAAATGAGATTCAGAATGTCTTTTCCACAACTGTCAAAATTATAAGGAGTGACAATGCCTTAGAATTGTGCACCAACAGTTTAGCCAACTACTACTCCTCTAAAGGAATTGTTCACCAAACATCCTGCGCTCATACGTCTCAACAAAATGGGGTTGCAGAAAGAAAACACCGTCACCTTCTTGATGTCACTAGGTCACTTCTCATTCAGAGTCATGTTCCGTATTCCTACTGGGGTGATGCAGTCCTCACTACATGTTATCTTATAAATCGTATGCCCTCGTCTGTCTTGAATGAACAGGTTCCTTTCTCACTTATTTATCCTGACAAGAATCTGTTCAATCTTACTCCTCGTGTGTTTGGGTCGGTTGCATTTGTCCATCAGTTGTCGCCTGGTTCTGACAAGCTCTCTCCTAGGGCTGTCAAATGCGTCTTTGTGGGGTACTCCAGAACTCAAAAGGGGTACAAGTGTTTTGATCCTGTTCGTCGGCGGTATATGATCAGTGCAGATGTTACATTCTTTGAATCCATTATGTATTTTTCAGAATCCGGGAACATGCAGCCACCACCTATATCTCCTGACATCGTATTCATGGCACCACCAACAACAACACCACCGCCACCACCATCTCCACCACCACCAACACCACCACCACCGCCACCAATAGTGTCCCCGTTACCATTCCATTACACCCGCAGGCCGCATCCAGCTCATGGCCCTGACCAGTCAACTAGCTCGCCTATGGTATGTAATGAAAATATTAATGTTGATGGATCTGACGACATTTCTCAGCAGGATGCATTACAGGAGCCTGGTGATACCACAGATGATCTGGATGTTCCAATCGCTCTACGCAAGCAAAAGAGAAGCTGTGCCAAATATCCAGTATCAGCAGCAGTGTCTTTTGAGAGGCTATCTGGACACTTCAGGACGTTTGCATTGGCACTTTCAGCTACAGATATTCCACGGAACCACCATGAGGCCTTGCAGGATTCTAGATGGCGGCTAGCTATGGAGGAAGAGATGGCGGCACTTCAGTCTAGAGGAACATGGAGCTTGGTTACTATACCTCCAGATGTCAACCCGGTCAGTTGCAAATGGGTGTTTACAGTGAAACATAATGCAGATGGGTCCATTGACAGGTACAAGGCACGCCTAGTTGCAAGGGGTTTCACACAGACATATGGGGTAGATTACCTTGACACGTTCTCCCCGGTGGCTCGTCATTCCACTCTACGGATCCTCTTATCAGTTGCAGTTACTAGAGACTGGCCACTCTATCAACTGGATGTGAAGAATGCTTTTCTGTATGGCGACCTGCAGGAAGAAGTCTACATGCAACAGCCACCAGGTTTTGCTGTTGAGGGGGAGTGTTCCAAGGTTTGCAGATTACATAAGGCCATCTATGGCCTTAAGCAGAGCCCCAGAGCATGGTTCCAGAAGCTGTCAGACCTCTTTGAGAAACAAGGATATAAACGCTCCAATGCTGATCATTCCTTGTTTGTACAGAAGACGGCAAGAGGTATTGTTGTAATCATGGTTTATGTTGACGATATCTTGATTACAGGTGATGATGACCAGGGCATTAAGCAGGCAAAGGAAAGGCTGGGGACCGAGTTTGTCACCAAGGACCTGGGAGTCCTTAGATATTTTCTGGGGCTGGAGTTTGCCAGAAATCCGTATGGATTAGTCATGTCACAGAGGAAGTATGTCACAGATCTACTGAGTGAGACAGGTATGCTAGGGTGTCGACCTGCTACGACACCAATGGACCCCAGCATGAAGCTGTTTGATGATGATACAGAGGAGGTTGATAGGAGAAGATACAGAGAACTGGTAGGCAAATTGTTATATGTCACGATCACCAGGCCAGATATATTATTTGCAGTGAGCCGTGTGAGCCAGTTTATGGAGCAGCCACGCCAGGTGCATATGGATGCAATACACATGATACTTAGATATCTCAAATCTTCTCCAGGTAAAGGTCTGCTATTCAAGAAAGAAAAGGGGATTTCTGTCTCAGCATGCGCAGATGCAGACTATGCAGGATGTCCTAAGGATAGGAAGTCCACCTCAGGGTATGCTGTCTATGTTGGAGATGCCCTAGTCTCATGGAGGAGCAAGAAACAAACTGTGGTAGCTAGATCCAGTGCTGAATCCGAATATAGGGCTATGGCCCAGGCTGCTACAGAGGTGATGTGGGTGAAAGCGGTGCTGACAGATTTATGCTTAGATGTACCACTCCCTATGAGCTTGGAGTGTGATAATCAAGCTGCTTTGTTCATTGCAAACAATCCTGCATTCCATGAACGGACTAAGCATATCGAGGTGGATTGTCACTTCATACGTGATATGATTCAGAAAGGATTCATTGCCACATCTCATGTTACTTCAGAGAACCAGACTGCAGATATATTCACCAAGGCATTGTTACGAGGTACATTTCAGAAGTGTGCTTCCAAGCTGAGCATGATTGACATCTATGCTCCATCTTGAGGGGGAGTGTTGACGCATGTTTAGTTATTGTGTCTTCTTTGCTATTTTATTTTTCTTGTTATTCTCTTTATGTAATTTACCCATAGGCTACTCTCCTATATAAGAGAGCCTAGGGCTATGGAATAAGCAACTCATTCACGTTTCCCAACAATATTTGCATAGATGCTCCGTGATTCTTTTGATATTATGTGTACCCTATTTCTTGAAAATTACATGCATGCCATCATAGTTATTGATGTTACATATACATATGCCTCCATTAAGGTCTCGTAACTTGCATGGCTAAGCATAACACACTTTCAACAAAAAATGAAATTTTATGTGTATCTCCCCAAACTTATTGCTTTCTTATCTTCTATCCTTTTTCTTTCACCTTTAACTTTCTCTTATCTCGTCTTCATCCCCCGTTCTTCCTCTTCTTGCTCCCAACCTCCTCATAAGTTGCACTACCCTCTTCTTCCACAACCCTTCTTTGCCTTCCATTTTCTTTTAAAACTCCCTTATGTGCATTAGTTACCTCCTAAAGACCTCTTGGTATCCTTCCAATCCTCTTGCCACATAGGTGGTCAAAGGAAAGCAGACGTGGTCATGGAGAAATGAAGTAAGAAGCATGAGACCTCTTAGATAAAATCCTGTTTTTTAAAGGTCACCATTAGGATTAAAATTAATGGAGGGGCAAAATGTGTTCAATGGAACAAGTTTATGGGAGCATTTGTGTTAACTTTGAGATTTGTTAACCATAAATATTTTTAATTTAAATATCTACCTTCCCTTTATCTAGTTTTATGATTTATTAGACTTGTCAGGGATATTTGTACCCTAACACAGTGGTAGAATGAATATTTTAATGTCTGATGAACTTGTTTTAAGTAGTTCATCAACCCTAATACATGAAGCATCATCGGTATGCTTTTCCTAGTCGTCATAGTCGGAGCTGTATCTCCCTTTTTGAATTATTTCATGTTGACATTAGGCGTCTGAGTCATGTTCTAGATCATCAGGGACACATGTTCTATCTTGTTGCTTGTGACGATTTCTCTCATCTGTCTTGGGTCTTTATGTTGAAAAATAAATCCGAAGTAGGGAATGTGATCAAACCTTTATCAATGAAGTGCTTGATGTTTTCTCTTCTTCTGTGATATTTGTGAGAACTGATAATGTTTTGGAATTTTGTACTCGTGCTCTATCACATTTCTTTTCATCTCGTGGTATTATTCATCAAAAGACATGTGCTTACACTTCTCAGCATAATGGTGTTATAGAGGGAAAGCATTGCCATCTACTTGATGTCACTTGGACGCTTCTCATTCAGAGTCGTGCCCCACATTCGTTTTGAGGTGATGTTCTTCTTACATGTTATCTGGTAAATCGTATGCCTTTGTCTGTCTTGGGTGAGAAAATTCCTTTCTTCATAGCTTTTCTTGTAAAGGTGTTGTTCTCATTTACTCCTCGTGTCTTTGGCTCTATTGCATTCGTCCATTGGTTGGCTCCAGGTCTTGACAAGCTCTCTCCTAGGGCTGTCAAATGTGTGTTTGTTGGGTACTCAGGGACCCAGAAGGGATACAAGTGTTATGATCCGTTGCTCAGGAAATATTATACCAGTGTTGATGTCATATTTTTTGAGTCCGTGATGTATTTCTCTCCTACAGGTGATAGGTCAGCTTCAATCGAACTCTGATGATGAGGTTTACATGCCACCTCCTCCTGAGTCCGTTATCTCCCATATTTGTGCCTGCACCACCACCACCTCCTATAACTCCTCCTTCTACCAAGTTACATGTGCCCATTATTCCACCCTTACAAAAATTTTATATCCGTCAGCCTGCCTCTGCTCATGGTCATCGTCTGTCATCTAGCACGCCCCAAGTTTGTTCTGATAACATGATTTCTAATGATGGTTGTACAGGGATCATTGCAGGAAGCTAGCACACGAATGGAGGATGCTCCTAATGATTGGATATGCCCATTGTAGTTCGGAAGCAAAAGCGTACATGTGCTTCATATCCCCTTGCTTCCTATGTTTCCTTTCATCGTCTGATAGGGGAATTTCAGATATTTGCAGTTGCTCTATCTGTTGTGGACATTCCATGAAATTATCAGGAAGCCATGAAGGATAGTCGCTGGCGTTTAGCTATGGAGGAAGAGATGGCTGCTTTGCAATCACATGGTACCTGGAGTTTGGTGTATGCTCCTCATGGGGCCTCTATTGTTAGTTCAAGTGGGTGTTTACTGTTAAAAATCATGCGGATGGGAGCCTTGATCATTACAAGGTAAGATTAGTGGCACGAGGATTTACTCAGATCTACGATGTGGATTATATGGACACGTTCTCTCCAGTTGTTTGTCACTCGGCTCTCAGTTTCCTTTCAGTTGCAGTGGTACGTGATTGGCCTTTGTTTCAGCTAGATGTTAAAAATACATTTTTGTATGGAGATCTATAGGAGGAAGTGTACATGTAGCAACCTCAAGGGTTTGCTGCTGAGGGGAAATGTCAGCAAGTTTGTAAACTCCATAAGGTGATATATGGTATTAAGTAAAGTCCAAGGGCATGGTTTCAGAAGCTCTTGGATCTGATTGAAACGCAGGGATTCAAGAGGTCAAATGCAGACTATTCACTGTTTCTGCAGAGGACACCTAGAGGTACTATTTTTATCATGGTTTATGTTCATGATATACTTGTTACAGGAGATGATATGCATGGGATAAAGATTGCAAAAGAATTCCTAGGTCACCAGTTTGTTACTAAGGATCTAGATACCCTAAGGCACTTCTTAGGGTTAGAATTTTCTA
The DNA here is from genome assembly GCA_037367405.1 of Ottelia alismoides. Lineage (NCBI taxonomy): Eukaryota > Viridiplantae > Streptophyta > Magnoliopsida > Alismatales > Hydrocharitaceae > Ottelia > Ottelia alismoides. The sequence goes on along the minus strand of JAZKJV010007520.1, from coordinate 159,638 downwards.
GGAATGTGCAAGGTCTGGTGATGATCCAAAGGAAGTATGTTACAGACATGCTTGTTGAGACGGGCATGATTGGGTGTCGTCCCTCTACTACTCCTATGGATCTTAGCATGAAGTTATATGATGATGATGATACATATGAGATTGATAAGACTAGATATAGAGAGATGGTGGGGAAGCTCCTGTATGTTACTATTACTAGGCCAGATATCTCTTTTGCAGTGAGTCGGGTGAGCTAGTTCATGGAGCAGCCTCAACAGGTGCATATGGATATTATATACACGATATTGAGATATCTAAAATCCACTCCAGGTACTGGATTACTATTCAGGAAATGAGCAACTCTTTCTGTTTCTGCATGTGCTGATGCAGACTATGTAGGTTGTTCTAAAGATAGGAAATCTACATCGGGCTTTGCAGTGTTATTTGTCAGTTCTCGTGTTTCATGGAAAAGCAAGAAACAAACAGTGGTGGCTAGATCAAGTATCGAATCTGAGTATAGGGCTATGGCACAAGCTAGAATAGAAATGATGTGAGTTTGAGCAGTGCTTGCGGACTTGCATATAAATATACCTCTACCCATGCAGTTATATTGTGATAATCAGGCTGCCATATTCATTGCAAACAACCATGCATTCCATGAAAGAACGGAGCATATTGGGGTGGATTGCCATTATACTAGAGATCGAGGTTCGAAATCTCGATTTCGATTTCGTTTCGGTCACCTTCAATACCGAAATTTCGCCGATATTTCGGGAAATTTCGACGATTTCGGTGGAAATTTCAGAAATGGCTCAAAAAGTCATTTTTCGACTATTTTTTTGCAAATTAAGATCTTTCAAGTTATTTACAACAATAAATAGCTCATAATACACAGTTTTATCATACATATTGCTCATATATGCCCCTTATATTGCATATATCGGTCATATCGATCATTTCGTTGTTAAGGTTGATTATTTATGGATACATATTGGAAATGGATATCATTAAATCCAAGTTCTTAAACCAACAATAGCTAACAAATGCGTATTTATATCACACATATCTCTCATCCATATGCCTTATATCGCACATATCGGTCATATCGGTCATTTCGTTGTTAAGGTTGATTATTGATTGATACATATTGGAAATGAATATCATAAAATTCAAGTTCTTAAAACAATAATAGCTAATAAATGCACACTTATATCACACATATCTCTCATCCATATGCCTTATATCGCGCATATCGAGGCATATCGTTGAGCTGATTGGTAGATATTGGGATCGAAATTAAAATAACTAAGTTAAAAATACTTATAAGATGTCTTTTTGTTCAGAAAAAGAGATGAGTATTTTTTATTCTAAAATGTAGATAATGCTTAATAAGACAATGTTTAGTTCATAGAAATAACGGCCGTAGGCACAGTTCTAGTGAATTACATAATTAATTATAGACTTACAGCAAAGATGATATATTTTACAAAGATAAATGACAAAAGGAATGAAGCAAAGAAGCTATAGCGGATCTCTAGAATCTATAGAGTTGTTTCATCTCCATTTTGCAAAGGGAGGTGAAGCTCCCTATGTTGAAGAAACATTGTATGCATCCCCCCTGTTGCACCATACCCTACCAGAGCGGGGGTCTCGCTGTTGCACCATACCCTACCCGAAACAAAATATATAAATCATGATGTGTTTTGATATAGAGAATTGGTAAATACTAAATAGTTAATAAAATGATTAAAATTAAGATCACATGGTTAATATCGTTGATTTACATAGGTATCGGTGAAATTTCGCCCATATCGGTCGAAATCCGAGAAATTTTTAACTGAAAAACATGAATTTCGACCGATATGGGTCGAAATGTCAAAATATCGCCGATATTTCGACCCATTTCAATCGAAATCCGGGAAATCGATATATATATATATAGGTGTTTCGAAAGACCCTCCCTGTTGAAACGGAAATTTCGGCGAAATTTTGCCGAAATTTCGCGAAATTTAATTCCATGCTAGAGATATGATTTAGAAGGGCTTGATTTCTACCTCCCATGTTAGTTCAGGAGAGCAAACAACATATATCTTTACCAATGCATTGCTCAGAAGATCATTTCAGAAGTGTTCATCCAAGCTGAGCATGATTGACCTCTATGCTCTATCTTGGGGGGAGTGTAGAGGTATTTATATATTCTCTGTGTACTTTTTCTTTATTTTATTTCCTTTTATCCATCTTATGTAATTTACCCATAGGTCTCTCTTCTATATAAGAGAGCCTAGGGTTATGAGGAATAATCATCTTCTCTATTTCTCCCAACAGAGATATATTTGTGTATGCACTACTTCCTTATTTTATTTTCTTATGTCCGCCTTATGTAATTGTGCAGTGTGCCTACCACCCAAAAGACCAGGGTTTAAATCTCCCCTTGCAAGGGGTGCGTTAGGTAGTCGACATCCAGCGTAAAAAAATAGTCGAATCTTTCAACATGGATTTGAGCAAGAATTCATGTAGCCGACCCTACTTATAGTGGGAGAAGGCTTCGCCATTTTTTTAAATTTGCCTTATGTAATTTACCCATAGGTCTCTCCTCTATATAAGAGAGCCTAGAGTTCTCAGGAATAAACAATTCTCATTCTTTTTTCTTAACATATTTGTGTACTAAATACACCTTATTCTTGCATATAAATGTTTATTTGTATATTATTTATTGTTGTAATGACTAAGATGATCTAAATTTACGAAAAAAATTATTTTTTTATGTCATTTCCGAGATGTCTATCGATATCGTCGATATAACTTGATATATCTTTGATATATCCCTTTTTGGTCCATTTGAAAGTGATGGAATATGTGTCACTTATGTTGTAGATGGGTAATTGGATCCTTCCAAGATCCAATTACTACATCCAGTGTTTAGTCTCACATCTACCAGTGGTGGGACTTGGAGGGTCTGTGGAAGCTATATAGGAAGCCCCAGACCTTCTGTATCAGATGAGAAAATCAATAGACACATCAGCCCTTTGAGGCGTTCTCCCGTAATTTCATCCTGCTCCTTAGGGAGCAGGGTTCGACGTAAATCTCGGTGTTCTTCATGCTCTTATTTATATTTCTCTGATATTAGCTTCCACATTCATGGTTTCTAACAGATACGATATCGATATTCCGAACTTTGTTACGAAGTAGGGTTCCACGTAAAATCCTAGTGTTCTTCCTTGTTATTTATTTTTTATTTCTGATATGCTTCCACATTATCGTTTTCTACAAATGGATCTTCAGGTCCAGGCACCAATGGATCTTCAGGTCTGCTCTCTAGAAGTAAAGTGGGTCTTGGCGCCAAACGCATTGGGTTGGGTCACCGAATGCTTCTCAGCTCAGGTCTTTTGGTTACTCACATAACCTTGTGCATCCATCCGACTATCTATTTTAAAAATCGAAAGTAACACCTTGGAAAAGAAAGATTCACCTTCTCCATAGGGAAACCACGAAATACGAGATGTTTGATTTCCATATTATGAGTTTTTTTTTATTTAAAACATGAATATCCAGTCCTCCTGTCGACTTCGCTACAACATTAGCCTTGTTAACCTCCGTCGTTGGAGCTATCACCACTTCTAAATCCTTCGTCGTCTCCGGTGATCTTTCATGGATGACTCGACATAGGGCACACAAAAACGGAGGCGGAGCAGGAGGTACCATCCGAACAAGCAACTTGAAGCATACCCGGTCGACAACAAGCAAACACGAACATTCGGGAAGGGAAGATAGCCTCTTCGAGAGAAACGACGGTCACAAACTGACCATCCGAGAGAATCACAGAGATGACACCAAGCTCTCGTAATGTTGGACTAACCACCTCCACCATTCTTGATAGGAAAGGAACTCCAAGAACATGAGCAACATACTTTGAAGAGGAAGAAGCTTCTCCATTGGTGAAACGTGGCAACCTCTAGAATATTCCTCCCTCCGGGTACGGAGAGAATAGAAGACCTTCCTCTCCTTTTCCTCTCCACATTCAACGGCGCTCGCCAACAACTTTTCCCCTTCTCGCATCACCTAAAACAGTTGGTCTCTCCTCTTCAGCGAGCTTTCCATCCAACCCGGACTTTCCACAACCTTCAGAATCAACTATATCCTTGATGTGACCTAGCTTGCGAAAATATGTGCATTACCTAGTAGACATTCATCTGCTAGTCTTAGAACCATGCACTTTCAGATCATGTCTATGACCAAATTTACTGTTATGAGAGACCGCCATGGTAAAGGTAATATACAAAGAGTATGAGGTAGGTCATGGGCGATCGACATTTAAATTGATCCATCGCATGCCTTCTTTATGGTGTCACTATGGTAGGTGTCACTAGGAGTACCAATTTGGCTATGCTTATCCGTCTATATATGATCAAGGACTCTAAGGAAGTGGCCAACTATTATCTGTCTTGATTGTGGTCTAGGTGGGATGTGTAAACTGAGTACAACTATGTAGCGTTTCGAATTCTCTCTTCATTGTGGATTTGGATGCCCATTTTCTCATATGACCAATTCCAATATTATATTCCTAGAAAGTAAATACATAGTTTGTAGAAAATTCCTCATCCATTTGGTCATGTCCTTCAACTAAGTCGAGGATATTCTATGCAAATAAATCTTAGTTTGTCTCATTGAACTTAATGATGAGCATGTAAAAGACGTTTATCATCTCCACTGTAGGCAATTGTGGATGACTACCTTATCATGTCATATTTGAAGGTATGTTCTTGAGAAGAGCTCACTTGGTGACCAAAAAACTGATGAACATTCTTAACACATCAATCGAGAACCATGAAAAGTTTGTTTACACACACATGATGGGGTTGCAAGATGATATATATTAAAGATGTGTGTTATGTGTTGTGCAACATTGGGACACATGTAATGGGCATGTGAGAGACCTCCCTTCGAAACTAGTGGCATCGACGGCTACTGATAGTGTTAGGAGGACTGCCTGAATGTGGTCAGAGATCGTGTGGGGGTCGATGATGGTGGATTAGGGTTAGAGTTTTTTTGTTATACATGTGAGAAGGGGGGTTTCCTCGGGTGTTGTGTTTAACCATTGATCTAGGACTACTGCTTTGATACCGTGTTGGGAAAATAAAAGACTTGTTTTTATGAGATTTAACCTTTTAAAGAAATAGTGTCAGAACTATCCAAAGATACAACAACCTAGAATAAATAATGAAATGATAATAAATAGACACCCAATGGTCCTGTGTTATCTTCAAAGATGGTGAGGGATGATTCCTTTATAGTAATATTGGCAATGTAAGATTTTGTAAAACCTTTGAATACGAATCTTATAGTCCATATCCTTCTATGATGTGTGTTAACGCATATAGTTGTTTCTGTATCTTTCTGTTATTTTTATTTCCAGTTACATGCTTTATGTAATTTACCCATAGGCTACTCTCCTATATAAGAGAGCCTAGGGCTTATGGAATAAACAACTTGCTCATTTTTCCCAACATGGTATCAGAGCGACGGTCCTAGACCGGAGTTCTCGAAACCCTAACCCTACCCTACCCCACCCGCCGGCCTCTCTTTCTCTCTCTCTCTCTTCGATCGGCGCCGCCCCCTCTTCAGCCGCACGCACGGCGGCGCCCCGGTTGCTCCTGCGCTAGCGCCCTCTGCGCGCCCCCTCCTCTGCGCGAGCATCTCCCTTGTGCGAGAATCTTCGTGTTGTAGCTCTATAGCTCTATAGCATCTCCTCTGCGGTGCTCCTGTCCACCATGCATAACCGCGCCAAGCGTGAGTCCTCACGCATAACCTGTGCGGCTGCGCGTGAGCCCTCACGCATAACCGCACCACCCCAGCGTGCTACTAGTGCACGCTACAGCGCGCTACCAGTGCGCGCATCGCGCACCAGTGCGCCAGTGATCGTGCGTTCTCCCGATTGAGTGTACGTGTGCGTGTGTGCCTCCTGTACGCGTGCGCGTGCTAAGCCCTAAAGCACGCACCATCTACATGGGTTTAGTTGCTTGAGGTCTACACGTGCAACTTAACCCGTCTATGTCTTTGTAGACAAATCTCATCCTCTATCAATCGTTCCAGTCTTCAGTATCCAGTATGTCAGAAAGCAAGGCGGATATCCCATCCATTGGCGCCTTTCGTGGTCCAGCGCCTAATGTAAAGATGGACGGTACCAACTATGAACTGTGGGCAATGCAGTTCATGAGCATGATGAAGTCAACGGGTAAGAAGCACATTCTTACCGAACCAGAGCCTGCTGAGAAGACTGGAACCAATGCCTCTTGGGAGGCTGATGATGCATACGCCAAAGTTTGGCTATCCGGTACGTTGGCAATTGAGATTGCCAATGACATTCTACATCAACCCACGGCGAAGGATATGTGGGACATTCTGGCGGCTACATATTCACAGGCGAAGAACGAGACAAAGATTCTGCAACTCCAGCATGATATATTCACTATCAAGCGGAATGGTCGCCCTCTTCGTTCTCTCTATACATCACTGAGAGGGATGTTTGAGAAGCTCTACAGCTTCATGCCCTTGACAGCCATGCCAGAACAACAGAAGACATATAGGAACGCGACTATGGTGGGCGTGTTCCTAGCTGCACTCGATCCAGAGTATGAGGCTGCACGATCATAGATTTTGGCCGACTCTACTATTCCTCCCATGGAGGAAGCTTTCCATAGACTGAGTCGGATCACAGTTCCTTCCACGGCTACGAATCAGAATACTTCAGCCATGGCAGCCAACAGGGGTCGCGGATTTCATCGTCAGGGTCGTGGACGTGGACCCCGTGGAAGAGGTGGCCGTACTAGGCCAATATATACCTATTGTCATCGTGTAGGACACAATGAAGATACATGTTATTTGAAGCATGGATATCCTGCATCTGCACGAGTCGCTGAGCAGATAGAGCCTCCATCTGCTGCTACTGTGGATCAGCGGTTTGACGATCTAGTTGCCCGTCTGAGGGGCATTATTCCCCCATCTGGTCCAGCACCGACTATTGATAGTCAATCTGATGCTGTTGCTTCTGCCTCTGCGTCGACCAGTGCTTCAGGTAGCATACTTGCATTTACCAGTAGATCAGATACATTACCATGGATTATGGACTCGGGCGCTACACATCACCTATGTGGCGACCAGAATTTACTTACAGGATACACTCAGATTCCTCCAGGCCGAACAGTAGTAATTGCCAATGGTACGCATTCCCCCATCACTGGTATGGGGGAGATTCGATTGGCATCTTCTATGCATTTCAAGAATGTGCTACATGCACCTGATTTTTCAATGAATTTGTTGTCAATTAGTCAGATTACGAAGGATCTACATTGTCGGGCATTTTTTGATCCATCTTCTTTGATTTTTCAGGACATCCATACGGGCAACGTGATTGGTCGTGGCTATGAGCAAGGAGGCCTCTACCGCCTGAATCAGACCCCCTTCGCTGGAACCTCATCCATTCCCACTGGACCAGTATCTCCTTTATTGTGGCATCTGCGCTTTGGACATCTACCACTTCAGAAGTTGCGTCGCGTGTTACCTTATGATCTTCCTCACACACCTATCCAATGTGAGGCGTGTCAGTTGGGAAAGCATCACAGGTCGACCTTTCCCAGTCGTCCAGGTCGGAGTAGTACCTCCAAGTTCGAGTTATTTCATATCGATGTCTGGGGTCCGAGTCGTATACCTGATCATCAGGGACACAGATTTTATATAGTATTTGTGGATGATTTTTCTCGTGTGTCATGGGTATTTTTGATGAAAAATAAATCTGAAGTAGGAAATATCATTATCCATTTTCTGAATGAAATTCAAAATGTTTTCTCCACATCTGTGAAGTTTGTGAGAAGTGATAATGCTTTAGAACTATGCACTAATGTCCTTGCCAATTATTACTCCTCAAAAGGGATTGTTCACCAAACATCCTGTGCTCATGCATCTCAACAAAATGGAATTGCTGAAAGGAAACATCGCCACCTTCTTGATGTCACAAGATCACTTCTTATACAGAGTCATGTTCCCTACTCTTACAGTCTTACTGGGGTGATGCAGTTCTCACTGCATGTTACCTAATCAATCGTATGCCTTCTTCTGTCTTGAATGAACAGATTCCGTTTTCCCTCATCCATCCCGGGAAGGATCTGTTCACTCTTACTCGTGTGTTTGGTTCAGTTGCCTTTGTCCATCAGTTGTCGCCTGGTACTGACAAGCTCTCTCCTAGGGCTATCAAGTGTGTTGTCGTTGGGTACTCCAGAACTCAAAAGGGGTACAAGTGTTTTGATCCTCTGCGTCAGCGGTATATGGTCAGTGCAGATGTTACATTTTTTGAATCTGTTATGTATTTTTCAGTCTCGGGAGACCAGCAGCTACCACCTCTATCTACTGATGCCATATACATGACACCACCACCTCCAATGCCGTCATCACCATCACCACCGTCACCACCACCACCACCGCCGCCACCACCACATATACCTGTCTCACCGCTACCGTTCCATTATACCCGCAGGCCTCCTCCCGCTCATGGTCATGACTCGTCTCCTAGCTCGCCTATGGTATGTAATGAAAATATTTCTATTGATGGATCTAATGATATTTCTGAGCAGGATATGTTGCAGGGGCCAGATGAGGCTACAACAGATTTAGATGTTCCCATTGCTATACGCAAATCGAAGAGGAGCTGGTTACATATCCCTTGTCAGCCTCTGTGTCTCTTGAGAGACTATCTGGGGATTTCAGGACATTTGTGGTGGCCCTGTCAGCTGTAGATATTCCATGGAATTATCAAGATGCTCTGCAAGATAGTAGATGGCGGCTAGCAATGGAGGAAGAAATGGCGGCACTTCAATCCAGAGGAACTTGGAGTCTAAGTCCTATATCTCCAGATATGACCCCGGTGAGCTGTAAGTGGGTGTTTACAGTGAAGCACAATGCAGATGGTTCTATTGATAGATACAAGGCACGTCTTGTTGCATGTGGCTTTACACAGACATACGGGGTGGATTACCTTGACACATTCTCGCCAGTAGCCCGTCATTCCACTCTTCGGATCTTGTTGTCAGTTGCAGTTACTAGAGACTGGCCACTGTATCAGCTGGATGTGAAGAACGCATGCCATTGTATCAGCTAGATGTGAAGAACGCATTCTTATATGGAGATTTGCAGGAGGAAGTCTATATGCAACAGCCACCCGGTTTTGCTGTTGAGGGGGAGTGTTCCAAGGTATGCAGATTACATAAGGCTATCTATGGCCTTAAGCAGAGCCCCAGAGCATGGTTTCAGAAGCTCTCAGACCTCTTTGAGAAATAAGGATACAACCGCTCCAATGCTGATCATTCCTTGTTTGTACAGAAGACTGCTAGAGGTATTATTGCAATCATGGTTTATGTAGATGACATCTTGATTACAGGAGATGATGAGCAGGGCATAAAGCAGGCGAAAGAAAAGCTGGGAACCGAATTTGTCACTAAGGATCTTGGAGTCCTTAGATATTTTCTGGGGTTGGAATTTGCTAGAAATCCGTATGGATTAGTAATGTCGCAGAGGAAATATGTTACAGATCTGTTGAGTGAAATAGGTATGCTTGCGTGTCGGCCTGCTACGACATCAATGGATCCCAGCATGAAGCTCTATGATGATGACACAGAGGAGGTGGACAGGAGAAGATACAGAGAACTGGTAGACAAACTGTTGTATGTCACGATCACTAGACCCGATATATCATTTGCAGTGAGTCGTGTGAGCCAGCTCATGGAGCAACCATGTCAGGTTCATATGGATGCAATACATATGATTCTTAGATATCTCAAATCATCTCCAGGTGCAGGTTTGCTATTTAAGAAGGGGAAAGGGATTTCTATCTCAGCATGTGCGGATGCAGGCTATGCAGGATGTCCCAAGGACAGGAAGTCCACCTCAGGGTTTGCAGTCTATGTTGGAGATGCTCTAGTCTCATGGAGGAGCAAGAAACAGACGGTGGTAGCTAGATCTAGTGCTGAATCCGAATATAGGGCTATGGCTCAGGCTACGACAGAGATGATGTGGGTGAAAAGTGTACTTACAGACCTATGTCTACATGTACCACTTTCTATGACCTTGGAGTGTGATAATCAGGCAGCTTTGTTCATTGCAAACAACCCAACATTCCATGAGCGGACCAAGCACATTGAGGTTGACTGTCACTTTATACGTGACATGATTCAGAAGGAGTTCATTGCTACATTTCATGTTGCCTCAGAAAATCAAACAACGGATATATTCACCAAGGCACTACTACGAGGCCCATTCCAGAAGTGCGCATCCAAGCTGAGCATGATCGATATCTATGCTCCATCTTGAGGGGGAGTGTTAACGCATATAGTTGTTTCTGTATCTTTCTGTTATTTTTATTTCCAGTTACATGCTTTATGTAATTTACCCATAGGCTACTCTCCTATATAAGAGAGCCTAGGGCTTATGGAATAAACAACTTGCTCATTTTTCCCAACAATGTGGAAAGGCAAACTGAATTTTTTATGTGGGGGTTAGCCTACTAATAGAGTACATAATGATGATGGCTTGTGATTTGTAGATGGAAGCTTAAACAATTGGTAAAATGATTCATTCTCCACGAAAAATGGTGAATGAGATTGTGCAACTTATTCTTGTTGATGATAAGGAGGTATTAGCCTTAGACTTAAGGAGGAATTGAGTGAGTGTAAAGCGGAAGCTTACCATATGAGTGGTGAACTGAGTAGAGGTAATGTTCTGAAAGATCATGTTTAAGAGCGGGAGGTTTGTTAAGGTAGGTGTGGCCTATATATCTAGTTTCAGGGAGAGTTAATGCTTGTTGGGTTGTGTATGCCATGTCACTGTAATTTTTTCCATGATCGCCAGAGATGTAATTTTCATGATGTAGTTGCTTTATGAGAGTAACTGCCCATCCTACTATGCTGTAAAAGGACCATAATGTTTTCATGATGTAACAATTACAGTTGCTATCCGCAACTTTTTACAACATAGTAGCACGGGGCATGGTCTACATAGTAGCATGGGCAACTGTAATTTTTTTCATGTAGTTGCTTTATGAGAGTAACTGCCCATGCTACTATGTTGTAAAAGGACTATAATGTTTTCTTCTTACAAGTGTCTTCAAAAAGATCATTTGCATTGTTAAGAATTTGGAATGAATAAATGTTGCTTTTAGAAACAAGGTGAGAATAATAGTCTTATCAAAATCAAGTCTTGTATGACATTAATTTGATCACATTTTTTATCGTCGTATACAATATACTTTGAGCTATTCTCAAACTTAAGTTCATATAAACAAGATCCATAATAATCTTTAATGGTTTTTGTTGAGAATAGTGAAGGCTTAGATTAAATTGGGTGGTCAAGTCTTGTAGAAAGATCCACAATCGTAGTAGAGGTCATGTATTTAGTCTCACATTATCTATTGTGAGAGTTGTACACAAGCATGACCAATATATAGGGCCTTGTACTATATGTTTCAATAAGAAGATGTAATGAGAAAACATGGATATTAGGTTGCTTTCGATGTAGTAGGACAATTTGCATCTATTGATGTTTTGTATTACGATTGGTTGTGTTTTATCTCTTTATATCAATTTCTCACGTGATATAGAAAGTCATAGAGGGAGTTGTGTTGAAGACTCATGATTATTTCATTTTTTATCAATGTCCTCGAAGTTCGTGCTACTTTTTTTATCAAACCATCTTCAAGATTGTGCGGATTAATTTGGCAATAACCATTTCACATTTCGGGCATTATGTTTAATGCCACTACACGACAAGAACATGGGCTATGCGCATTGAGTTCTCATTTCCAAATACCTGAAATTAAGGACACCAATGGTGTAGACTGAGAATCGTCATGAGGGAGCATACAACTCGTGCTTGCAGTAAGGTGGCTATGCAGCCTGTGTGAAAGGGAGGCATTGACCATCACCACACCAATGGTCAACAAAATATAATGTACATGTGCTTGGCATTTGAAGAGATGTAGATCAAGGTGGTTGATATAATACCACCAATCGGACTTTCATAGTAGAGAAGTGGGGCCACCATTGCAGATGAGAAGTGGCAAGAGTATTAATCACCCGTAAAGCTCCATGTGCAAAATCTAATGGGTTGCTCGAGGCCTCTTTAGCTAGGCAACATTGATGAAGCAACAATGGTCGCATCAGAAAGGCAACGCGATTACTAGCATAATCATGATCAATGGTACCACATCAGTCGACAATGAAATTAGTGTGTAGGGGTGTTCCCAAGAGAGGTAGTGCTTGTCGAAAATTGTGTACATGTAACCTAGGAACGGAGAGCCGCATGGAATAAGCAGCGACGATGATTGTAAAAGCATGTGGCAATGCGCGAGCATGAGGTGGCAGCAAAAAGATAGGTTTAAGCAGAGACGATGATTGCAAAAGCATGTGGCAATGCGCGAGCATGAGGTGGCAGCAAAAAGATAGGTTTACGTCTACGAAACCATACGCCTCCTAAAAGGATCCCTCATGCGCTTTATGCTTGCACATGTCTTTCCTCGTGGATAAACTTATGGTCCATTCTTTGATTGTGGTTCCCATGACAAGATCCTTCCTTTGAGGTTCCTATGAGTTATAACTTGCTGCGAGATCATGTGTGAGTCCATTCTGGCGATCTTTGTATGTGTTCGCATGATTTTTCGGCCCTTGAGAGAAATATCCATCTTGTGCTGAAACACGTGAGCTAGCGATCTCCAAAAGGGGGACTCATTTCAGTATTGGTGAATCTGGTCGATGCATATACAGAGCATGAGCATCTTGTTTCTTACCAAGTTCGATTAATTGATCACTATTTCAGGCATTCCTTTTAGTTCCTCCCGCTTACCGAGATGCGTTGTCATTGTCATCTGCAACCAGATAAGTATGCAATGTGTCGAGGTGGTCGAATTGACATGTATTTTGTGTATGAATGAGTAGAAAGCTTTTCATTTTGTAAAAGATTGAGGAAGAGTTTTGAAAATACATTTCCACTCGAGGAAGAGTGTTGAGAATAGTGGAAGATTAAGTTAATTGAGTGTTTAGAAAGATCCATCAGTTGCAGTAGCTGTTGTCTTTATTCTCACATCACCTATTGTGAGAGAGTTGGTGAGTGGGACCTATTTAGGGTCTTGTACTACATGTATCAATGAGAAGATTCAGTGAGAATACACTATTAGGCCGCTTCTCCAGTGGCGTAAAATGGTCATGCTGGCTGTCCCAAACCAAGTAAATTTGTAAATTGATATTTTGATTTGAGATTAACATCTTATCTCCTTTTTTTCAGTTTGCTACACTAGTGATATTTTCCTGCCTACATTGGGAAGTTTTTTTTTTTTTGACACTCTACATTGGGAAGTTGACTCTGACAAACCATTCACCTTAGTTATAATTACTGGCATCCTGGTGTTAGAAATTATCAATATAGGCTGATTCAGATTAAGTGGCTGAAAGGCGTTAGATATGGTTTTCTAATTTTCCGTGTATAAAATGTTTCTCTGGAAGGTATAACTTGTGGTTGACACATCATTGGTGTTACTGTTTTATGCTTACATAGATTGTGAAGGAAAACCAAAAACTTCACAAAGGTTCTGTGGAGATTGAGGATGATTTAGCTACTCTTGCCGACAAAACATATTTCCAGGAGATGTCCTGTGGTTTTCCAATAGTGGAATCCACGAAAGCCGTGATATTGCTGGTACAAATCTCTCTTGATTTATCATGCTTTTGTGGAGCTCAGTGGCAAATCCCATGCTGTTGTCCTTTTTTCCATGACAGATGAGCTGTCTGATCATAAGAGGGGATTAAATCAAGCTGGAAGAAGGTTTTCGTGGTACTCTTTTGTCACTTGATGTCCCTACTCAGGTCAGATATATGGCATCAGCTTCTTATTACTATTATTTAATCTCCCTATTTTGGGGGTAATTTGGTTACTGGCACATTTGACTCATTCCAGGAATCCCAAGATGCTACGACATAGATTAGGAAGATCGTGGTTAGGTATTCTTTTGGCTCACATCACCCAACAAGTAGTTTATATTGTTTACTTTTCATTTTTATATTTAATTTCAAGGTGTTTCTGTCCTTGTTTGGGAAATTTTAAGTGGTTAGTCTGACCTTTATGTTCTCCAGGATGTTAGCTCCGGATTGGGCCTATTCCTACGAGGTCAGTACTCGGATCACACTGTTGTCTAATACTGTTATTTCCCAAAGTGCTAAACTTCCTGGTATCATAGTTATTTTTTTTCTTAGTATTATAGTGGAATAATAAATAGTTGAATGAAAATCCTGTTTGAGCTCCGTGTTCCTTTTATACATGGCATGCAGTCAGCTAACTTGCATTTAATCACCATATTTGTCAGATGTGCATTATTGCGGAATCAGCTCCATCATGTAACTGCTTTTTGTGGAGCACTTGTTAATTAAGGGTTTTGGGCCATCTCTGGGTTACACTGTGAGTTTTTTTATTAATAATATTTTAATTAACATGCTACCATATTGTGATGCAAAAGCAACTTTATTGAGTTTTATTTCCATGATCAGGTAAAACATGCTAGCACAAAGCTTTGTCAACACTACTTTATTCTTTTTTTGGTTTCCATGATCAGGTTTTGGCGAAGGTTTGATGGGACAAGGCATCATTTGAGTATCGCAAGCAGCGGTGCTATGGGATGGTACATTCTGGAAAGATGGATCTGGGTTTGTGGTTTTTGCCCTTGCATCTGGCGATGATAAGTTAGTTGCAAGCAGGTTCTGGGTAAATGTGCAATTGTAGCATTAGCAGGTGGTTTTCTTGGCCTAGTGTGCAAATATGGCATCCATAGGTGGCACATATTCTGGTAAAGTTTCTGAATGAAGACAACAGTTTATTGCCATTTATGGTGCATTTGACATGTGCTTAAAATAGTAGAGGAAATCTATGAGGTGTCACTTAGGCTAACACAAATTTCTTCTGGATGCATATGGTGCCTAAGATGTGCATGGCTACGTATATACCAAAAAGATTATGCAAGATCATTGAGGGTTGGAGTACGCTCCTTCAAACCTCATCAAAAATGGCAAGTAATTGCTTCCGCACTGCTCCCGACAAAATGCCGTAGAACTTTTTGCTTTACACAAAAGGTAGGGATATATCCACGTCTGACTAATTGCATTATTGCCCTGATTGCTGCATGCTTCTTAATCACGCCACATTAAGAAATGTGTACACTATTTAGTGTTTGCCCGTCACATCGCTGTCCACTAGTGAAACTGACGGGCCGTTCAGTAGAAGAAAAAGGGGAAGGGAATAAGGAGGAATAAGTAGGGATAAGTCATGTTAGATAGCATTTTTAGACAAGTATTTTCTTGTCTGCCGATGATCGGGGGATTATAAGGGAAACTTTATCCCTTATGTTGATTCCATGGTGAAAATGTTAACTGTATATGAAAGTATAAGAAATTGGAGGAATGAAGAGGGATACCCCTCATTTCTCAAAGGGATTTTTACACCCATAACCCTGAGTAATTCTGTAATTACGTTCATAACCTTGCATAATCGTGAATTACATGAGATCCCTAAGTAATGGTTAACTTTTACACAACATTATCCGTGTTCACCTCCGCCCATTCTCTCCGTTATCCTTGACGGAATACATTGAATTTTGATGATTTTACCCCTTAAACTGAGTTATATTTGCAAAAGATGGCATGGATCTTGTCCACCTCCCTCCTCCCTTTCTTCCCCACGTCGAGCTACTGGAAGATCCCCCCTGTGGAAGCACCTTGCGTTCACAGCTGCGCTCCTCCTTCCCTGCATCCAGCACCCACCCCCCTCTTCCTCGTTGTCTTACCCTGTCGAACTCCTCCCTTGGAGCTCCTTCCCCACCCACTTCCCTCATCCTCCCCTTCTTCCCCCTGTCGAGCTCCCACCCTCGTCGCTCGAAAGCTCCTCCTCCCCCTTCGGAAGCTCCTGGAAGCCCCTCGCCACCACCCTTCAATAGTCAAAGTCCCCCCAACCCCTGTCGCCTCCTCCCTCCTGACCCCTCCCCCTCTTCCGTCAGAGCCAAATCAGATAGTATCGGGTATGAGCGACGGTGCGGTTTTTGTGGTGGACCCGTTGGATGCCCTCACGAGGTGAAATTGACAACAGCAGGTCGTGTAATTGTAATGAAGCCAGTTCATATACCAGAAGAAACTTCGGTTGGTGTTAGCTTTTAAGGAACTTAAAATTCACAATCGACTTCCTGATACTACTGCAAAGAATGTCATTACACCGCAACCTGAGAATATCAGTCAAAAGTGTCACGGTCAAACCGTCATCTTCCTTGCCTTTTCTCATTGGGCTCTTCTGCAGCGACGTCATCCTTAGTGGATTCTATGTGTATGTGTTCATGCCCATTCTCCTGGATGGTCCCCAGCTTTGACTTTATGATTACCGTCATTTGTATCGGGTCCGATCAAAGGTAGGACATGGGCGCAGATCCAATTGCGGCACTGGTCGGTGTGACGTGCGACTGCAAGAACTACGAGAGATGGAGGAGGAAGAAGGGGAGGGGGAGGCGGAAGTGGGGGCAAGATGGAGGAGGAAGAAGGGGAGGGGCGAGCTGGAGGAGTAAAAAGGGGAGGGGTCGGTGGTGGTGGGGCGAGATGGAGGAGGAAGAAGGAGAGGGGTGGCGACGATCTGGAAGAGGAAACGAGGAAGGAGCGAGCTGGAGGAGAGGAGGTTGGAGGGCAGAGGCAGAGCAGCGGGAGTGAGGGGAGGGCGGAGGTGGAGTGGCGGGAGGGAGGGGGAGGGTGTCGAGGAAGGAAGGGGGAGGGGTTAGGGATTTTTTTGAATTTTTTAATAGTTGTTGGATAGGTCATGGGTTAGATTAACCTAATGATATGGTTGGGTTAACAGGGAAACTAACAGAGGGTTATGGGTGTGAGACGGAGTGACTATCCGGGATTTCTTGCGTAATTCACGATTTTGCGGGGTTATGATTGTAATTATAAATTTACTCAAGGTTATGGGTGTAAAAATCCCTTTCTCAAACAAACACTCCCCTTAGTTTTGACGGCAACTAGTCTCATTTGACTCAAATATGGTGAAGCCTATTTACATTTATCAATGGAAATAATTAATTTAATGACTCTTCTATCTTAACATGCAACTTCTAATTTAAACTTAGAAAAAGTATGAGTGGATAATAAGTATTTATTTGCAAATACGAGGTAAGATTCTATGCAAGTGAGAGCATTATCAAAGGATCATAAAATCTTCTTTGATACGGTAGGGTAGTTAACTTATCGCTATATTGTACCCATCTTTTTTAATTAGGGTAGGGGGAGGGGTTGGACCTTGCTCTTTGAAGTGGGAGAAAGCTGCTTTTACAACTAGATTATATGGTGGGTTTTTTACCCATCTTAGTCAAGGAAGTTAAAGAGGTTGCATTAAGTTAATCATTTGTAGATTATCAAGAACAACAACAACAAAGCCTTTTTCCACATTAAATAGGGTCAGTTACATGGATTCTTTGCATCCATTCAGATCTATCTTATGTCATTCTTGGGTTTAGATCTAAAAAATTAAGGTCCATTTATATAATCTCATTCCAACACTTCTTGGACCTTCCTCGTCTTCTCTTAGTTGACTCAACACTCCAAAACTTGCATCTCCTCATCGGTGCATCAGCTAACCTCCTTTGTAAATGGTCAAATTGCTTTAAGTGATTTTCTCACATGTTATTCTCGATTGGAGTTACACCAACTTTCCTTTTGATTGCATCATTCTGAAACTGATCTTTACGTGTGTGTGTGTGTGTGTGTGTGTGTGTGCGTGCGTGCGTGCGTGTGTGCGTGTGTGTGTTTACACATCCACCTTATCATTTTCAATTTATGCTACTGTCATTCTATGCACATGTCTATGGTTCACATGCCAACATTCATATCCATATAGCATAGCAGATCTCACAGTTGTTTTGTAAAACGTTCCTTTGATTTTCAAAGGAATTTTCTTATCACAGAGAACACTAAAGGCTCCTCTCCACTTTTATCAACATGCATTTATTTTTTAGTAGCATCTCCATCAATTTCCACGTCATGTTGCAAAATAGATCCCAAGTATCTAAAAGAATCTCTCTTCTGAATGTTGTCCTCATCAATCTTCACCTCGATTCTTTCACCATTGCTTCCATAAAAAATGCACTCCATATAATCAGTCTTAGCCATGGTTTGAAATCTTGGCAAAATATCGTCGAAATTTCGATTTTGATAGGTTAGATTTATCAAAACCTCTATACATGTTGATTTCTCGTATTTTGCTCGAAATCTCACGAGATATCGGTGAATTCAGGTCATCTTGTCAACTCGCCCAAAAAAACAAATATGGAATTAAAAAACCCCAACTTTATCGAGATAGATCGAAATGTCGATCGAAATTTCCTCATTTTGACAGACACGGTTGCTTTGCTTCTCCAAGATTCTCCAAGGTCTTGTTTCACCTTTTTCTTCAAGGTATACCAAAATTGATCAAATCTTCATCAATTTATTTATTTATTAGGGTTTTTATTCCTAAGATGTTCTCGCTTGGTGTGGGTCTTTTTTTTTGAGAGATTTTGAATATGTAGCTTGATTATTGGAGATGCACGATGGCGATATTGATGAGGATATGCTCCAGAGGTAGATGGAATCCAATGGTGTTCATGTTCGCGATCAATCGGGTGGAAGACCAAATGAGAATATAAGCCAGCAAATGGGAGCAGATGTAGGTGACTTTCTGGTTAGATTCGGGTGGATTACATATCCTCTTAGGGTTCGTTTGGTTGCAGGGTTGGGCAGGGTTGGGTACTATTCACAGGGCTGGGTGAATAGTAAACTGTGAGGAGGGGGTACTCCTGTGAATAGTACCCAACCCAACCCAACCCTGCCCAACCCTGCAACCAAACAAACCCTTAGAGTGTTGGCGGTCGAGGTTGATGCAGTTGCTGATGAAATTCTCTCCACTAGTTCCAAATCCAAGTAAAAGGATGACAATGGAGATGATGGTGATGTTGGCGATCGTGGTGTATCTGGTGATGGTGGGGAAACATATTCAGATGGGTCAGCAGGAGGTGGTCGTGGACCACAAGATACAAGATTCGAGGAAGGGCTCCATGCAGGGCGTGAATATATGGAGCGACATAGGAGCACACATGGATAGTTTGTTCCAAGTCTGAGTCGGTTACCTATGGATTAGTACGCATACAATTGTGGCCATCGTCCAACAGACAGCTACATGGACGATTTGATATCATCTGTAGGTTCCTTGAGTTGCATGGACATTAACAACCCATACCGTGGAGGAACACCAAGTCCCATGGGCGGATATGGATCGTCGCACGATGAGAGATCATTTGGCGTCTTCCCAGAATTCTTTCATGCTCCTCCTCTTGGACCTCCTCCTCCTCCTCAAATGTATGCACCTCCATCATATTCATATGGTTACAGTGGTTATCGGGGATATAATAGCCACAATGGTGAGAATTACCAAGGTAGCCAACCTGAGCAGAGCCGGGCAACTTCTTTGACAGTGATAGTTATGGTTTCTTCCTTGAGTACACGCTAGTGCCTCCTTTTCCTCCTCCGTAGAGATCTTCTCCTACTCCGTCGCCGTTGTCCCGACGATCTCAAGCCAGTACTTCGCAGCCTTGTGTGCCACTCGTGATACCGGATCTAGTGTTTCTTATCCTCGTCTTGGGATACTCATAGATATAGACGACCACCAATACATGCAGTATGTGATGGATTACAAGGCCATATACTCGTACATGACATGGGAGAACTACTGCGAGTACATTGAATCTGTAATGTGTTATGAGAGACAACAAGGAAGGGGGCAATTCAGATCCACCGCGGAACTCTTGGTTCTGAACTAAACACATCATCAGGTAATATATTTTAATCTTTTATTGCATTAATCATTAATGTGCATGTTCTTATTTAGTCTATGTGAATATATGTCTTTTTACTTGCTGTAAGATTGTTACTCTGTTATTTGGTATTAAGTATTAGCGACGATATGTTCGATACGGTGTGTGACATATCGTCATAGTCATAGATGATCGATATGTATGTTATAAGCCTATAAGTGTATATCTATTGTTTCATTGTTTGAAGTACTCAAATTAACTTCATTTGCAATATCTAACATATTGTACAATATGATCGATATGACCGATATGACTGATATACAGAATATAAGGGGTATAGATGTACAATGTGGATACTATAATTGTGTATTTCAAAGTTATTTATTGTTCTAATAACTTAAAAGATCTTAATTTCCAAAAAAACTGAAAAAATTGGCTTTTTGAGCCATTTTCGACATTTTCACTGAAATTTCGGCAAAATTTTGGTATACAAGGTCACCGAAATGAAATCAAAATTGAGATTTCGAACCTTGGTCTAAGCGCTACTTATACGAATCCTTTAGTCTCCAATGCATATCCCCAGACCTCAAGCTTCTCATTTACTCCATCTCTAGTCTCATCAATCAACATTATATTATCGGTGAATAACATACACCAACGTATCTTATCCTCAATTTGACTTGTCAACTCATCCATAATCAAAATAAAAAGGAATGGACTCAAAGGATGAACCTTAATGTAGATCAATGTTAATGTTAAAATAGTCAGTCTTCCTAGATTGTATCCTGACGTAAGATGAAGCCCTATCATACATATTATATGAGTTTAATATATAGGACATGTACTTGTCTCTTCTCCAAAACTCCACAATATCTCATGTGGGACAGAATCACAAGCCTTCTCCAAATCAATAAAAATCATGTAGAGGTTCTTCCTTTTAGTTATATAAATCTACATTATTCTCCTCAGCATGTGGATGGCTTCAATAGTTGAGTGACCAGAAATGAATCCGAATTGGGTTTTGTTTTGCTTTGGAAACTTGCCTCAACCTTCTTTCGATTACACGTTCCCAAATTTTCATAGTGTGACTCGTTATCTAGATATCAATGTAATTTGAATAATTTTGAATGTCTTATTTGTTTTTATAAAGAGGCACTACGATGCTTATACTCCAATCTTCAAGCATTTTCTTGGTTTGTCAAATAAAATTGAATAAATTTGTAAGCCAAGTCAAATCATGCTCACCTAAAAATCTCCAAACTTCTATAGGAATGCCATTAAGTCCTACATTTTTCTCAGGTCTCAAAACCTTCAAAGCCTCCTCTACTTCCTTCCTTTGTGTTTGTCTATAGCTTGCACAATTCAACTAACTTTCACTACTAGCTAGATCTCCCAAAGTGATCTCTCTATTTCCTTCTTCAATGAAAAACTTATGGAAGCACTGTTTCCACGTAGTCTTTTTATCCTTCTGATTAAAGCATGTGACTTTCCTCATTCTTAATGCATCTCACTTGAGAAAGTTCTTTGATCTTTTTTTCTCTTGCTTTAGCCAATTTGAATATACCCTTCTGGCCCTCCTTAGAGTCAAGATTTTTGTACAAAACTTCATAAGCTTTTGAGTTAACTTCACTTATAACATTCTTTGCTTCCTTCTTCGCTATTTTATAGTTTGTGAAAGTTTCATCTATTTTATCCTTAGACATAGTTTTAAAGCAAGCTCTTTTAATTTTGAGCTTCTCTTGCACCCTCCTATCTACCACCAAGCCTCCTTTTGGTCTGGAGCTCATCCCTTTGACCCGCTGAAAAGCGAAAAAAACGAGAGCCGCTAAATAGTGGTCTGACAAATCAGACTCACTATCGCTGATGCGACTACTCAAGCCTCCTCGATCTTCAACAATTAACCCACACAATCAATCAAAGAATGAATAGCAAGGATTAAAATTTATTATACCCTACTAAAGATGTACAATGGCAAGCAAGTAGGGGTCGAACTCAAGAAGCAAAGGTGTAGAGCATAGATGAAAATCCAATCCTAAGTCTAATACATAACTTAGCCAATCTAATCTTTTTTGTGGGTTTTTAATTTTTGAATTTTTTTATTTAATTGTTAATTTTTAATTTTGTTTTTTGATTTTTAATTTTCTAATTTTTATAATTTTATATTTATAATTTTATATTTTTTTTCCTTTTTGAATATTGGAAAATAAAAACAATGGAATAAAAGACAAGGTAAAAGATTTGTAAAAATAAGAAAAAATAACCAAAATATCAGAAATAAAATGTTTTTGATATTTTTAGGATTTTTTACTGTTTTTGTGATTTTTGGGTATTTTTCAAGGTGTTTTTGGTATTTTAAAATACTGAAATAAGAGAAAACAGTGAAAAAGTTGCTGGCTGGGGATAAAACTGGAATTAAAAATAGAAAATAGCCACAAAATTGGTCCACCCTATTTTTCAAATAAAGAGGATAAAATCTAGAGCAAACAGAAACTGAGTTTGTAGTTTTTGGGGTTTTCTTTGATTTTATAAATTTTTTTGAAGTTTTAGAGTGTTTTTAAATTTTTAGTGATTTTCTTTTGATATTTTTAGTGATTTTTGGACTGACACTAAAATATGATAAAATAGACACTAGGGAAATTTTTTAGAATTTTTGGAAGTATTTTAATATTTTTTTGGTATTTTCTAAGCTAGACAGTGCTGAAACAACATATTTTTGATTTTCAATAAATATAAAAATAAAAGAAAATCCAAAACTAAAATGTTAGCGTGGAAGAACACATGCACAGGAGCTTAAGTTCAAAATTTGAGAATTTTTGGAGTCAAAATGATGCCTTAGTTAATTATATCAAGCAAGCAAAGATCAAAGGCCTGGCAGGGGCTTTTCTGCAAATAGATAAAATTATGGGGGCACCTCTGTAATTTTCGCACAAAATTACTACTGAATTAAATGATTTCTAGGCCGAAAACAAAATACAAAACCCGCAAGGGGTGTTCTGGCAAAAACCCACCCACGTGCGTGCGGAGCACGCGCCTGGGGAGGACTAAATAGATATTATATAAAACCTTGGGGCATAACTGCAAAATTCCAGAAATTAATTAACTACAGATAAAGGTTTGAGTACCCAACATAAATAAGACAAAAACCAAGGGGTCGCCTGCAAAATTGCCAAGGTCACGCGAGCTGTGCACGTGACCTGACGGGGGCTCCCACGCAAATACACCAAAATCTGGGGGTTGGTTCGCAAATTACAAAGCTTAAATAAACTCAGAAAAGAAACTTGAGTATCAAACGTTAAATGGCAAAAGAAGCTGGGCGTAGTTCGCAAAATACCCAACTTATGGCTGATCGAACGGCGGGCTGAGCTCAACTTAAGACACGTGGCGCGCGCACAGAAGGCGATACCCCTTGGGCACGGACGGTCTTGATTAGATCAGCTGGAGGGCAATCAACGGCTGGTCGAGCTTCGAATCTAACGGCGGCTGCTCTTCATGATGAACACGGCCAGATCGACGGCCCTGAAGGTGCATGGATGAACGTGGTATGTCCCGACCTCCGGCGAGATTCGACTCAATGTTTCGAGTCCCTCCGGCGGCCAGAAGCTCCTCCGATGGCTGCCGTCGCCTCCTGGAAGCTCCCTTTGAAGGATGACGGCCTCAAAATGGCGGTTGGACCGCCAGCACGCCGCCGCGACGTCGACGAGCGGGGGTGGCTCCAGGAAGGTTGGGCGTCACAAAAATCAGCGTCAAGAGACGCCCGTGGTCTCCAGAACCTGCAAAGAAGATGGATGAAGAAGTCGGGGGCAAAGTGCCCCGACTTCGTGGAGTATTTCGCACAGGGGACAGATGTTTGGAAAGGTGAAGGCGGCCGGCGAGACTCGATGCCGGCCGCGGTGAATCGAGATGAAAAGCTAGCTACTGGAAGAAGATCTTGAAAGGGGGAGTACCACCATGGCTTTTTAACACGAAATCATCAGAAGAAAGAAGAGAAAAAGGGGAAGAAGAGAGCCTCACTGTGCGTGCACAAGGTGTTCTCCGGCGAGAACTCCGGCGAGGGGACCTGCCTCGATTCGACACCGATTCGTCCCGTTGAAGCGCCCTCCGTGCTCCTGCTGTCACCAAGAGTCACGCTAGGGGTCCAGGTGAGGGATTTGGAGGTGGAAGAGTGGTCAAAAGTCCAAGGGAAGTCGGGGGGTTCGGTTTTGAACATGGTGATGGGGCGATCTTCAAGGAAGAGTCACGGGTGGCTGGATGATCCAACGCCCGAGGTATCACCTGGTCGTGAATCCTCGATATGTGGGCTACAAATGTCGTGAAGGGAGCGGGGTCAAATGGTGAAAGGTGTGGCTCCCAAAAATCCATGAAGATGGGTCAAAACCCATTTCTGACAGCAGCAGAGAGGGGGTCAGACAGTTGACCGGGGTCAACTGTCCAAGCCCTCTGGTTGGTCCACGTGGACCAACCAGAAAAACCCTCTGGAAAAAAGTTTAGAAATTAATTTAAAAATAGTAAATGATTTAAATAATTTTTGATTATAAAATAAAAATGTTTATTATTTGATAAATTATTTTATGGTAATTTTTATTTATTTTTAGGAGGTATAATTTTATAAGTGACCTTTATACCCCTATATAGGTATGTTATCTATATACTGTATTTCTTTATTTTTATTTTGTGTATTTAAATCTTATTATTTTTATTTCTTATTTTATAAAATTATAAAATACTTTTATACACCTAATTATATTTTTATTTTATTTTTCTGATATATTTTGTATATTTAATAAAATAGAAGTATAAAATGTATAGGTATGTATGTAGGTGTTGTATCTAGGTATTTTATTTACAAGTATTTTTATTTTGAGTTTTTCTTTGCATTTTTATTTTGTTTTTAATATATAAAATTATTATAAGTAATATTTACAACATTATAAAAATATACAATTATAAAAATAATAAATAAATAATAATTTGAATATTTTAATATGTACAAGTATACAATGAGGGTCCAAAACTCAACTTTCAAACCGTAGCTCCGCCAAATGCGATACCACTGCCATTAAATAGCTTATTTTGAATTATATACAATTAAAGATGAGTTTGATGCATTTGGAGTTTTCATTTGTGAGATACGGGTTTGGGAAGTTGGGATTCTGGATTTTTATTCAGACCATAACTTTTTATCTGTGTAACATTTTTCTGTGAAATCAATTTTGTATTTTTCTTTATTTAATTAACTACAACTTTCATGTAAAAAGTTTCTTTATTTGATGTATAAAAAGTGGAACCAAAAATAGGTCCCAAAATGAATAAAGAATGAATTAATAATTATAGGTATTTGGCCCTTATCTCCCCCTACTTGATTCCTTGTCGACCTATTCATCAAGATGCCTAGGTCTCGGGGTTTCGGGTCATAAAATATTTACAATATTTTATTCTTTTTCTTTTCTTTTCTTTATTCTATAATTTTGGCACTAAAAACCGCATTTTATACAATATTTACACACATATACATGAATGCTAAAATGCATAAATTAATGCTATTTACACGCATCTACTAGGGTTTTTAAGGCCAAAATGATAGAATAAAGATGATGAAACGTAGATTCATCATCCCCCTATACTTGCCTTTTCTAGTCCCTAGCAAACACTTATGCAATAAGTGCAAAATAGAAAAATAAAGAAAAGAAAAAGAAGAAGGTGGACTAAGTGTAATGATCAAACTTGTCTTCACAAAATCAAAGTTTGGAGCTTAAGTCGGACCTTTGGAATTTTAGTGTGGGCGGAACCTTATTGAGAACCGAATTTGAAATCCAACAGTCCCTGAGAATCCCGAAACTTTGTCCAAGTCTCCTCAATAGCCAGGTCAGAAATATCTCAACTCATACGCAAACCCTTATGACTATGAATCTGACTCGTACAGTGTAAGTGATGGTGGCTCTCTCCAGCTAGAATGACAAAGAGACTGACTTCTCTAGTATGACAACCCAATGATTCCCCAATCCAATAACTCCATCCTCGAGGAGCGGGGTATTCCCTTCTAAGTTCAAGTGGCAACCAGCTCAAGAGGAGGGGGTGAAGAGAAGAATGGACGGTAGCCAGTGTAGCTACCTATCCGAGGATGCAAGACCAGTGTAGTCAAGTCATCCAGCTGCAGGCTCACAAGATATGACTTTGGAACTCAAGCTTGCTTATTGACTTTACAACATATGTACATACTTTGCAGGCTTTTTATTTTTGTACATGCCTGAACTTTTTTTCTTTTTTTTTCTTTTTTTTCTTTTTTTTTCTTTTTTTTGAAATACTATTCACAGCAGCATTTACATAAGGAGTTTTTCCTCTTGAGCCAGTAGACTATCCCTCTTTTGAAGCTTTATCGCAACCCACAGCCTCCTGTCTTTAGACTTCCTAATCACTGGACGGGTTGGGGTGCACTTCCCTCCCTAGAGGAGGACAAGTGTTTCCACTTGTGTGCGTCTTATACCGGCAAATCCAATCCCCTCACCACTCCAACTGAGTTGAGCCATGTGAAAGGTGCAGGTGTCCAAGTTAGGTCATTATCAACAAGAATTGTGTGTGTGCTCTGAAATACTCTACTTAGGCAGTCAAGAATCCATTGAACCAAGTCTCGTGATCCTCAAAGAATTAAGTCAACTAGACCTGAAGTACCTCAAACCCAATTCCTATAAGGTTCTTGTTATTAGGTAGATTTTAAGGTCCAATAAAGCTCCAATCTCCGGATTTTACTTAGACTTGTTCAACTATCAAACTCAATTCGAAAAATGTGAATGCCATGCAAATGCCATGCAGAAAATATTTTTGTGATGCAATTTTCAAGGATTTTGAACTTTTTATGGATTTTTGAAAAGATGATGATGATGCATATGCATTTTTTGTCTTTTTCAAAAAGATTTTTCAAATGTTTTTGGATTTTAATTTTGCAAATGTTTTTGGGCTTTTTGAAAACAAAAAGATTTTGGCTGAAAAATAGGTTAAAATATGTACACGGGAGTGCTTCTTATATATACAAGAAGTGGATTTTAAGGATTTACAAGGGTAAGTGATCAATTTTATAAGTACATGTATATAGTGGATTTTGGTGTAATGTAAATATTCCTCAAACTTATTTGACACAAGCTTTTCACACAATTTTTGAAAACAATAGTCCAAAATAATTTTTACAAACATTTTTGCAAACATGTACACACATTTGAAAATCATTTTGCAAAGGTTTTTCAAACAGTATATATAGATTTTTCACAATATTTTTGCAACCATTTTTCAAACCATTTGCAAATCATTTTTCAAACATTTTTATTTCACACAAAGAAAGTAAATTTTACAAACCACACATTTTTACACAGGTTGAAAACATGTAACAAAATATTTTCAAAATAGTTTTCAATAGATGTTCACAAGGATTTTCAAACTATTTTTCAAACATTTTGCAAAAAACATTTTCACCTGATTTATTAATCAGTAAATACAAAAAGAATTTGAGGAATAAAACACCTTTTTATTAAAGATTTTTTAATGGATTTTAAAGAATTTTTCTAGCCATATTATTAAGAAAATACGAAAGTACGAGTTATGGCTAAAGTATATACACAGTATATACGACCCCCCTATACATAGCTTGAGCTATGTCCTCATAGATCAGAGAGGAAAGAGAAGACATAACTCGTACTGAGTATAGGAAAATCTAAAGAATAAATGAATACAGAGATGAATGAACGAAAGAGAAGTTGACCGCCCCCCCTATACTTAGGATCAAATAATCCTAAGTATAGCAGACTGTGCACAAAGCAGGGAGGGTCAAGGGTGGGAATGAACAGATCGTACTCAGATTGTCTCCCCCTATACTTAGGGTAAAATATCCCTAAGTATAGACAAGAAGAGGAGACAATGGAGAGGATCAAAGAATAGAGAAACTCGGGGTGCACACCCCCCTATACTTAGGACAAAGTACGCCCTAAGTATAGAAGACTGACAAAAAGGGGCGGTACCTTTTCGGTAGATGAAGAAGATAGAAGAGGAAAAGAAGAAAAGAAGAAAAGAAGAAAAAGAGATGAAGATAGAAGAAGAGATTGTGAGGATGTACGCATCACTCCCCCTATACTTAGGGTGAAAGAAGCCCTAAGTATAGGCAACGACAGGAGTGATGACACGGAACGATGAAAGAACACCCGGCTCGTCCACCCCCTATACTTAGGACAAAGTACGTCCTAAGCTAGGCAAACACGAGAATGGGTGGACGAGCAATACGGAAGAGAGACGGAGGTACACAACACGAATGTACAACAGGATGGATGTACAGAGGGTCAAGAAGGTAGAAAGCAAACCTTCTTGCGGGACCGCTGAGGGATAGATCTAGTGTGGTGCAGGTCGACATCGGGGTCCTCAGATGACAGAAACCGATCAGGGTCGACAGGGTGATGGTCCTCAGTGGCCCTAGGGTGAAGAGGCACATACGAGTGAGTGGAAGAAGTACGGCTAGGTCCGGCCTTGGGAGTCTCGCTGATATCAAAGTGGAATGGGACGAACTCATCATCATCGGAAGTAGTGTACTCAGAGTCGTCCTGCGAGGAGTCATCTAGGTCAAAACCAAAAGGCACGAACTCATCGGTGGAAGTAGTTGAACTCTGGTCGTCCTCTATAATTTCAACTGGATCATCTTTCTCATCAAAAGGCCCGAATTTCTGAAGAAAAGCAACTAAATCAAATTCGGCCTTAGTCTCATCAGTATCTACATGGACAGGAGCGGACTCATCACTAAAAGTAGTCAGAGCATGTCCGTCCTGTATAGTCTCTAAATCCGCCCTCCGCTCAATGGTGTCAATCGTGTAGATCCCCCGGATGTCATCAACACATCGCCAATCACAGGAAGCGGAAACAACAAGGTCTATGCTTTCCGAACTTTCCTCCTTGGAGAGGAATTCTCGGGTCTCATCATCGGTCATGAAGAAGGTCTCTCTGATATCCTCATATAGATCATAGTCCTCGGGGTCAGCCAAGATAGGTGAAGTCACATCAGGTGCGGGTCTCTGGTCAGCAGTGGGTGCGGTGATCACTGCTTCGCCCTTGTCAGCAGGACGGAAGCGAATCTCTCCTGATCCGTAGTCAATAACGACTCTCGCAGAGGCGAGGAATGGTCGTCCCAGGATGATTGGAGAATGCTCCCCTGTGGAGGTCTCCATGGGCAACACGACAAAGTCCACAGTATAGCTCATGCCCTGAATCGACATGACGGCGTTTTCAAGGATACCCTTCGGCCTCTTGATAGATCCATCAGCAAATTGTACTATCATTCTGGTCTTCTTGAGAGTCCCTAAGTGAAGAGACTGTACCAGCGAGAAGGGTATGATGCTAATCGAAGCACCGCCGTCGAGGAGAGTGTGATCACATGTAAAGTCAGAGATGGTGCCACTAATGAAAGGTGTGGCAGTGTTCTTCTTCCGAGGAATGGGACGGTGTGTGATGGTGTGGGCAGTGGCCATGGTCAAGATGTGACGCTCAGATCTGCTCCTCCGCTTTCTCTTCTTGGGAAGAGGAGCCGATAAATCGGTCATGGCCTGCTGAAGTGGGGCACGGATGATCTCATGAATGGTGGCCACCACTTCGGGTTCATTCAACATTTTTTTGAATTTTTGGACCTCCTCCATACAAGGGAGGAAGTCGGAATCATCATATACACGAGGCATGCCAAGAGCAGTCTGTACAGCGGCATCCTCGTGGTCAAAGGTGGGACCGGGTGTGAATGTATGTGTGGACAAAGGGTCTGGCAAATGGTAGCTCTCCTCACAGTCTGACTCGATCAAAAGTCTCCCAATCTCTTTTTGTGTTTTTAAATTTTTCTCATTTTTTTGTATTTTGGGCGATTGCAAGCTCTCATGGAAATCCTCGAGTGAACCCATATCATCAAATGGTGGAATATCATGGTCGCTCTTTTTTGTACTAGTGAGGGTGTCAATCCTCTGCCTCATATGATCCATCATCTGGGTCAAGTGCTCAAGGGTGGACTCCATGAAAGGTGACTCCAACAGCTCGGCCTCGGGTGGATGTGAAGGTGGAGAATACAGAAGTGGAGGTGGGTGTGGATAGAAATCCGAGGTCTGATACTGTGGCTGAGGCGGATATGTACAAAAATCAGAAGCAAAGTCCTCCTGGAAAAAGTGAGGTGGACCGGCTGGAGTGAAGGAGGGATCTGCAAAATCCGGATAAAATACGCTCCAGTTGGCCATCTCGAAACAAAAGAAATCGATCAGGAGAGCACGATGGTCAAGTCAAGAGAAGTGAGAAGAAAGGCGCAAGTGCGCAGAAGCGATCTAGGACACACAAAACAATCACAGACAAAAATGAAATAAATCAAACCCTCAATTCACCTACTCAACTCGGTAGAGACCGCAAAGAGCGGTCTTTTTATCTTGTCTGTTTTAGAGTTAGGTGAGAAGTCAAAATATTGCGCAAACACTTAGGGGGCTGAATATGGGATTTGGGCACTAATCCTTAGTGTGTGCGCGAGCAAGTAGAAGCGAAGACAATGAGGGGATTACTCGCCCCAAGACAATATTTTCTTTTTGATGGATTTTAGGGTCGAGTAATATTAACAGTCCCAATTTTATTGGTTGTCACTTTTTTTGGATTTTTAGTAAAAATGCACGTTCCTATCGGGGAGTCAATTCCTTTAAGCTCCTAGGTGATCAAAATCAGAGGTAGAGGAGCGGGAAAGCAATGCAAGTGGCAAAACGATGATGAATGCTAAAGCGTAAATGCTCACCTTGCCTCCAGCACTCTACATGCAAGGATGCTCAGCAGAATTGAAACCTATCTATATGCAAATGCAAGCCGATGAAATCGCCCTAAGTTTCAGAAATTGCTATTATCGTGAAGAACCACAAGCTGACCACCAACCCTCGATCCTAATGTCCGGTCTAGGCTCACCCCTCCTCTGCTCAACACATTTGAGTTAGGAGAAAGCGCTTGTGTGGGAATGAGCTCGCGGCACGTGGATCGAAAGCTAATGATCAACTGTTTAAGATTTTGACTAAGTCCAAACGAGACTATAGGTGCATGCAAAGGTATTAGGTGTTTGGCCTTAATCTATCACAAGCAATCCTAAGAACTAAGGGCTCAATCACACTAAATAAAGAAAATCGAAAACCGGAAAACAAAGTAAAAAAATATGCGATGAAATCTGACAAAAAGCCGCGACGAGCCCCCAAGTGAACAATCACTTGGAAATTAGGCCCGAAGTGTTCAAGTGTCCCAGTCCTGTATTATTACAATTTAAACAAATCACTCTCTCACGAAAAATGAAAAGCAACTATCTCTCTCTCTCTCTAGCCCTCCTGCTCTCTCCTGCCGGCTAGGGTAGAATAGCCGGCTCCTCCTCCCAAGGCTGCACAGGATCCCCTAGGCGATCCTCCTCGGTCGGCGGTCCCTCGCAAGAAAACAAAAAGAGATGTCAGACAGTTCAAAACAAATGATACACAAGAGACAAGTAAGCAAAAATGGCTAAGTAATTAAAAAGACCCAAAAGGTACTCTACAAGCCGATGCTCCCCGGCAACGGCGCCATTTGAAAAGCGAAAAAAACGAGAGGTGCTAAATAGTGGTCTGACAAATCAGACTCACTGTCGCTGATGCGACTACTCAAGCCTCCTCGATCTTCAACAATTAACCCACAGAATCAATCAAAGAATGAATAGCAAGGACTAAAATTTATTATACCCTACTAAAGATGTACAATGGCAAGCAAGTAGGGGTCAAACGCAAGAAGCAAAGGTGTAGAGCATAGATAAAAATCCAATCCTAGGTCTAATACATAACTTAGCCAATCTAATCTTTTTTGTGGGTTTTTAATTTTTGAATTTTTTTATTTAATTGTTAATTTTTAATTTTGTATTTTGATTTTTAATTTTCTGATTTTTATAATTTTATATTTATAATTTTATATATTTTTTCTTTTTGAATATTGGAAAATAAAAACAATGGAATAAAAGACAAGGTAAAAGATTTGTAAAAATAAGAAAAAATAACCAAAAATTTAGAAATAAAATGTTTTTGATATTTTTAGGATTTTTTACTGTTTTTGTGATTTTTGGGTATTTTTCAAGGTGTTTTTGGTATTTTTAAATACTGAAATAAGAGAAAACAGTGAAAAAGCTGCTGGCTGGGGATAAAACTGGAATTAAAAATAGAAAATAGCCACAGAATTGGTCCACCCTATTTTTCAAATAAAGAGGATAAAATCTAGAGCAAACAGAAACTGAGTTTGTAGTTTTGGGGGTTTTCTTTGATTTTATAAATTTTTTTGAAGTTTTAGAGTGTTTTTAAATTTTTAGTGTTTTTCTTTTGAGATTTTTAGTGATTTTTGGACTGACACTAGAATATGATAAAATAGACACTAGGGAAATTTTTTAGAATTTTTGGAAGTATTTTAAAATTTTTTTGGTATTTTCTAAGCTAGACAGTGCTGAAACAACATATTTTTGATTTTCAATAAATATAAAAATAAAAGAAAATCCAAAACTAAAATGTTAGCGTGGAAGAACACATGCACATGAGCTTAAGTTCAAAATTTGAGAATTTTTGGAGTCAAAATGATGCCTTAGTTAATTATATCAAGCAAGCAAAGATCAAAGGCCTAGCAGGGGCTTTTCTGCAAATAGATAAAATTATAGGGGCACCTCTGCAATTTTTGCACAAAATTACTACTGAATTAAATGATTTCTGGGCCGAAAACAAAATACCAACCCGCAAGGGTGTTCTGGCAAAAACCCACCCACGCGCGTGCGGAGCACGCGCCTGGGGAGGACTAAATAGATATTATATAAAACCTTGGGGCATAACTGCAAAATTCCAGAAATTAATTAACTACAGATAAAGGTTTGAGTACCCAACATAAATAAGACAAAAACCAAGGGGGTCGCCTGCAAAATTGCCAAGGTCACGCGAGCTGTGCACGTGACCTGGCGGGGGCTCCCACGCAAATACACCAAAATCTGGGGGTTGGTTCGCAAATTACAAAGCTTAAATAAACTCAGAAAAGAAACTTGAGTATCAAACGTTAAATGGCAAAAGAAGCTGGGCGTAGTTCGCAAAATACCCAACTTATGGCTGATCGAACGGCGGGCTGAGCTCAACTTAAGACACGTGGCGCGCGCACAGAAGGCGATACCCCTTTGGCACGGACGGTCTTGATTAGATCAGCTGGAGGGCAATCAACGGCTGGCCGAGCTTCGAATCTAACGGCGGCTGCTCTTCATGATGAACACGGCCAGATCGACGGCCCTGAAGGTGCTTGGATGAACGTGGTATGACCCGACCTCCGGTGAGATTCGACTCGATGTTTCGAGTCCCTCCGGCGGCCAGAAGCTCCTCCGATGGCTGTCGCCGCCTCCTGGAAACTCCCTTTGAAGGATGACGGCCTCAAAATGGCGGTTGGACCGCCAGCACGCCGCCGCGACGTCGACGAGCGGGGGTGGCTCCAGGAAGGTTGGGCGTGGTCTCCAGAACCTGCAAAGAAGATGGATGAAGAAGTCGGGGGCAAAGTGCCCCGACTTCATGGAGTATTTCGCACAGGGGACAGATGTTTGGAAAGGTGAAGGCGGCCGGCGAGACTCGATGCCGGCCGCGGTGAATCGAAATGAAAAGCTAGCTACTGGACGAAGATCTTGAAAGGGGGAGTACCACCGTGGCTTTTTAACACGAAATCTTCAGAGGAAAGAAGAGAAAAAGGGGAAGAAGAGAGCCTCACTGTGCGTGCACAAGGTGTTCTCCGGCGAGAACTCCGGCGAGGGGACCTGCCTCGATTCGACACCGATTCATCCCGTTGAAGCGCCCTCTGTGCTCCTGCTGTCACCAAGACTCACGCTAGGGGTCCAGGTGAGGGCTTTGGAGGTGGAAGAGTGGTCAAAAGTCCAAGGGAAGTCGGGGGGTTCGGTTTTGAACATGGTGATGGGGCGATCTTCAAGGAAGAGTCACGGGTGGCTGAATGATCCAACGCCCGAGGTATCACCTGGTCGTGAATCCTCGATATGTGGGCTACAAAAGTCGTGAAGGGAGCGGGGTCAAATGGTGAAAGGTGTGGCTCCCAAAAATCCATGAAGATGGGTCAAAACCCATTTCTGACAGCAGCAGAGAGGGGGTCAGACAGTTGACCGGGGTCAACTGTCCAAGCCCTCTGGTTGGTCCACGTGGACCAACCAGAAAAACCCTCTGGAAAAAAGTTTAGAAATTAATTTAAAAATAGTAAATGATTTTATTAATTTTTGATTATAAAATAAAAAATGTTTATTATTTAATAAATTATTTTATGGTAATTTTTATTTATTTTTAGGAGGTATAATTTTATAAGTGACCTTTATACCCCTATATAGGTATGTTATCTATATACTGTATTTCTTTATTTTTATTTTGTGTATTTAAATCTTATTATATTTATTTCTTATTTTATAAAATTATAAAATACTTTTATACACCTAATTATATTTTTATTTTATTTTTCTGATATATTTTGTATATTTAATAAAATAGAAGTATAAAATGTATAGGTATGTATGTAGGTGTTGTATCTAGATATTTTATTTACAAGTATTTTTATTTTGAGTTTATCTTTGCATTTTTATTCTGTTTTTAATATACAAAATTATTATAAGTAATATTTACAACATTATAAAAATATACAATTATAAAAATAATAATAAATAATAATTTGAATATTTTAATATGTACAAGTATACAATGAGGGTCCAAAACTCAACTTTCAAACCGTAGCTCCGCCAAATGTGAAACCACCGCCATTAAATAGCTTATTTTGAATTATATACAATTAAAGGTGAGTTTGATGCATTTGGAGTTTTCATTTATGAGATACGGGTCTGGGAAGTTGGGATTCTGGATTTTTATTCAGACCATAACTTTTGATCTGTGTAACATTTTTCTGTGAAATCAATTTTGTATTTTTCTTTATTTAATTAACTACAACTTGCATGTACAAAGTTTCTTTATTTGATGTATAAAAAGTGGAACCAAAAATAGGTCCCAAAATGAATAAAGAATGAATTAATAATTATAGGTATTTGGCCCTTATCTCCCCCTACTTGATTCCTTGTCGACCTATTCATCAAGATGCCTAGGTCTCGGGGTTTCGGGTCATAAAATATTTACAATATTTTATTCTTTTTCTTTTCTTTTATTTATTCTATAATTTTGGCACTAAAAACCGCATTTTATACAATATTTACACACATATACATGAATGCTAAAATGCATAAATTAATGCTATTTACACGCATCTACTAGGGTTTTTAAGGCCAAAATGATAGAATAAAGATGATGAAACGTAGATTCATCACCCGCTTAGCATCTCTCTGGCTACCCTTCGTATACAAGATGTTATCGCCTCCCACATTTCATTTGCATTTCTATTACAATTCCAAGATAAGTCTTCTAAAACATTCTCATTGAAGCTTGATTGCTTCAATTGAAGATTCTACCATCTAGTTATTATGATCTTGAAAACCCTCCTTTTCTTTCCCAGCTCTTTTATTTGCACGTCCATGACTAACAAGCGATGTTGAGTTGTCAAACTATCTCCTAAGATTACTCTGCAGTCTTTGGAACACAATCGATCTCTTCTCCTCAACGCAAGGTAATATGTCTGCGTTCTAATTGGGACATTCTTATAAGTAATTAAATCATCCTCCCTCTTTTTAAAGAGAGCGTTTGCTATGAAAAGATCGTAAGTCGTTTCAAAATCCAGAATGGCCCTTCCCTCTTCATTTCTACTCTTGTCCTCCATAAATACTAGCATACCCTGAAACATCCTTTCTCACATGTCCATTAAGATCTTCACTTAGGCAAATCATCTCTCATTGTGGGATTCCTTGCATAATCTTATTCAAATCCTCTCAAAAAACTTGTTTATTCATTTCATCTAAACCAATTTGTGGTGTATAAACGGAGATGATATTCAGAATTGCTTCTCCGAGCATCACTTTTAGCGAAATAATCCGATCTCCGAATCTTTGCACCTCAACTGCACAATCCTTCAAATCTTATTAACTGCCACTCCAACACCACTTCTGACATTATCTTTACCTGAAAATCAAATTTTAAAGCATGTCTTCTCGATCTCACTTGCTTTCTATCTAATCCATTTTGTCTCTTAGAGACATACTATCTGAATCTTCCTTCTTTCCATTGTGTCTACTATCTCCATCGATTTGTCAAAGTGTCAATATTCCAACTAACTATTCGTAACTTCCTTTGCAACCTCTTTTGGACTAACTTCTTGTCTTGCATGCATCCATCATGTGAGAATCTTTGTAAATTTTGGACTGCATACGGATGGTGATGCAATGAAACTTGCTTATTTTCTCGCACGTGTTCCTCATGCGAGAACCCTTGCAAATTTTGAACTATATCCGGGCAGCGATGTAGCAACTCTTGCCAACTTCTCATTGCATTCGGGCTATGCAACACATCGCTAGTAGGGAACACCCTAATGAAATCTAAATCTTTGCTTAAATCCATGTTGAAAAGATCCGAACTATTTGGAGACAAATTTCTAAATAGTGTTTTTAAAAAGAACACTATTTAGGAATTTGTCTCGTGCTGGTTGTCGGCTACCTAACGTACAACCCTCAATTTGCATGGGCTTGGGACCGACCATGACTGAGTTAAGATTATTGAGAATTAATGAAAAAAATTTGTTGAAGGCACTCGCATTTTTATCCTTTCAAACTCTGCATCTGTGTGGGCGCATAAGTGCTCGCACGCATGAAATGTGTTTGCATATGCATGTGAGGGATTATGCAAGAGAATAGGGATTACTCATAGTCCAGATCAAGAAAGACTGTATTACACTCTAGGTTTCTTAAAGGCCGTGATTCTTCTTGGATTATTATCTTTATTACATTAGTCATTAGTTGTACCTTATCTCATTTCTAAATGCCATATCTTTAGTAATTAGCTTAGCTAATAATCCAGGCATCAACGTGGATTAGATGTTGCCTTTATGCTTAATTTAACATAACATAATCAATGGCAAATCAACAACGTATAAGCAATGCCTTTCAAATAGTGTTTAGCAGTTAGCATTCATCAAGCTCATTAGTGTTGCTATAAAACAAGGCATTCATATATGTTATTCACCCTCATTAGCTTAACAAATAATAGCTAAATATGCAAGTGATCATTTAACTCATATTTCGAGTTAATGTTTCAACATATTTGATATTTCGAGTTAATGTTTCAACATATTTGATATTTCGAGTTAATGTTTCAACATGTACGAATTTGGGGGGGGAGGGGGTAAATAGACCAAGGTCCATCAAAAAAAATCATCACAAGTGACATTAATGCAACGACTGAAGCCTCCAGTTATGTCGTCGTCTACGCTTTTCTTGAGAAAGAGAATGGAGAGAGATGGAATCAGAAGGAGGCTCTCGTAGTCGAGGTTCCGATCGATGCATTTCCCCTCTCTATGGGGAGGTTTATATAGGGTGTAAGCTCTCGCCACATCCGCTCCCTTCCACCACACCCTTGCCATTAGGGTTTCCGTGAGAATCGACCTCGTCGCAACCGTCAAAGATGGTTGCTTGACCACGCCGGTCACGGAGGCTGTTCTCCAATGACTGGCCTACAAGTAGAATAAAATCCACAAAAGAAGCAAGGAGTTCCATCAATCTTAAAACTTTAAACAATAGGGATGTGTTAGAAGTTTATCTTTTTTTCAAAAAAAGAGAGTCCTTTTGTGGGTTGTTGTAAATCATTCCAATCAAGGATCTTTGGTGATACAGACTCCCCGCTTAATTTGCCATTTTGAGGTCACTTAAATAAAAGAGTTGGTAAAAACTAAGTTGACCATTTAGGTAGAAGTTTACCTTTGTTCCCAAGAAATGAGAGAACCATAGAAAGATCAACAATCTATTTCAATTTCTTAAGTTTGTAAAAAAGGAGTGTATGTGAGGCAAAGTGTGGAGAGGAGGTAGTGAACAATAACTTCTTAATTTCCAATGTCGAAGTAAGGTTAAGGGGAAGTTTAAGTCATGTTGCCATCAAACTCTGATAGATTAGCCCAAGAAGAAAGCGGTTGGTGTAAGAACAGACAGTGGTGAGTGTTTACTTTCAGACTAGAAATAGGTCTTTCCGTCCCTTTGTAAAATTGGAGTCAATTATGTGGATAACATCCCACGTACCAACGGAGTACCACAACTTTTCCAAAGTGAAAGGAATTTCGGCCATGACTTAGTCTCATGATATAAGAATTTTACAAATTACTGAATTGCTTGATTAAAGGGAGATCTGAACTTGCATATTGCAGAAAGGTAGAAAATACGAATCAAATTCGAACTAAAGGATGCTCGTTGTATAAGCAACATAGCAACCATATAAAAAATATTTTGATTGCACTACAAAACTACATGGTAATGAACTATTTTAGCATCTGTTCGCAAACCAAAAGAGACATGAATTGTTGATGCATGAGTCTCTAAAATAAGATGCCTCTTGAATCAAGTTCGATCCGACAGACATTTACACTTGCGGGTACGACCATGACTTGTCGATCCTCTCACGAACCTTCGAGTTGATTTTCACCAATTGTCCATGCCAAAAGAGGTTTAGAAAAATCTCTTTCCTCCTAATTTCGTCTTACAAAATGGAGCCCTACTCCATGGACACAGAGCTTGAAAAGGAAGATGGATCCTTTTGCCATTAGCTGAGCTAATGAGGAGGACGAGAGTCTAGATGCTGGACAGCCAAGGGGTATGTATAGAGATGGCCAAGGGAGAGAAAGAGAGAATCTTTATCTTCAATTTTCTCCTATTGATTCTTAGACTAAAGAGCACTGGTAGAACTTGAATTGAAATTTGAAAATATAGAGGTCAAGACCTATAAGTATTGGCCTATGAACGACCACAAGAGAAGAAGAGTCAAGACTCTTTATTTTATCTTTTCCTTTTTCAATTCTATTTCAAATAGGAGTCTTTCTCTTTTGATAATTTTAATTTAAAATAATATAACTTACAATAGGACTCTCCTTTTAATTTGAGTTAATGGATTACAAAGAAAATAAATTGTCTCCTTTTATGGTTCCATAATAGACGTCCTCATGAAACATATATAGAGACTTTTCCCCATCAATTATTCATCTATCTAATTCAAATCCTATAAGGTATTAGTCCATAATAATTGTGGAATTAATTATTTTGTTTATCAGTTAAGTATATCCAACCATCATGAGATAACTATAAAATTTTCATCAGATTTATTAGTCCATAATAAAATATATATCTAAATTACATTTATTTAGTTATGTGAATCATATTCACATATGTCGAAAAAGTAATAATGAATCATATTCATATCAATATTGGATCTATATCCATATTAGCTAAATGCCAATTAGGTGAATCATATTCACATATTTGCATATTAATTATCAATGAAAATAATAGTTATTATCTTTGAGATATTATCAAGGATATTGTATAGATCATATATAATGACTTGATATTTAAATTTTTATTTAATATTATGATTTAGACCACTTTGAGTCATCTGATTTAATCAAACATTGAACTGATTTCTCTAATTGACTTCAAACTCTTTCGGATAAAAATTCTATTTTTTTGACCTAGAAGTTACTTCCATGGATTGAGATTTAACACAATTAATTTTAATTCATCTAGACTCAAAGTAGATGCACTAAAATCCACATGATTTAATCATTCCCTCGAAATGGAAGTGTCAAGGTATACAATCTATTATGATTGCATCAACATACTATATTCACAATACTCATGCATCCTAAATGCTGGAAGATTTGATTAAACTCGAAGTTCAGTCACACATTTGATTGTCTCTTCCACTACATGACATATATCTATTTTTGTAGACATCATAACATACATCAGGCTTCGTACGACTAATGCATAACGGCACACGCCATAGCCTCCTTATCCTCGTTACTTTGAGGTGTCATATCTTTCAATAGGTAAATACCATGTCTTACGAGAAGGAAGCCTTTATTATAATTCTCCACATGGAATTTGTCCAAGATCTTCTTGATGTATCATTGTTGTGATAGTTCCAATACCTTCTATTCTATAATTTTTGAATAGTTTCAAACATAAGATATAAGAGACATCCTCGCGATCTTTCATCTCAAATGTATGGAACAACTAAATATTAATATGGGTTATCATCACATATCATTCCTAATGGATAGAAATATCATACACATAAAACACAATGCACACAATGGTGCTACCACTAAGCTTTTTGTACACATATGGTTCATCGGGATTCTAAATGAAAACATAAATATTTATGGTTTCACATTATTCAAATGTTTCAAATATGAGAAGCTTGTTTAAGGTCATAGATGGATTTCTTTAGCTTGCACACTTTGCCTTCTTTAGCTATAAAGTCTTGAGGTTTCTCTGTATAATTATCCTCAAGGTATCCATTAAGGAATACATTCTTGACATCTATCTTTTAGATGTCGTAGTCAAGTTGTGTAGTTATAACTAGCAATATCACGATGGACTTAAGAATATCCAAATGAGACATGCATTTTCTTTATGTGTAGCCCTTAACTGCAAGCCATGCTTTGAAGGTCTCTATCTTCCCATTGGGTCATCTCTTTCTCTTGAAGATCCATTTACACCAAATGGGTTTAAACTCTTTAAGTGAGTTTTCAAGGGTCCATACACAACTTATGCTCGGATCTACTTCAGACTTAATTTCTAGCATCCATATATCAATGTCATGATTGGTGAGGGCTTCATCATATGAAGTCAGGTCATCATCCAACTCTTCTAATGCATGGATTCCATACCTCTCAGGTGGTCTTACCAACTTTGAACTTTTCTAATAGGTATGGTGTGTCATCTTCTATTATCTCTTCAGTTTTTGGTATAGGAACTTCATTAGTCTCACTAGGATCTATGAGTTTCTTTACACCATTATTGACTTGACTTTAAAGGAAATCTTCCTCTACAAGTTTTACATTTATAGAAATGAATAATTTCCAAGTATATGGATCATAAAGTATGTATCCAATATCATTTTTTACATATTTAATAAAATAGCACTTTTGGGTGCAAGATTCCAGCTTCCTTGCATCCATATTTTTTGTCTGGACTGAAAAACCCTAAAGTCTCAAGTGTCTAACACTTGGCTTGGTTCCAAACCAAAGCCCATGAATGGTTTTAGGTACTGACTTGATTGAAATACTGTTTCATAAATAGGTTGTAGTCACTACTGTGTATTCCCAAAAATTAAGAGGTAATTATACTTCTACTTGTAATTGATCTCACCATGTCCAACATGTTGGATTTGTAGACTCTTGGTGTCCCATTAATGAACTAAATTTGTGTATTTCTTCATCTGAATTGAATGTTTGTGTGTTGCACTAGGAAATGTCTCTTGGTGCAATTAGAGTTATATACCGTGACTATCTTTATATCATATAACTGTTGGTCTAAAGTAGATCATAGAGGTTGATGCAAGGTTGTAGATCTAAAGAGTTAGATCAAGGACACAATCAAAATCTTGAAGTGATATTCAAGAATGATCTCTAGTCTGAGAAAGAGATGGAAATCTACCTATAAAGATTGATTTTTAATTTATCTCTTAATTAGAGTCAAAGTGTTGACCAAAGTCAAATGATGATAAAAAGAGGTCAAATGTTGACCAAAAATCAAAATATTGGGCAAAAGATAATATGTTGACTTTGAGCCAAAGTGTTGACTTAACACAATCAAGATACTAAAGACCTAAATCATATATTGTCATAGAAAGACAGACATCCTTTGACCGGAGATAGATATACATCTATATGTATAAGTATGTACATTTGGTAGATCAATAAGTTGATGAACTAAATAAGGCCTATACATTGATGTATTGGTGTCCATATGAGGAGATATTAGATGTATGACCTCTCAAAGAAATCATACAAGTTCATACTTTATGAACCAGGAGACAGAGCTCACACATGCGATATTGGTGTCATACCCAATACCATGCATGGTTGGTTTGTTTATGAAACAAGACAAGAATTCGAAAGTATTAATATATTTTTGGAAAGCATATGATTCATTATGTCACTAATGATTGATTGAAAAATATATTGATTTAACCTTAAAAGCAGTCAAACAAGGATTTGAACTTCATGTCAATCAAAGCCTCCTATTGTGTAGGATGCTTGAGTATTGGGAATAGTCTAAGTTG
Source organism: Ottelia alismoides (assembly GCA_037367405.1). Taxonomy (NCBI): domain Eukaryota; kingdom Viridiplantae; phylum Streptophyta; class Magnoliopsida; order Alismatales; family Hydrocharitaceae; genus Ottelia; species Ottelia alismoides. The sequence continues at coordinate 117,512 of JAZKJV010007520.1, read as the reverse complement.
ATGCGATCTTAATAGATTATATGCAATGACACTTCCATTCCAAGGGAGTGATAAAACTATGTTGATTTTAGTAACTCTATTTTACGGCTTTATTATTGAGAATTGATTGGGTCAATTCTCATATCATAAAACCCATTTATAATACCTATTTCCAGTGTTCATTTCTAGATCCAAATGTTGGAAATGGAAATGGATTCAAATGGTTGCCCATAAATTGTTTAAGCCATTATATTGGATATCAAGTTACTATACACGGATATTATAATTCCATGATATTATCTCCAAATATCTGTAAATGCTATTCACAAGTCCTAATTAGATTAGGACTCGTACATAACAACAACAACAACAACAACAAAGCCTTTTCCCACTTTAAGTAGGGTGAACTACATGGATTTTTTGCCTCCATTCAGATCTATCTTGGGTCGTTCTCGGACTTAGATCCAAAAAACTAAGATCAATTCATATAGTCTCATTCCAACGGTTCTTGGGCCTTCCACGCCCTCTTTTAGTCAGATCAACATCCAAAACTCACATCTCCTCGCCGGTGCATCAGTTGACCTCCTTTGCACAGGGAAAAAGCACCTTAAGCGATTTTCTCGCATCTTATCTTTGATCGGAGCTACAACCACTTTCATTCTGACGGTATCATTCCGAATCCAATCTTTCCATGTGTGTGTCCACACATCCACCTTAGCATTTTCATTTCTGCTAATGCCATTATCTACACATGTCTATGGTTCACAGGCAAACATTCAGATCCATAGAGCATAACATGTCTCACAGATGCTTTGTAAAACTTTCCTTTGATTTTCAAAAGAATTTTCTTATCACAGAGAACAGTAAAGGCTCCTTTCCACTTTAGCCAACCTGCATTTATTCTATTTGTAACATCTCCATCAATTTCTCCACCATGTTGCAAATGGATCCAAAGTATCTAGAAGAATCTCTCTTCTGAATGTTATCATCACCAATCTTAACATCGATTCCTTCATCATTGCTTCCATCAAAAGTACACTCCATATATTCAGTCTTAGCCCTACTTATACGAAATCCGTTAATCGTCAAAGCATGTCTCCAGACCTCAATCTTCCTATTTACTCCATCTCTAATCCCATCAAGCAACACAATATCATCAGCGAATAACATACACCAAGGTATCTCATCCTGAATGTTACTTGTCAACTCGTCCATAATCAAAGTAAAAAGGAATGGACTCAAAGTTGAACCTTGATGCAGGCCAGTGTTGATGTCAAAATAGTTCATCTTTCTAGACTGTATCCTTACATAAGATGAAGCCATATTATACATATGTTTTATGAGGTTAATGTATAGGATATGTACTTGTATTTTCTCCAAAACTCTTCACAATATCTCTCGTGGGACAGAATCATAAGCCTTCTCTAAATCAATAAAAATCATATGGAGGTTCTTCCTTTTAGCTCTGTAAATATCCATTGTTCTCCTCAGCAAGTGGATCGCTTCAATAGTTGAGAAACCTGGCATGAATCTGAATTGATTTTCTTTTAGTTTGGAAACTTGCCTCAACCTTCTGTTGATAACACGTTCCCAAATTTTCATAGTGTGACTCATCAGCTTGATACCTCTGTAATTGAACAATTATGAATGTCTTCTTTGTTCTTATAAAGATGGACCACGATGCTTCTCCTCCATTCTTCAGTTATTTTCTTGCTTTACCAAATAACATTGAATAAATTTGTAAGCCAAGTCAAACCACGCTCACCTAAAGCTCTCTAAACTTCTGCAGGGATGTCATCATGTCCTACACTTTTCCCATATCTCATAACCTTCAAAGCCTCCTCTATTTCCTTCATTTGTATTCATCTGTAGCTTGCATGATACAAGTAACTTTCACTATTATCTAGATTTCCCAAAGTGATCTCTCTATTTCCTTCCCCAATGAATAGCTTATGGCAGTATTTCTCCCATCTAGTCTCTATATCCTTCTTAGTAACAAGCACGTGACCTTCCTCATCCTTAATACATCTCACTTGAGAAAGATCTTTGGTCTTCTTTATCTTGCTTTAACCAGCCTGAATATATCCATCTGACCCTCCTTAGAATCGAGATTTTTGTACAAAACTTCATAAGCTTTTGACTCAGCTTCGCTTACTGACTTCTTTGCTTCCTTCTTAGTTATTTTGTAGTTTGTGACAGTTTCATCTGTTCTATCCTTAGACATAACTTAAAAGCAAGCTCTTTTAATTTTGAGCTTCTCTTGCACCCCTCCACTCCACCACCAAGCCTCCTTTTATCTCGGATCCCCTCCCTTTGATTCGCCTAATATTTCTTTAGCTACCCTTCGGATAAAAGATGTTACTGCCTCCGACATCTCATAGCACTTCCGTTACAATCCCAAGATAAGTCTTCTAAAACCTTATCCCTGAAGCTTGATTACTTCTATTGAAGATTCCACCATCTAGTTCTAGTGATCCTTGAAATCCTCCTTTTCTTTACTAGCCTATTTATTTGCACATCAATGACTAACAAATGATGTTGGGTGGTCAGGCTCTCTCCTAGGATTACTTTGCAGTCTTTACAACACAATCGATCTCTTCTTCTGAACATAAAGTAGTCTATTTATGTTCTAGTCGAGCCATTCTTATAAGTAATTAAATACTCCTCCCTCTTCTTGAAGAGAGTCTTTGCAATGAAAAGATCATAAGATGCTACAAAATCCAGAGAGACTTTTCCTTCTTAGTTTTTATCCCCGAAGCCATGTCCTCCATAAATACTAGCATACCCTGAAGCATCCTTTCCCACATGTCCATTAAGATCTCCACCTAGGCAAATTGTCTCTCTTTTGTGGGATTCGTTGCATAATCTTATCCAAATCCTCCCAAAAAGCTTGTTTAATCCTATCATCTAAATCAATTTGTGGTGCATAAACTGAGATGATATTCAGAATTTCTTCTTTGAGTACCACTTTTAGCAATATAATCCGATCCCCAGATCTTTACCTGAATACCAAAGTTTAAAGCATGTCTTCTCGATCTCCCTTACTTTCTCTCCAACCCATTTTATCTATTGTAGACATAATATCTGAATCTTCCTTCTTTCCTTCGCATCAACTATCTCCATCGATTTATCAATCAAAGTGCCAATATTTCAACTACCTATTCGCAACTTCCTTCACAACCTCTTTTGGACTAACTTCTTTACCCACATGTATCCATCATGCGAGAACCCTTGCAAATTTTGGACCACATTCAGGCAGTAATGTAGCAGAACTAGCTTATTTATTCGCATGTGTTCCTCATGCGAGCCCTTGCCAACTTCTCATTGCATTCGGGAGATGCAACACATCAAAAGTAGGGAACATCCCAACGAAATCTAGATGTTTTCTTAAATCCATGATTAAAAGATAAAAGAACACTATTTAGGAATTTATCCGAACAGTTTCGAGGCAAATTCTTAAATAATGTTATTAAAAAAATACTATTTAGTAATTTATCTCTCATACGCTGGTTGTCGTCTACTTAATGCGCAACCCTCCTCAATTTACCTAGGCTAGGGACCAACCATGGCTAAGTTGATTAGGATTCGTACATGAGATAACAAAATTAGGATAATAATTATTACTATCGTGGATATGGGATATTTTGATATGATTTACATATTGGTTGCATATTAGCTATTAATACGAATATAGATTCATAATAATTAATGCTTATATGAATACAATTCATATACGTATATTCAAGACACATGTGAGTATAATTCACATAATCATACAAATGTAAATTGGATTTACATTTTATGTTGGTATAACGAATTGGATTCATTTGTTGTGAGGATGTTTTCATAAATCTTTCAATATAGATATTTATAACTTAATTATTGATATTAATCAAAAGCTAATTAAATTAAATATCAAGTCCTAATTGGGAATTAAATGAGAGAGGCTCGTGTGTCCACTAGGGATGTCCACCATGGTTGTTAGAGGCCAAGTTTGTTGGTTTCTTCCACTTGAATTAGGACTCTCTTAATTGGTTATTATCTTGGCCAATTTTTTGAACAAGCTTTTTCTCCTTTTAGCAATACGAAGCAATATGTCGGGTAGTCAGTTAGCCAACTACTTGATGGATTGGGAATCCATCATAGCCATCTAAGAGGAATTCAAGGGCCATGATGTGTTCGTCTACCTTGAGGAGTAGAACTCCTCATGGATGTTGAGCCTTTGTATTTAAATTAAGGAAGGGCTCTCTTTTCAATTAATTCATTTAGATAATTCAATTACAAGAGAAAGAACCACCAATTGTTTGAAAGTTGAAGAGAAGAGAGCATTAAAACTCTTCACTTGGACATCCGCCTTATCTCCAAAAACCCATTGATGTCTACCTTTTTACTTGGATCTCCATCCTCAACATTCGCATGACCAATCATTGGAGGAGTCTCCTTCTTCGCCGTGCTCCGTGTATGTGAAGGAGGATTTAAATTCGTGCTATCAAATTAGGAGGTAGAGATCATCTACATATCTATTTGTATAGACTACTTGATAGAGAAGATCTCTCAAGTTTGTGGGAAGTTACACGAGTCATCATCATGTCCATGAGAGAAAGTGTCGTCAGACTGGATTTGATTCAGTAGATATCTTCCTTTAGAGACACACGCTGCAAAAGGTATTTCTAAATACTCTTGTGATTATATGAAACAGTTCGAAAAATATTTCTTTGTACCATGTAATTTTGTATTTGTAATTAAGGTTTTTCTGTTATACAACATCATCAGTGGTCATATGATGAACATCTTTCTTTGTGAATTTGATTTGTTTATTCCTCATTTAAGTGATTTGCGAGGTCAAGCCTCCCTTAAAATTGTATTAAAATCTCATTTAAATGATTCATATTATATCCAAGTTCAATCCATGGTTAAGGAAATGCTCCCACCCTACATTGGATTGCATGTAGTGGTTACTTAACTAGCGCCTAATGAATTAAGGAAATGCTTCCACCCAACATTTTGCATGACCTTGGTAGAGATATCCTAAGAAAGTCTAGGTATGGTTATCTCATATTGTAGTCTTCTAAAAAGAAGAAAATGCATTTGTTTACATGTATTATTTGATTATTGGTCGTTATGTATAGAGAAACAAGTTTTGATTGAAATAATCTTTATTTATAGATTATTTGAATTATTCTTGATATAATCTGATTAAATTAATATTGATTTAATAATTTATGATCTAATTATTTCTAAATTGATTAATCATGAGAATATGATTCAAAGTGATAAATAATTAAGTTAAACATGATGTGGAAAGTTATATGATGGCGTCCATGTTCTCATGTCATTGCGAAGGACTCCATTGCCATGGATTGTACTTTTGGGAATGCTCACACATAATTATAACTTCAAAATACAAGTTCACATGGATCGAACTCTTCATTTCTCGAAAGAGATAGGTTGTGTGCGTAGTGACCCTAATAATGTTCCTCATATTATTGATGCGGTATTAGATTGTGTATAGTTTAGCATTATTTGGTCATTGATGGTCGGTTCAATTAATGGCATGCTAACATCACCTTGGTAGGTATAGGTGTTAAAGACCAAACATGGAATGAAAGTTGGAATTACAAGGAAGATTGAATTCCCGCTTTTTCATCATAGTTGCATTTCTCATGTTATTGGCACACGACGAAAGTGGAAAGGATACCCAGATCTTGTTTGAGGTATTTGACCAAGAGTGCCTCAAGCTTTGAGAGTTGTAAAGGGAAAGTCTTTCAAAGTACTAAATGAGAAAAGATATTGGTTTAAAATAAATCATCTTAACCAAGATTAACTAAAGGCACCAACCTTTTAATTTTAGATGAAATCCCTTAACCCACTCAACAAGCTACTTGAAGTCAATCAGTTGACATGACCAAATTATTCGTATTAGATCCGTAATTTAGAGCTCATACTTGGAACAGAGTGCATAGTGTATGTGCTTCATGTGAAAAGCATGACAATACTTTGACATAGGATGCCCAAGGGATGATGATCATTTTCTCACTCGTTGCTACATTCTTAGGCCTAATGTGCTGCAGAAGCAACAAAAAGCATGGTTGCTCATGGAATCTTATTGAATTTGAAGGAGATGTTTGGATATGTGAACCGTATTTAGCGTTACAACATAATGAATGACATGCTTCATTGCAAGATGTAGGAAGACATCTCGGTTAGACATTATATGCTCAAAATGTATGGATATATTTCTGAGTTGGAGATCTACAGGGTTGAGATCGATGCATACATGCAGACTGCCTTCATATTGTGGTCTCTCTTTAAGTCTTTCAACAATTTCATTATACCATATCATATAAACAAACTAAAATTATCAAATATTGAATTACTCTCTTCACTAAAGTTGACTGATGACATTATAAAAAAATTAATCTGGCAGAGGAAGTATGGATCTTGGAAGGGTCCAATCCAAAAAAAGAAGAAGAAAGGTCAAGTTATTGGATAATCTTCTAAAGATACGACACATCAAGAAGAAGAAGAAAGCTCAAGTTGTTGGCCAAGCTTCTAAAGCTGTGACACATCTGACATCTAAGAAGACGAATGTTTGCCACCATTGCAATAAGTCGAACACTAGAAGTGTAACCATCCAAAATACCCGAAGTCCATTAAAAAGAGAAAAGGTATAGCTTCGATAAGTATAACATATATTTCCACCATTGAAATGAACGTACTCATTGGACGAGAAAGAAGTTGGAATGTGATTCTGGTGCTTTTGTTCATGTATGCAATTTGTTACATCTATTTAGGAATTCAGAAAACTTGAATACAGGTTGTAAGTCAATAAGATGGGATCTGATGCAATGGTTGTAGAGATCGCCATTGAAACTGGTAGACTATTGGTATCTAGTGGATGAGTCCTATTTATTAGAGAGTATCTCTATGTTTTAGATGTTAGAAGGAACTTATTGTCTGTATATAAGCTAGTTAAACATGAATATCCTTTGATATTTTATAAAGTCATTATGGTAAATTTGTTTCTGATAGTTTTATAACTTCTAGTGGACTCTATGGATTGAACATGAATGAATCAGTCATAAATGTTAACATCGCTAATAATGATATCCCTAAAAGATCAAGGGAAGATGAATATCATTTGACAATGATATGGCATCAAAAACTTAGACATGTGTCTATTGATAGGATCAATAGATTGGACTTTTATACTTTCTAAAGGTCCAAGATTTACCAACCTACGAGCATTGCATTTTAGGTCAAATCCAGGTTTCCTCCAAAAAAGGTGTAAGATGCAAAAGTACACTTGACCTAACTTATATCGATGTATGTGGTCCTTTTAGCATTATAACTTGGAATGGACACATGTATTATGTAACATTCATTGATGATCATTCACAGTACTGCTTTGTCTTCTTATTACATCACAAATCTAAAATCTTTGAAAAGTCCAAAGAGTTCATGATTTTGGTTAAGAACCAAACTTGGAAGAATATCAAACAAATTCGATCCAACCTAGGTGGTGAACTCAGATGAATTACAAGAATACCTTAAGGATAGAGGAATAATTTCCAATATCACTCCTCCAAGTACTCATCAACTCAACGAAGTTGTAGAGAGACGTAAAAGAACTATGTTGGACATGGTGAGATCAATTATGAGTAAAGGTAACTTACCTCTTTTAGAGGACATGCAATAGAGACTGTAGCTTATGTCCTAAAGAAGATTCTAAGTATATATTCACCCAAAACCCCTTATGAGTTAGGTTTGGTACTAAGCCAAGTATATGACACTTAAGTATTTGGGGTTGTTTGGTCCATTCTAAAAACATGGATGCATGCTAGTTGGCTAAAACGTGGAAGCAAGCAAGTTATAATCTCACACCAGAGAGTATTACTTCATTGGATACTAAATTTATGATCTTGACTCGAAAGGTATTTATATCTTGAGACATCAAAGTTCTAGAGGATGAATTCCTTAAGAGTTAAGATAACAATGAAGCTAAAGAACTTATTGTGTCTAGTGAGACCGATGAAGTCCACGTACCAGAAACTAAAGAGATAATTGAAGATGGCACACTTGTACATCTTAGAAAGAGTTCTAGAAAGGTAAGACCATCTGAGAGATATCGATTTCATGTATCAAAAGAATCTGATGATTATGATGCAGTTTCATAAGATGAAGCAACAGTAAATCATGACATAGAAAGATGGTTGCAAGTAGTGAAGTATGAAGTAGAATTCCATGTACAAGAATGGTGTATGGATCCTCGGAGATTCATCTAACGAGGTTAAACCCATTGAGATTTTGAGCCATGTGTATACAAGAAGCTTAGTGGGAGCGTCAGTACTTTCATCGTGCTTTATATAGATGAAATAATACATATTGGAAATGATTTTGGGATGATGACCACTATTAAGATCCGGTTGTCCCATATTGAGATGAAAGATTTCAGGGAAGCGTCTTACATCTTGGGTCAAAAGTTGTTCAGAAACAGAGAAAATAAAATATTGGGACTATCACAACAAGGATACATCGAGAAGATCTTGGAAATATTCAACGGAGATAATTCCACGAAAGGCTTCCTTCCCTTAATACATAGTATTAATCTATATAAAGGGTTGTCACATAAAAGTGTTGAGGATAAGAAGGCTATGGCTTGAAGCCCTTATGCATCAGTTGTTGGAAGCTTGATGTATGCAATGATGTATGCAAGACCATATATCTGCCATGTAATGGGAGTGGTAAGTTGTTACCAAATCATATTATGGATAAAAAACTAGAGTGCAATGAAAAATATCTTCGAGTACCTAAGAAGAACTCAAGATCACACATTGATTTATGGATATAATGATCTCTAAGTCTTAGGGTATATGGATTCATACTTCCAATATGATGTGGATGATAGGAATTCGATCTCAAGGTTCATATTCTTGTTGAACGGTGGTGTTGTAAGCCGAAGAAGCAAGAAGCAGAACACCAATGCAAATTTGACTACTGAAGCTGAGTACATAAAATCATTTGATGCTGCTTAAGATATGTGTGGTTATGCAAGTTCATCTTGGAACTTGGCATAGTTTCTTAAAGAAATTTTGCATCCCATTGCTTTGTGATAATACAAGTGCCATAGCACAAGTGATTGAACCATGATGACATCAAAAGAGCAAGCACATAGAGAGAAAATATCACATAGTCCAAGAATTACAAAAATGTCATAATATTAGTATCATCAAAGTTGCCTCTCTAAAGAATTTTATTGATATGCTTATCAAGATTTTGACACAAAAGGCTTGACCAACATGTAATGAATATGGGTTTGAGAGTTTTACATGAACGACTCTAGGGGCTAGTGAGAGATTGTTGAGCTTATAAACCCTTAGCGACCCACTAGTGAAATAAATTGTTTACTTCTTCATCTGAATTGAATGCTCGTGTTTGCACTTAATGAAATGTTCCTTAATACAATTAGGATTATGTACCATGACTATATTGATATAATACAATTGATTTAAAGTATATCGTAAAGGTTGATGCATGGTTATAGATTAAAAGAGTTATATTGAGGATAAATCCAGCATTGTCAAGTAATATTTAAGAATGATCCTCAGTCTGAGAAACATTCCTCAAAGAGTTATTTTCTATTTACCTTTTGATGCATGTCTTCTACATATGAATACACATTCTAAGATATCATATTAGTCAAGTCAAAGTGTTACCCAAAAGTCAAAATACTGACCAAAAGTCAAATGATAATCAAAAGAGGTCAAATGTTGACCAAAAGTCAAAATTTTGATTTTGAGTCAAATGTTGACTTGATGAGATCGAGATACTAAAGACATGAATCGTATACTATCAAGAACATGCACACATCCTTTGATCGGAGACATATATAAATCTATGTCCAAGTATGTACATTTGACAGACCAATAGGTTGATAATTTAAGCAATGTCTATACGATGCTATGTTGGTGTTTATATGAGGAGATATGAGATATATGATCTCTTGAAGAAATCAAACAAGTCATACTCTATGAACTGAGATACGGAGCTCACTCATGAGATATTGGGTCATATTCCATACATGTATATTTTAGGGAGGAATACAAAGAACCTCGAATGGTGGCAAAATGTGATTTATGGAATTAATTAAAAATCAATTACCAATTCAATATTCTAATTATCCAATTCAAAATATGCATGCAATTAAGATTACTTTTTAGCACAGCATGTAAAACAATTAACCTTAGTAAGCATAATTTTTCAAAAAATTTAAGAGCAATGAATGATTTACTAATTATAAAGTACAGAGTGGGTAAAATATGTCAATTAACAACCACAACAATTTTAGTTAACTAAATAAAGCTAAAAAAATGCCCATAAAATTTTTAGAACAAAAAAAATACATATGAAAGTTCAAAATAGTGCATAAATACAGGGGTCCAAATGCAACTTACATGAATGAAAGACCATAAACAAAAGCATATAAAGACTAATGGGTAATTACTAAGACCCGACATGGGGTCCATGCAATTTCTCCAAGCAAGCACGTATGACGCTTGGGGGACTGGACTTAAGCGCGATTCGATGAAACTGGAGGGCAAGCACTACAAAAATAACCATTTACGTGGGGGTAACAAGGGGGGAAGTGGCTCAGGTGGCGCTTCGGTTTGGGTCTGATGAAAGGATGCATGTGGCGAGGTGGAAATGCTAGACGGGTTCCAAGCCTTGTAATGTGGTGATGAGGCTAGGGTGGAGATCCGCACCATTGGAACGAGGAGATTTAAGGGTGTGTTTGGTACGCGGGTTAGGGTGGGTTAAACTGGTAGAGGGTAACTCATTTTTGTGTTTGGGTGTTTGGATAGAGGGTTAAACTGGGGGTGGTTTTGTTGTGATATGATTGCATTGAAGTTTGGAAAAGTGAGTAGTTATTGTGATGTGATTGTATTAAAGTTTGGAAAATGAGTAGAAGTGGAGTAGTTTATAATTTTTATATGATATGATGGTATAATATATTATTTTGATGGAATTGATGAAAGAGAATTGATTTTATTTAATGTATTAAAAAAGAGAAAAAAGTAGGGCCCACATGGGAGAGAGAGAAAGAATGGATTAAGGGGGTTTAACCCCCTACCCGAACAGGGCCTAAGGGTACAGATCAGACGGGTGGTGAATGGTGATGGTGATGCTCATGCAAGGTGATCAAATGGAGGGGATGGCTCCTGTGGTGGACTATTTCAGGTCGCCCAGGTCCAATGACAACTGCTACTCTAGGCTCCTTTGTGCATGGATGACTCGGGAACAGCTCTGGCGAGCTTGTCCAAGCTCTTCCTGGTTCCTAGGGCTTGGTTGAATGCTCGGGAGGCTCGAGAGGACTTCAGCTAAGATGGCTAGGGAGAGGTATAGCTTCTGCAAGGTGTGAGGCGACTTGGCAGTGTAGATTCATCAGAGAAGAAGGGTGAGACTAGTGGGGCTTCGTCTCGTCTGATCAGAAAAGTGAGTTGACCTGCATGGATTAAGCAAGTGAAAGGGAGCAGGAATGGGCGAATGGAGGTTCGTAAGGCACGTAGAGGAAGAGGAACTAGTGATCTTAGTCATGTGCAAGGAGGAAGGCACAACATGGTGGTCGGAGATCTAGATGTTGGACATACAAGCCCACGGCGAGCCATTATGCAATAAATGTTATTACGAATATCATCCCTGATCTGAAATGAAGAATAACTAATTTGTATAATAGGTCCCTTAGTACAATTAGGGTTATGTGCCATGGCCATCTTGATGATTATACAGATATTGATTCAATTATTAAATCATAGAGGTTAGTGCTTGGATGAATATTTCTAAAGAGTTAGATTGTCAACTTATCAAGTACCATTAAATGATTATTAAGAGAGGATCTCCAGCCAGAGAAGGAGATGGCAATCTTTTCTCTAAAGGCTGATATCTGACCGACCTCTTGATGCAGATCCTCTACATAGGAATAGAGATTCAGAGGTGTCAGATTAGTTAGGTCAAAAGAGTTGACTTAACAAGATCGAGATAACCAAAGACCTATATCGTATGCTGTCACGATATAGGCATGCATCCTCTTACCAGAGACATATGTTTTACTATATGTCTGAGTATCTACATTTGGCATACCAATAAGTTGATGGCCTAACCAAGGTTTACACGTCGACATGCCAGTGTGCATGCAAGGGCATATGAGTAAATACGATCTCTCAAAAAGATCAAACAGGTTCATTGCTGAATCGGAAGCCATGAGCTCACTCATGAGATATTGCGAAGAATCAAAATCCGTGTACGGTCATCTTCCTTTGGAAGCACGACTGAATTTGTAGATTTGATATATACTTTTGGAAAGTATATAATCAACACTGGGTATGATATATGTTTTTGGAAAGTATATGATTGATACCAACTCCCAATAGTCAAATGAGAAACTTAATGATAAAACCCTGAAGGAGACATTCTAAAAGAGATCTAAAACTTCGGGTTTATTCTGTGTCTTCCGCTATGTAGGATGTACAGGTATTAGGAATGCCTGAGGGTAATGTGATCATAAACGATTGTATAACCATAGGCTTCCATTCCGACGAAGTGATGAAATAGGTCTGGATTTTAGTGATTACTCTCATAGAGAAGTAATCTGATTTTAGTCCAAATGTTGGATATTAATCTGAATGTGATTCAGATGTAATGAGAAGACTAGATTTACGATCTTGATTTAATCAAGCATCTATGGGAGGTCTGCAAGATCTGGATTTGAGATGTGATCTCAATATCCAAGTCACTATACATGGAACAATACAATCGCCTTGTCCTTATCTCCAAGTATCCATGGAGAAAGCGCATTATCCTTGAAAGAGTTCATGGATAATTTCATTGTTGATATATGTATCCTAGCATTGAGATAATTAAATGTGATTTAATTATCATAAATAATATGAATTTGATTCATGTTATAAGGAGAGTTGTCTAAGATAATTAAATGTGATTTAATTATCAAAGATGTGAATAATGTGAATGAGATTCATAGTATTTGGGCACATGAGAATTGAGATCCAAGATGATTTAATGTGATTTAATTATCATAGATAAGAATAATGTGGATAGCACTATCTATACTATTCAGGTGTATTATATATGTGATTTATAATATATTAAAGAAAGCATATTGTAATTTATATTTGTTAATTAATTTTTGATGTGAATTGGATTCACATTAGATGATTAATCGAAAATATAATTTACATTTTGTTTTGAAATGTGAATGTGATTCATATTTTTTCAATGGCATGATTGCAATGTTCATAAGATAATTATGAATTATTTTTGTGAAATAATTTACAACAAATGTTGTTGTAAATCTTGGAGATCTCATGAGATAATGAGACATGAGATTTTGAGGAGATAGACTCATTCCATCTCAAAGGAGTAGCCCCCCCCCCCCCCTTTTTGGGAATATGGTCAATCTGCTCATTATCTCCAAGACTAGTCAAAGTGATTTAATTTTGAATTGATTTATATTGATTTATTAATATATATTAATTTAAATTAAATCAATCGTTGTTGTGTTTTTTACAACAACATCATGGCCATTTAAAGAAACACAAATCAATCTCATCCATTGATTGTGTATTGAATCCATGGACTCCTATAGCCCTATATAAGAAGAGGCACCCCTTTCTTTTTGAGTTACACGTTTACGACAACAACACATATTCTCTCCCTCTCTCTACATTCCAAATGCTCTCTCTCCCTCTCTCTCTCTCTTATGGTCGTCCATCATGGAGCCATAGAGAGAGTCACCATTGCTGCAGCATCGTTATTATGTTGTCGGAGTATTTGCTCGTGGATCTTCATCCCCTTCGGTGCACCTCTCTCGTGAAGAAGACATCAGATCTCGTGTGACGAAATCAGGAGATTCGCCGCTTGGATCATCAGCATGGATTGCGAGAAGCACGCGTCTCATCAACGCGCTCGCAAGCGTCTCCTCAGTCGGATCGAACTTAAGACAAGAGGTATCTTCGTTTAGAGACTCGATAACAACCACACTTAAAGAGGTACCTATTGTGGTTTAGATGAAATGATCTGATAAATATTCTTAGATCATGTGATTTCATCACATTAAAATTTTTTAAATTCAGTTGCATCGAATAACTAGTACGACTTGTTGCTCCTAATCGCATATGATGCGATACTCACGCTTCCGTGATGTGCTTAAGGATCTTACCATATACTCTAAGTGGTATCAGAGACAGGTTGGAGGTTTTGGATATGGTCCATTAACCTAAGAAGATTTGGGCTCGTTAGGGATCGTGAAAATTTTTATCGCGTTTATTTTCGCAGCCTTGTTTTGTGATTTTTTCGGCCATGTTTAAAGTATTTAAACATAAAACTATCACTTGGATAATGTTCCCTATTAATTAAGAAAATTGTAGGATTTGAGTTTGTGTGATTTGGAATCTGATAACTCAAGATGTGATCATTTTAATGAACATATATCCATTGTTTTGGGGATGACGAATCATGACGTAATTAAAGAGTTATTTACTGTTTTGAAACGCCTAGAAATGTTCACTTGAGTTCTGTTATAAATCAAATTAGAAAACTTTGAAAACTTACTTTTGTTAATTTGGATTTAAAATGATTGAGATATGTTAATTTTAGTAAGTAAGGGGTCACTGCTGGAAATTGCGTACTTGATCATGAACGATGTGATTGTCATTCAATTTTTATAGAAATTAATGGTTAATTTCTTGAGATAATTATTGATAAATATTTGTGAAATATTTAACGATGATAATTATTTCATTAAATGACACTGCCTTAACCAATAATTGATTATATATGATCTAGATCACAAATTAGTTGCTTCATACACTTTCCAACAAACAACTTGCTTGAATAGGATTGGGGATTTGTTTAGCATATCTCTTTATAATGTTAATCAAAATATTTTTGATTATTATTATATGGTATAACTTCAATTGAAAAATCGATTATCATCTCAAGTACAAAGTGATCGACTTGGCATTATCTTTTCTCGAGGCGGATATGGTGTCTAGTCGGGGAGCGTTGGGGTAACAGGTTGCACCATGTGCAGTTTGTCCCACTCTCGTCGGTACATGTCATGACAGCGGGTAGGGAACGGATAATGCTTGAGAAATCATGATGTATTTTTCTAATTATTAAAATTCGAAATAATACATATTTGAGATAATACCATATTTCAAGTAACAATTAAAAATGTTTCTTGGATATAAATCGGATCATTAACTTATTCTGATTAGATTAATCGGAATCCAATTAAAATTAAAATATTCTATCATGAATAGAGTTGTAATTCCCTTAGAAGAATTAATCATAATGAATATGATTCATAATGATTAATTAAAATTTGAATATGAGGTGGAGGATCACATAAGTGACATCCATGGTCTCCCGTCAAGGCAAAGGGTTCCGTCGCCAGAGATAGTACGTAGGAGACACCTGTCCGAAGTGACAGCTCCTGCATACAAACCATTTGGATCGAGCTCTTTGCTTCTTGAAATAGTAAGGACGAATGCGTAGTGACCCCAATATGGAGTCCTCATATTATTGGGGTCATATTGGATTGCGCATAGCGAGTTGTATTCACGTTGACGGTTGCTTCAATTAACGACGGGTCAGCATCACCTTAGGGTGGTGGGCAATAACTGTTAAAGATTGAATTAGGAAATTCAAGTTGGACTTGCAATAAGGAATGTGTTCCTGCTTCTTTTTATCCGAGTTACCAGTTATCATATTATTGGGATGTGACAATGATAAGAAAGGAGATCCCAAATCATGCTTGAGATATAATAGTAAGTATATCTCTTACATTGAAAGTGCTTAAGAGAATGAACTTTCAGTGTTGACAAGGCAAGACAACTTTGATATAAAATTCTTAAATCAAAGTAAAATGTGTATATATATATATTTATGTAAATTTCTTATTTCAGATAATCCTCTTTAAACCTACTCAGTACTATACTCAATAATAACCAGTAAAATATCATAGATTGGATCCATGATCAAGATATTGTACTTGCAGTTGGACATATAACGTATGTGGTTGCAATGTGCAAGTTTCCTCGTAATAATAAGGAATGACAATTAAATAGACAATAGGTCTACAACTCTAGGATTTGTATGTCTCTATAGTCTTGATCTTTCGTCGAATGTACTTTGTAAGTGACATGTTGATGATGATCGTAATTGTCAAATAATACCTATAAAATCTAAGAAGATGTTATGGCATACATATGCGCTCTCGATATTTAATCATGAATGACATGGTTCACTACATCATGCATAATGGTGGGTCTATAGGAGATGATGTATTTAAAATATTTGAGTACCTACCAGAACCAAAGTCTTTAAGAGTTAAGATATCTGTAGATATGATGAGTGTCATCATTCTAATGTCTGTTACGATCATCATCAACATGTCACTTACAAAGTACATTTGACCATGAAAACATTTATTTTAATGATAAAATGACATGCATATAGAGTTTGGAAAACAAGGATTAAAAGCAATTATTTAAAGTTTTTACAACAAAAATTAACAGGAAATAAAATCGGGGCGGAAAAGGCAATTTACCCAAGGTGTACGTGTGCTACATGTGATTTGAAGTGTTGGGGCATTTGCATAATTTTGAGAACGGTTGGGGACGTGTTTGTAATTTTACCCCAAAAGATTAGGGCACATTGTTATGTTCCCTTTGTTCTTTGGTCCTGAAATCCTGCCTCTTTCACTAGCTTTCTCTCGACTGATCCTTTCTCACTTCTTCGATGCCTCAGTCCAAGGGCCAAAGCCTAGTTGGTGGATCCCTAACGGAACCTGCGATTCGTCCTATGTTTGACCGCGTGATGATTTGCCCTAATGAACCATCCTGTGGACTTGGCCATAGACTTCTTCGACCTCAGTCCCCATTCCGCTCCTACCTCTCTCAAAGAAAAGAGCTTCAGACCTAATGTGCCATACGTGAGTGAAAGCAGCATAGTGGCGATCGTGGACTTCTTCAAGAAGGGACGGTGTATAATGAATGACCTAGGGAGGGTTTTTTGAAGCCCAAAACAAAATAAAAAAGGGAGAAAGGGGAGCGCCGCCCCTCCCTTCTTGTGCAAGCCAGTCGTGGCGGGGCGGTTAAGGGCGACTCGCGGCGACGGAGGGAGTGAGAGGCTACGGCGGAAGAGCTCCGCCCAGTTGGCAATGCAGTTCTAGAGCATCGGAAGCGCTCTGCTCAGATGTTGACACGGGGGAGGGTTCATGCGACAACGAGGAGGCGGTCGGTGGTGATTCTTCGTTCTACCAGGTGGAGGGTGTGGTCCAGGCATCTGAACTGCTGCGGTTGAAGTCCATACGGGAGTTGGTCAGCGGTCGGAGTTAGGTTGGTGGCTCCACGACAGGGGGCGACACACGCCCTCGCAGGTTGTGGTCGGGTGGAGGTCGGCCCGCGCGGCGGTTTTGGAAGAGGCGGATGGCCGGTGGGGAGCGCGCGTCGCCTGCTCCTCTTTTTATTATTTGTTTAAACAACAAGTTTTCTTTTGTAAATAGTAGTTGCAATTTTTTTGTATTTTTTTCAAAATTTATGAGAACCTGCAACAAATAAAGATAACTTGACTCAAGCATGACGGCTCGGTCAAAGAGATGCAAAATAAATAATAAGAGAAATGTGAATGGTTTTGGATCCAGTGAAATGAGAGATGGATTTGGGTCTCCGGCCACCGTGCGCAATCGAAGGTGGGTGGTTACATGAGGTAGAACGTGAAGTGATGAGATCGAGAAAATGAGATGGAAGATCAGATCGGATTCGGATCAGATCGTGATGATGAGAGATTAATAATTAATTATGATTAAGAACTACGATCTAAAATTAAAAAAATGACAAAGAAATTAAAAATGCTAAAATTAGACTACGATTAATCTAGATAAAAATATAATTTAAAGATTTAGATCTCATCAAATGGGAGTAGATGAACGTCGTAATGGCCTCAACAGGAACCGACTCGCTATCACCGGACGGTTTGGAAGCTGGGAATCTCTCTACGAAAAGATGGCTCTTAAAGAATAGGCTCCTCTCACCAAAAGATTGATCGAGAAATGAGGGAGGGGGTGCCAAATAATTAGAAAAAGAAATGAATTTGAATTTCAAAATTTGAATAGAGAAACAAAAAAGGAATGAGGTTAATGGTGGAATTAATAAAATAAATAAATAATTTTCAGAATTTGAATTAATTAAAATAATAATAATTACCAATAACTTAATTAGCCACCTTTATGGTGGGTTAATTAAGAACTTTATTAAATTATATACATATGGTATATTATTTGGGGAAAATGGGGCTGCCCCCTAGGGATAGCCAACATGGCTGCCCCCACCCCATTTTTCGCAATTTTTTTTTATTTTTTGAAAAATTATAATCATGTATATTCATCCCTATATCCCTCTTATATGTCATTCGAATTTCGTCAGAAACAGAGACTCCTACGGCCTCCATCCAGACGTCATTTTTTAACGGTCGTGGGATTTTTTAAATCGACCCTATCTGGATGGAGGCCGTAGGAGTCTCTGTTTCTGACGAAATTCGAATGGAATATAGAAGGGATATAGAGATGAATATACATGATGATATTTTTCAAAAAAAATAAAAAAAATTGCCCAAAAATGGGGTGGGGCAGCCATGTTGGCTGCCCCTAGGGGGCAGTCCCATCAACCCCATATTATTTACATAAATAAATAAATAAATTATTTTCGTCGCTTTATTAAATTAAATAAATGTTAATTATTTATTTTTTAGTAATGGTTATTTAAGGAAATCAATTATATACATATACTATATACATATGATACATTATATACATGGTTAAATAAGGAAATTAGTTTATTTTATGTTTTAAATATTTTTTATTTTAAATAATTATTAAAAATATTTACAATTATCTACAAATATAATATGTATAAAAATAAATATGGATAAATATATACAATAAATAAAATGGTAAAATTGCGAAAACCACCCCAGAAAATCGTCTTTCAAATCATAACTCCAAAAATTATGAAGTTGTCATTTTGAAGATAACTTAATTTAGAATACAATGGAAGTGATTTGATTCAATTCGAGTTCATATGGAGCCGGGATTGGTCTTTCAATTATCGCTTTATGTTTTTCCAAGTGTAATTATTTTTGTTCTGTACATGATTTTATTCTGCAATTATTTTTATTATTTTAAAAATATTTTTATTTACAAATTTTGTTTAAAAAATTATTTAATTTGAGGTCAATTTATAAACAAATAAAATAGTCTAAGTTTTATACAAATTTACATAGAATAAATGAATAGTATTTACAAAGTATATATATTTTTTGGATTTTCTGATTAAATGCCTTATCTCCCCCGCTTTATTCTTGATCGATCAAATCAAGTCTTGACCTTCTGTTAGGGTTCGAGTTAGCATGTATCTATTGCATATATACAATCGTTTATTTTCTTTATTTTTCCTTTATTTATTTATTTAGGTTAAAATAGTAATATATGTACACGCAGATGCAGGTTAGTAAGAATATGAATTTAGTATTATATAAATATATTTTATAAGGGATTTTAAGCTAAAATAAATGAATGAAAATGATGAAATGCAGATTCATTACCATGTGAGGTGGTGATTTTGCTTGTAAGCCCTCACAGCTTTTTGTATTTCATTTTAGTATTAGAACTTTTAATTGCAGTTGTAACTTTTTGGATAAATTGCACTAAAGTCTCTGACTTTATTTTTAATTGCAAAAATTTCCTTTCTAGTTCAACTATTTTTGTACATATTTTCCATTTATTAAAAATATCATCTGTGCTCCAAAAACTATGAAAAATTAGGGTTAAGTGTCTTCTAGTATACATATTCATGTCATAAATTTGATTTTAGCATTTTAAGCATTTTAACTATTTATAAAAATCAAAAGAGATGTTTTTATCCCTGTTTGAATTAAAACTTCCCCCAAAATATAAAATCTTTTTAAAATTTTCCAAAAAAAATATATTTTATTTATTTTAATACATTGTATCTTAAGACCAAAAATCCCAAAAATAGAAAAAAGATAAAAAAATTGAAAAGCTCGAAAATCCAGTATAAAAGAGGAAAACACCAAAAATCCCAAAAATATTTATTTTTGTTTCGAATTTTTCTTTATATTATTATATATATATTAAAACTAATTTGAAGAATTTTTTTACTTTTTTGCTATCTATCATCTTTAAAACAACTCAACCTATTTATTTTATCTAAGTTTTGGGATATTTTTGACTTTAAAAAACATATAAAAATTAGAAAAAATTCCCCAAAAATCACAAAATAGTAGAAAAATATATATAACTAAAAACATTTTATTTCCTGTATTTTTATTTTTTTAGCAGTATTTATAAATGTATTACCCTATATTATATATAGACAGCCTTATATATTCTTATATAATATATTAAAAAGAAAAGGAATATAAAAATAAAAAATTATAAAATTATAAAATTTAAAACAATAAAAAATATAAAAATAAAAATAAAAAATTTATAAAACCAAAAACCCCACATAAAAGACTTAAAGACAATTATGTACATAGTTCACATTGAGTAGCAATAATCCTTAGGCTATATGACTTGCTCTCTGTGGTTCGGCCTCTACATTCTTATTTACTGTACATCTTTGTTTATAGAGTAAAATAAATTGTGCCTCACTTGTGATTATTTATTGCTTATTCATACATTGTGGGTACTTTTTAATTGAATGTGGTTCTCTTTGCGGGTCGCCTCAGTGACACTCTATCTTCACACTCCGTGAGGATACGTTTTTTTGACCCTGCATAGTAGAACACCTCTTCATCAATGATCTTGCAAAATTACTAAGGTAAAGAAAATCTAGATAAATTTAAAGGAGATAGAAAATATTCATCAATTAAGAATGGAATATGATTTAGTATTTTTTCTAAAAAAATACTTATCTAAATTAGTGAGAGAAGTGTTTAAGAAATGAACTAAAATATAGGTACCAAGAAAACTATTTCAATCTTACTTTGTAGGTGAACAAGAAGTAGATTATAGAAATTGGATATATGCTCTATCTCAAAATGGATTAAGAGCTTTTAAAAAAATTTGATAATTAAGAGGTCAAGGTCGATCATAGAGGGCTTGCATGTCAAAAAAGAATACAAAAAGTAAGAAGAAACTCCTATGAATGGATGCCATATTAATAAAGCCATTCCTAATGATATGAAAGTAAGAGAAGGATTCAAGTGAGCAATGGAACTAGAATTTTGATAGTTGTGGCTTAAAAATCCTTTTCTTAGAACTCTTTGTATCAGTAAATAATCATCGTCGATATATGTTTTGTATAAATCTCTTCATTAAAAAGGAATTTCTTATAAAAAGAAACTTTAATCTTTTAAAAAGGGGGAAAAGGCTCTAAAACACTGGAAACAAATCTATCTTTGGCAAAAGGGGAGAAATGTATGGAACAGATCAAATATTTTTTTAATAGCATTAGATTCACATAAGTCTTTTGGTATCAACCAATATTCACTTCTCTCGACACTTTTGATATCAAAGTTATTAATAAAATCCTTTCTATAAATATTAAAATATGATTGATATTACATATTAAGAAAAGAACATGCAACCAGTAAGAGGGAGAAAAAATTCCTGTAAATTACAACAAAAGTAGGGAAAGGGAAATTCGTGAAAGCTTATTAGACTATGTGATAAATATATGGAAAGAATTAGGGATGAAAATGAATACGAATATATTCGTATCCGATCCGAAATCATATTTGTTTTATACATATTTTGACATTCGTATTCGTATTCATTTTAAAATTGATTCAGATATGGATATCACTTTAACATTAGATAATATTCTCATTCGTATATTAGTTTTAGTATATAAATATAGTCTTAGATTTATCTATTATTGTGTGTAATAGCAATTTATGCCTGCATTTACTATTGTTGATATAATTGTTATGAAATAAATATATTTACTATATCTAGTTTATGTGTAAGCCATCCTAAACATGTATATTTTAGTTAATCAATTAAAGATTTCTATTATTATTCGTATCCAATTCGTATTTCCTTTATATTCATATTCATTTTTAAGGATATGGTAACACATTTTTCGTATTACTTAATATTCGTATTCGTATTCTAATATGGATAAGGCTTTATACCTATATTCGTGTCCGTATCCGACCGTTTCATCCTTAGAGAGAATACTCATCTTGGGAATGAGAAGAAGCTTTGTATTATAAGCAAAAGGGAGTGGGTTATCTTAATATTACAAGAAAAAGAGGGAGAGTTATGAGATACAAATAAAAACTTGGTTAAAAGAAAAGGGGAGAGACTGAAATATTATTTTTGATGATGAGACAAAGTGAGAGAGTAAACTTGATTGATTAAGGTTAGAAAAAGTCTAAAAGATTAAAAGAATTTAAAAAATAAATACAAGTTTTCTTATTTCAAGAAAAGAGAGATTATCAGCAACTTGTATCATTATAGTCACGAATAGTTAACTTGTATATTAGATTTTTTTATAGTATGACTAACTATTCAAATAGACGATCGTGTATGATGTGTAAGATTTTTAGTAGCTTTTTGGACATGAGAATCATTTTTCCATGTACATTTTCGGATGACTATAATAATGTGAACCTCAAAACATGAGCGTGAGTTAATATGTAAAAATGCTGGGTTTCTTAACAACGTTAAATTCAAAATGTAACTTCTCAGGATGTATAAAGACAAGTTCACCATTACAGAAATATTGATAAATTATAAAAAAAGAGTCTCAACTATACCTCAATTTTCAATTATTAGATTTATTTATCAATTGTAACAAAAAGGGGATTGATCTTATATTTTTATCTCAAATAGAGGCCTCCATAAGACCCTTATATATCGACGTTAAACCTTGAAGTTGAAAGTTCAGACCCCTAATTGTCACAATTAAAAAATGAAGTCCCTTATTGAAAATCGAAATATAGGTGGGATCCTTTTTTCAATTTACCCAAGAATCAAATAATCATGGGAAATGTGGGCCAGTTGACGTCAGCAACGGTCGCTGGCTCGGAACATTCGCAATCAATTCGATCACTGAAACCCACACCTTCTCTCTTTAACGTCTCTTGATTTTTTCGAAACGTATAAAAGTCAAATAACATGGATTCACATCACATTTCACTATACGTACCTAATGTGGCAAAGGAGGTGGCAGTGAATGGTAGTAAGTGTCCTTTCCATGCCATTCCATCTCCACCTGTCCTCCTCGTGCTCCACTTCCGCCTCTCTGACCCACCCCGCGAACAGGAACCCCGCAGCTTGGAAACGTGTACGGGTCTCGGCACCGAAGCCGCCCTAAGACGAAGGCGTTATCCATCGACGAAAGAGATCTGGTGCCGGCGAATGTGAGATCTCCGGCTTTTTGCGTGTTCAAATTGCGTCGACAATGATCACGTTTCTGCGCAGGAGGAAAGCTTCTGATGCCGCCTCTTGTTCTTCCTTAGAGGTCGTAAATTTAGCCCAATTGGTTTGGGTACCTGTTGTTTTTGTTTCTTCTGAATGCATGCGCTCTGACAAACTGTGAGTACAATCGCTATTGTGATCCGTGGAATTGCATTTGTATGGTTTTTAAAATCCTTAATTTTATAGGCCCCTTGATTCCACTGTTTATGTTTCTCTTGCGGTGTTATTACCTCTTTTTGTGTCTTTGATGTTGATATTGGTTCCTTTTTTCTCTACCATTCTCAGGATGTCGAGAGGAATCCGAGTTGTGCGCGGAGTGGAAGCGAGCTCAAGGATAAGTGCTATTACAGAGCACAGCTTGAACAGGAGGTGAGATTACAATCATAACCGCATTTTTTCCATTTTACTTGTTCTGCAGTTGAATAAACAAAAGAGAACCGAGCACATCAGTACAAGGCTGAAGCGATGACATACTTTAGCGGGATTTTTGTGTTAATTGATGGGTACAACAAGGGATAAGGTGCATGTCCTTGGAGAAATCAAGTGCTAGTTTAAAGTCACAATAGTTATCCGTGATGCAGAATTTCCTAGGATTATCTTGTGATTCTGTGAAGGAGTGATCAGAAATATCACAGAAAATACAGAAATCTCTTTCCACCATCCAAATGTGGTATTTCCTGGATTCCTTTTTTTGCAGTTTACCCTGCTGCATTTGCTGGTTGAAGGTTGACATCTTAAAGTTTCTGTAACTTTTTTTTTGTTCTTATATTTTGTCACTTTTGTGGTATATGGCTTAATGTTTACTTATCTTCTCTCCTTGGGTATATAGTTGGCCATATTCTTATAAATCGGCAAGTCTTTGCATGCTTCCTGCTATAAAGGAGTCTTCCCTATGAGAAGAATGTGGCTTGGTTGTTGTTTCCCTTGTGTGTTTCATTAGTGGGTTCATCAACAGTTACATTTGTTTTTTCTTAACTTGGATATGTGCTTAACTCGAACCTGTGGCGGCCCTTATTCGCTCTTTTGATATGAATTTTTGATTCCTATGTCTTGGTGATAGAAGTCAAGACATCATTGTCTTCACAGTTTTGATCCAATGTATCTGATCTTCTTCCGCATGGAATCAGTCAGATTTTGTAGGCGTATTTAAAAGCTAAAAGCTTTATGTCCTTTGCATGTTCTTGATGGAAAAGATGAATGATTACAGCATCCTTCTCCACTTTGGTCAATAATAGGTTGTCAGGTTCCTAGTAGGATTGCCTTTTTCCTTTCACTGTCATCCTGAGGACGCTTTGGCAACTTATTAGTTTATCGCTTCTTCCAATGGACTAATCACCAGTTCCGTGCTGTGATGAGCCAAAATTTCTAATGATCCGGATCAGGTAAAAATATCACTCGGGTCGTTGCGACCCGAATCGATAGAGACCTCGGCTCAATCAAGAAAAATGAAGAACAGACCACCAAAACAGAGTGAAAATCAAATAAAAATAATAGCGGTCCTGGCTATTGGATTAGCCTGGTATAGCGACCAGGGTCGGACTCAGGGAGCACGTGATGGCCTCGCGGCCTACGAAGTAGTCTAAAAAAGAAATAAAATAAAATAAAAGACTTTTTTTGGTGGATTTTTAATGTTTTTATATTTTTTTTGGATTTTTAATGTAATTAAGAAAATAGCAAAATAATACATCAAGCAACTACAAACAATTATTTATCTACTCAAAAATCATCCAAAAATTCAAACAAAAATGTTTTTTTTATATTTTTTGCTGTTTTTAGTTAATTTTTGGTATTTTTCTGATTTTTATTGGATTTTATAAAAATAAAACAAGACAAGAAAAGAAGGGCACTGTCCAGTCAGACTTGGAGGGCTAAATTAAAATGCAAAATGGCCCTATCAAGGTCTGAAGGTAATTTTCCTGTATAGTATGAAAATCAAGGAAAATTTAGGCACCAGAATTATTAATTTTTGATTTTTCAATTATTTATTAAAATTTTTATGGGTTTTATGGGGTTTTGTAATTTTTATAGGTTTTATAAAGCCAAAAATGACCAAAATTGGTCAGAAAATCAAACAAGGAAAAACAAGCAATCTATAATGTTTTTGTAGTTTTTAGAGGTGTTTTAATATTTTTTGTGATTTTTAAAGTTAGACAGTAAGAAAATTGCGTGTTTTTGAATTTTTAAAAATAACAATTGAAACAAAAAATGTCTCCAAAATTTAGAGAAAAATTTACACCATAGCAGGAGCCATGTGTCCAATTTTCATCAAATTTGGAGTTGGTTTGCTATTTTATTAAAATAAAAAACAATGGTACAGTGCACAGGGACCTGTACGCAATTAACACAAAATCCAGGGGTCCGGTGCAAATTCTCCACGAAATCACGCGCGAGGCGCGTGACCTGGGCACTCAGGGACCTATTTGCAAGAAAACTTAGGTTCCTGGACTATTCAGTAACACGTACTAAAAGTCCAGGGGCGTAAGTGTAAATTACCCACTATATAAAGCACATGCACAATTAAACCACGCACAGGGGTATTTATGCAAATATCAAAAACATAAATTCATTCATTAACACCCTGAAACCATAAGACCATACATGCAAATAACCCAACAAGCACGTGTCGAAGCACGTGTTCCACTACAGACAAGGGTATAAAAGCAAATACAGGAAAGAACAAGGTCCACTATGCAAATTACCAAACTAAAATAAAGTTTCTAAAATATTTACAGGACTAAAGATTAACACCTAGAAAACTAAGGGCCTAAGAAGAAATTTACCCTTTATTAAGTCGAGGCTCAGATGGGCGCCACGTGGAGATCCAACGGTCGGGGAAGGGTGGCGCCCAGCAAAGGAGATCCTTGATGCGATCGAACGGCTGGGATCTCCTCACGTGGAAGATCGGACGGCTGGGAAGTGACGTGGGAAGACCTCGCTGATCGGACGGTCGAGATCCTCCCCTTGATGATCAACGGCTACTGCTACTCCTCAAATGAACGACGCGATGACGATCTGGAGCTGGAGGGATGATCGGACGTCTCTGGAGGATGCTCGAAGAACTGGACGCCGACGAGCTTCGCCGGGCTCGTGTGCGCACTGGAGACCTTCTCGCGGGCTCCTACTGATCGGAGAAGACTCGCCTTGGCCTCCCGCGTCTAATGGGATCCTCCGATGACGCAACGGAGCTCCAGAGAGCTCAGGCGACGTCGGCGGAGGAGGAGCTGCTGCGCCTGAATGGCGAAGCCTTCAGATGGGCTCGGATGAACCTGAAAAGCACGGCAACAGACTCGCGGGTCGAGGGCAAAGTGCCTCGACCCTGTAAGCGGAGGTGAAGGTGCACGGTGCGGCGGGGCGTAGGGGCTCCGGCGAAGCGACGACGAAGGAGCCCCAATCCCAGCTCCTGTGCGAGCTGGGTTGGATGAGTGAGTGGAGAAGGTGCGTGGAGAGAAGGTGGATATGTGGGTCGACTCCGATGATCGAACAGGTGGCTAGGGTGGTCGGAATCGGCGATGAACGGCGACGAGTCGATTTGGGCGAAAACGGAAATTAGAGAAATAGGGAAAGAAGTAGAGCTACCTAATGGACGGAATCGACTGTGGAAGAGCAGGGGCTGCTCCAGGTCCTTGCCTCAAGGGCCGTCGGTGCCCGAGGCTCGAGCACCACCTCCAGGCGGCGCACGGCGGCGCGTAGCTGCCGGATCAGTGGTTCGGTCTCCCTTTCCTCGCTGCGACACAGCCGGGAGCGAGCTGTCACTCTCGCGGAGGCTGTGGAGGTCCTGGGGTGGAGAGAAACGATCCAAAGATGAGTGGGAAAGGAGGCGGAGCTCAGACTATATACGATGGGAGGTCTGGGAAGAAAGGGTCGGGTCCGGCTTGGTGAAGCACGGATCCCTAGGCAAGGTGTCGGGCGAGGTTCCCGGATATCTGGAGAGTAATTAGGACCTGTGATTTGGCGAAATGGCGATCGGGTCAAGCTGGGATAATTGGGAGAAAACGGGTCCGGGAAGAGGATCCGCGGGTCTGTGGTCCAAAGGGGGGAGTTGACCGGGGGGTCAACGTCCCCCGTGGACCAAGCAGGACCTGCCATGTGGAAAAGATTTGAAAATTCAAAAAGAAACACTAAATAACCGAATTATTAAAAACTCAAAACATGAAAAATGTTTGTTTTAATTTTTTCTATTTTTTGTGATTTTTAATTATTTTTTTGAAATAAAAATAAGGTATGTACACTATAGTGCTATACATAGGTATTTACACAATATTGATTTTTACTTTTTGATTTTTAATTAATTATTTTTGTACATTTTTATTCCCATTTTATATTTTGATTATTTATAGCATAAAATTAGGAATAATTTGATGTTTTTATTTTATTTTTATTATTTATATACAAGGGTTAAATAAATAGATATATACATCTATATACATGGTATATATACAATGTACTTTTTGGTTTTTAATTTTGTTCTTTTTATTTGATTTTTGTGTTTATGAATTTTATTTTATTTATTTACAACATAAAAGATAGAATATATACAAGTTTTTAGGGATTTTAATTTATTTATTTACAAGGATAAATAAATATAAGTGTGGGTATATATATAAGGTGAATATGTACAAGGAAGAGTATTTTTAGTTTCTTTTTAATTTTTCTATTTTTATTTTGATTTTGTATTTACAAATATTTACAAATATATACAAGCTTATTCTATTTTTTAGAGGAAAATATTTTTATTATATTTACAGGTATATTTACACATATGAGCTCCATATCTCTCTCTACTTTGGCTTTTATGCGGTCAGGCCCATGCTGAGCCCTCCCTTGGGGTTAGGTTGCTCAATATTTATTCTAAATATTTCCCTTTTTTTCTTTTAATTCTTTATTCTTTTATTTTTGCACAAAAACATGCTATTTATTAGTTTTTACACTATGCATGCTTTTGGTAATTATTTGTATTTACAAGTATCTACATGCATTTGCAAAGGTTTTTGTAGCTAAAATATAAGAATAAAGAGCGATGAATGAGTATTCATCACGCTGCAACTAGGTTTGGGTACTATTGAGTGGTTTAATGGGTAAATGAATCTTGGGGTGAGGGACCATTTACCCATCATTTATATATTGTACGCATCCCCCATTATTGAAAGATAACATAGTGAAGAGAGATCCCTAATCTCTAGTGAGGGAGATTAGGGTTTGTGTGTGCCCCCATGGTTTTTCCCTCATCGTAGGGTTTTCCACGTAAATCTTGGTGTTGATCTTCTTGTTCTTCGATCATTGTCTTCAACATGGTATCAGAGCCTAATTAAGAGGTGTTTTTCGTCGTTCTTGGTTCTCCTTGAGGGGTGTGTCAGCCCTAGCGTGCACCCGCTCGTGGTGCACCTGCAGCCAACCCTGCGCGCGCCTGTGTAATCCCCTCCCGTGCACGCGCCTGTGCGATCCCCTCCCGTGTGCCTAGAGTCGCCACCCACCGCGAGTCGCCACCCCCGACCTCCTCCGCCTGGGGCGGAGCCACACCGCCCTCGCGCGAGTCGTCCATCAGCAGTGAGCCGCCTTCCACCGAGCATCCGCCACCGTCCCTTTGGCTTGGAGAAGAAGGGACGGTGCTCCCTTTTGCTTTTGCTTGGAACGAATAAAAGATATGAACAAAGACCCCATCAACTTATTTTTTGGGGAAAATTGCAACTTCGCCTCCCAAAGTTACTGATTTTACAAAAAGACCCCTGCCAGAGCCAAGTCAGGCTTTGTACGCATTTACTAGCATCCCTTCATGCCTGTGTGCCTTTGGCCACCCTGAGCGCCTCCTGCGTGGTGCATCTCCGGCCACTATTTCCCATATGGTTCGTTGAGGTGGAGCCGGAACCTCCAACAAGCCTTCCTTTCTTCTAAGTTGAGTTGCAGTTGCTTTTGTCATCAACCATCGAGCGTCACCACCTTATCTTGTGCATATTGATGCTGATTCGCAAAGCTACCGGTCTGTGAGTTCTTTCTCTCCATTGCCATTTGTTGTGTTCGTGGTGATTAATCAGTTTGGTTGAGCAGATTTTCTTTCTTTTCTGTGATTCTGCTGCTTGTGGATCTTTCGCTTCTTGAGATCGTGATTAAGACTAAGTTGTGAAGAAACTTCTTGAAAAGAGGTCTGCATGTGTAGCTAATCATTGCACATGTGCTTAGTTTGAATGAATGCTATTAGCGAATTGAAATTTTTGATGGTGAGATTAATAGTTGACAATCATGTCTCTAAACATTCTTTTGAAATCAACTTCGCTCTTAACACAAGGCGAATTGATAGGATTAGTCCAACGTTACTGCGTGGATCATTGATAGTGGGGCTTCTAACCATATGACAGGTGATCCGCGAATGTTTCATGACTATAAATTATCCTCAGGAAGAGAGAATTTATTGTTGCAGATGGATCTCCTACTACCGTCGCTGGGAAAGGGATCATATCTGTTGTTGATCGGTTCCTCCTTCGTGATGCTCTTCATGTGACTGACTTTTTATAAATCTTCTGTCTGTTAGCAAGATCACAAAAGAATTGAACTGCAAATTAATTTCTGACCAGAAGTCGTGTATTTTAAAAGACTTGGAGGCAGGAAAGAGGATTGAAATTGGTCGAGTTGAAAGTGGATTATATCGTCTTCCTACTCGGGTTGGTCAAGTTCTTACTTCCGCAATGAAAGTTCGAGTTGAGAAGGTTGACAGTGAAACGATGTCATGAGCGTCTTGGTCATATCAATTTTTCTTCTTTACGAGAGTTGATGCCTTATATTGTTTCAAGGTTATCTGAAAGTGATTTGCAATGTGATGTATGCCAATTTGCAAAACAAACTCGCAATACTTATCCCATTTCTACCAGTAAATATACTCTTGCCTTTGAGCTTGTTCATTCTGATGTGTGGGGACCTTCAAATATAAGGAGTGTTGGTGATCATCTCTACTATATCACTTTTGTTGATGATTTCTCATGGAGTACCTTTGTATACTCTTGAAAAATAGGAGTGAAGTCTCTAAAGCAATCAAAAGTTTCACTAATATGGTTGACACTCAATATGGAGCCAGAATTAGGAAGTTAAGGATGGATAATGACATGGAATACTTAGAAGGATCTCTATCTACTTTTCTTGATGAGAGGGGCATCATTCATGAAATCTCGTGTAGTTATACACCACAACAAAATGAAATAGCTTAAAGAAAAAATCGTCACTTGTTGAATGTTACCAGAGCACTCTTACTTCAGCGAAATGTGTCAAAGATGTTTTGGGGAGAAACTGTCTTAACTACAACCTATGTGATAAACAAGACACTTTCTGATGTGATAGCAAAGAGAACTCCCTACTTTATTATTCATCCCGATAACTCTCCTTTCAGTTTGGACCCTCGAGTCTTTGGTTGTGTCTGCTTTCTACATAACTCTGGACCTGGTGTGCAAAAGTTAGATCCACGGACTAAGAATACATCTTCTTTGGTTATTCTGGAACACAAAAAGAGTACAAATGTTATGATCCAGTGACCTGTCGCCTTCATGTAAGTAAGGATGCCACTTTCTTTGAAGATGAACCCTCCTTTCATAAGAATTTTTCTCAGAGGGAGTATGTCAATATAGATTTTGAGAAAAACGAGAAGGGGATTTACTTTCTTGGCGATATGCAGGAGAATATCCATGTAAGGGATGACAATGAGCAAGATAGAAAAGAAGATAACGAGGATAGAGGCCGATTTGGTCAGACTTATAACATACGAAAGGAAGTGGATAATGTGGTGGAAACTGAAGAAGAAATGATACAAAGCCATGATTTGCCCGTGGTGGAGACTGGAGGAGAAATCATACAAAGTCATGATTTCAATATCTCCTCAATTTTAGGACACGAAGACTCTGTAAATAGTCCTCTTACTCCTGATATTCCCGTTGACAATTCCGAGCCTTTAATGGATGATCACCTCATTGTTGTGAGAAAAGCTGCTAGAATGTTCGAGCTTCTACTCGTTATACCATGGAAGACTTGGTTGCATACATCAAGATGAGTTCAAACTACATATGCTTCATCATCTCTCTAGATGCTCATCATATTCCTAAAAATATTAATAATGCCCAAAATGATCAGAAATGGGTCAATGCAATGAAAAAAGAAATGGAAGCCTTGGTAAAGAATGATACTTGGGATATTGTTGACGTCCCTAAGGGTGCTCACCTTATTGGGTCTAAATGAGTATATACAATTAAATATGATGTTGATGGGAATGTTGATCGATTCAAGGCTCGTCTTGTGGCTAAAGGATACAATCAGAAATATGCTCTTGACTACCTTGAGACCTTTGCTCCTGTTGCTAAAATGAATACAGTTAGGGTTGTTATTTGCCTCGCAACTCATTTTTCATGGAAAATACACCAACTAGATGTGAAAAATGCTTTCTTGAACGGTGATCTCAAATAAGAAGTATATATGAAAATGCCGTCTGAGTTTGAGAATGATAGTAAGTGTTGCAAACTAAAGAGATCATTGTATGGACTGAAACGTCTCCAAGAGCATGGTTTGAACGTCTACGCGCGACCATGATTAGGAATGGATATACCCAAGTGAATGGAGATCACAATCTGTCTGTAAGAAGGAACGATGACAAAAGATGTATTCTTTTAGTGTATGTGGATGACATGATTCTTACAGGTGATGACAAGATGGAACTTCTTAAGATAAAGAAAACACTTGCAACTGAATTTGAATTGAAAGACTTGGGGAAGCTAAAGTACTTCCTAGGTATTGAGATGGCTCGATTTCTAGGGGGTATGTGTACAAGTCAAAGAAAATATGCTCTTAATTTGCTAAAGGAATGTGGTATGTTGGGATGTAGACCTACTACTATCCCTATTGAGGAAAATCATAAACTTGCTAATGAAGATGGTGAGCTCCTTAATGATGTACAAAAAGGAAGATATCAAAGATTGGTGGGAAAGTTGATTTATCTTACCCTCACAAACCGGATATTACCTACGCGGTAAACGTGGTAAGTCAATTCATGCATGCTCCAACCACCTCTCATGCTAATGCAGTGAATAGAATTCTACGCTACATAAAAGGATCACCGGGGAAAGGGCTTATGTTCAAGAAAAATCCTGAAGTTACAATTGATAGATATACTGATGCTTACTGGGCTGGTTTTGTGGATGATAGACGATCCACTTCAGGCTATGCGATATATTTGTGTGGAAATTTGATTATTTGTAGAAGTAAAAAGTAGAATGTGGTTTCAAAATCGAGTGTTGAAGCTGAGTATCGTGCTCTTGCAAATGGTGTCACTGAAACTCTATGGCTAAAAATTCTGTTAAATGACTTGGGTATCAAGGTGAGTATGCCGATGAAGATGTTTTGTGACAACACAACTGCAATTGGCCAACAATCCTGTAATGCATGATAGAACAAAGCACGTGGAGATAGACAAACATTTCATTTGTGAGAATATTGATGCTGGTTTGTTGTGCCTTCCTTGAAATCTACCGATCAGATTGTTGATCTTTTCACAAAAGGGCTGCCTACCGTGCAATTTAAGATGAATGTATGCAAGTTGGGCATGGCGAACATGTATGCCCAACTTGAGGGGGAGTGTTGAGTGGTTTAATGGGTAAATGGATCTTGGGATAAAGGATCATTTACTCATCATTTATATATTGTACTCGTCCCCCCATTATTTTTTTTTTGAATGCTAATTTTTTTATGCAAAAGAAATCATTTTACATAGAGACTGTTGGGAGACGGGCAACATGCTACACCGCCAATCCCTTTTGGATGGCAAATCCAATTCTTCGAAACACCACATCGATAGACCTGAGAGCCATAACATTGCTATGCATAATTTTCTGGACCCTCTTAAGGAGCTCTACAGCTTCACTTGCCAAGAACCCAAAGGTATCAAACCCGAAGGGGATGAAAACATGTTGATTGTCAATACAAGCCTTCTCATGTTTAACAAATTTAGCTGAGACAGCTTTCTGTGCAGCATAACCCGCAGTAAAATCACTTCTTATTAGACCAACTAACAGAGACACACCAGTCAAATCAACACATGCATGTTTTCCTCCCGCCCAACCAAAGATTAAAACATCTGTTGGTCTGAGTATGGATCTCCCCTCGTGTGGATCAGTCAAAAAAGTCATAGGTGCTTCTTTCTTTGACGCAACCTCAGCCTTCTTGAGTACATCATAGAGGACA
Organism: Ottelia alismoides; assembly: GCA_037367405.1. NCBI lineage: Eukaryota > Viridiplantae > Streptophyta > Magnoliopsida > Alismatales > Hydrocharitaceae > Ottelia > Ottelia alismoides. Next base: position 83,797 of record JAZKJV010007520.1, on the reverse strand, counting down.
TCTCTAACAAGATCATGTCTATATTTGAAACCTGGAAGTTCACGACAATGAACAGCATGCTCCCCAAAGGTGTCTAGGCAAGATTTGTGTATACTGGCCATGCCTCATCTGCTGGGAATAGAGGAAACATAAGGAGGTATCTGAGAATAGTACGATACTCAATAGGTGACATATGCATTCCAAGACCATCAATAGGAATAGCTAGAAAAAAATTTCGAGCATGGTCAGATTGCAAACATCGAAAAATCACCTTTTATCTAGCTGTCATGTCAAATTCAACCTCAATTTCTTTGACAATTTTGCTAAAAAGGGAACCCGCCAAAACATTATGGGCTTTAGGGGGGAGGGTATCCTTGTTAGCAAAACATGTAAGATCTAAAGATGCAAGTTTGACACGTAGACCCTCTAAGGCATCTAAAAAATCAGAATCCATATCACATACCCCACTGTCTCATAAAATGTGTTCTTGGAGCACCCAAGATTGAGTTCTAGAGGCCACAAAAGCATACGAGGAAACCTCAATAGTGGAGTGGAGGCCTAAGCCACCGAGCTTGATTGGTAGGACGCCACCTGCCAATGAAGGTCGCCAAAGAAAGGGCCTCCACAAACCATAATGTCCTCAATAGCCCCATGGAGCCCTCTGTCAAAAAAAGTAGCGGCTTGCTCCATGCATGTGGGTTAGCATGTCCTTAAGCCAAACATGAGCTTGGTTGAACCCATACAAGATCGTAGTAAAAGAAGTTCACTTTGTGGATCATCCAACTAGGGAAATAATTGCATTAATTCAACAGCTTTGGTGGCCCTCCTCATAGCCAAGTCTTCAACAAATCCATTGTACATACTCACTGTACCTCCAAGTAGTTTCACTCCAAGCACAGGCCTCCCAATATCAGTAAGAAACAGCCCTTTGCAGACTTTCTATCCATCACATGAAGGCTAGAAAAGCTCGGTTTTCTTGATATTCAAAACAAGTCCCAACTCGGGACCTCTACGTTGTATAATGTCGAGCACCTTGGCCACTTCTAAAGTGTCCTCGATGATAGTCCCATCATCAAGATACCAAGCATGGAGAAGGAGTTTATAATTGTTTCTGATCTCATGAATAAGTGGGTGCAATGCAAGAGAAAATAGAAGTGGGCCGAGGGGATTACCTTGCTGCACTCCAGTTGTAGACCATATATGATTGTCTCCAATATATTATATGGCATACAGAAACTCCACCCATGAAGAAATAGATGGACATCGCCTGAAGTTAGCACTGAAGATCTATCTATCATGTTGAAAGCATTAGAAAAATCTATAGTAAGAATAGAGATAGACCCATCACCATGAAGCTTGCTCAAAAGCCAATTGGTGCTGTGTAAAATAGCTTTTGCTCCTCCAGATACACCAACCCTAAATTGAAAGTAATTGAGATACTTAGACATCTCTTTTCCCATCCCTGTCATAGCAACTTTGGATACTAGGCGTCTCCAGATAGTGCCCACTGCAATAAGTCGTATGCCATTGTCAGGTTTGAATAGTGGAGTAAGAGGTGCAGAGGCCACAAACTCAGCCAAACTCAAGGGGAATCTCTCGCATAAACATAAGGTAACCACCATGGTGATCGCCCATAAAAGATCAGTAGCAATTGCAGTCCCCTCCCCACAAAGGGCGTCTAAAAGGTGTTGAGCTCTCAGACCATCTCTGCCACATGATGTCCCTTTAGAAAATGATTTGATATAATGTAAGATAACATCTGCACCAACTGTAAGAGGAGTCTCTGAAATCAAGATAAGGAAGTGATTTATACATGTGTTTATTCTCTAAAGCTTTCAAGGTATTTTTATTATAAGGGGCCACTCCTGAAGAGCATATAACCCTTAAGGCTGCTGAAAAGTGTCCGTCTGATACTTTACGAAGGCATTGCCTAATGTTGGAGTGTTGATTCTCTTCCAAGGAATTGTTCTGATTAAGACCAGACGCCCCTGGTCTATCACCTTTCAAAATATCATCCACTAACTTAGCGAAACCGTCTGCACTGCCCCAAGTAGTGAGTGAGCTCAGAATATCGTTGTTGCAAAGACTTTCTGTTGCTAGATCTTCTATCCCGCCTATTAATAGGCCCGAATACCTGTAGTGTGCAACAAGGAAGAAGTAGCAATCTCACCCAAGCAGATATGGATCCTGGCCCTGCGATAACTTGGTGCAAAGCTGTCTTCAGAGCTTGGGAGAAAGCAAGACGACAACTGGGAGGAATACTCTTAACTGTGGTAATAGGAGTTTTGAAAATACAATCAAGCAGTAAAGCATCAACAACTAACCCGTTAGTGACAACACGTATGGCAAGTAGAAGAGGTTTCAAGATGCCGATATTGTGCCCTTGAGCCGCTCCAGTGTCATCTGTAACCCAAACAAGACCGTCATCATGGCGGCAAGCCCAAGTCACCGCTTGAATCTTCATGCACCTCCCGCACATCCACTGATCAAGGGTCTTCAAGGTCCCTTCTAAAGCAAGATGTAGATCAATATCATTCTTGAGCTCGTCTCGTAAAACAGAAGCACACTCATCGCTGGAGAGATGCACCCTTTTGATATGGGAGATTTAGCATGTAAAACCTTTACTTCCTTCCCTACCATCCGGGCAACAATGAAAATTCCAAAAAGGACACATCAAGCCACCGGTAACCATCTCAAGGGGAGAAGGAGGCATCATCAAGAAGACGTCTTGGTGATGGAGAAATTGCTCGTGCTAGAAGAGCATAACAATCTAAGCAAATACAATAGAGTAAGGATCGAGGATTTAGATGGTACGGTAATTTAGCCTCTGGATGTCGAGAGGGAAGGGGCCGTGAGAGGGGATCTGTGGGAGAGAGGGGCTGCAGGAGGGAAGGAAATGTGAGAGAGGCTGCAGGAGAACTACGCAGGGGGGTCCGGGGGAGGGGGAGGGCTACGCAGGGGGGGTCAGGGTAGGGCTGCAGGGGGTCGGGTAGGGCTGCAAGGGGCTGCAGGAGGTCAGGGTAGGGGTAGGGATGCTGGAGGTCGAGGTAGGGGTAGGGCTGCAGGGGGGTCTGGGTCGTGAGAGAGGTTGCAAGCCTGTAGGGAGGGGGCTGCAAGGGCGAGGGCTGAAGGGAGGTGGGGTGGGGGGGAAGGGGGGGAGGGGCTGCAAGTGAACGCTAATCTCTAGTGAAAGATAACATAGTAATTTAGCCTCTGGATATCGAGAGGGAACGGACCGTGGGAGGGGGGGCTGTGAGAGAGAGGAGCTGCAGGAGGGAAGGAGACGTGAGAGAGGCTGCAGGAGAACTACGCAGGGGGATTCGGGGGAGGGGTAGGGCTGCAGGGGGGTCTGGGTCGTGAGAGAGGTTGCAAGCCTGTAGGGAGGGGGGCTGCAAGTGCGAGGGCTGAAGGGAGGTGGGGGGGAGGGGCTGCAAGTGAACGCTATTCTCTAGTGAAAGATAACATAGTAATTTAGCCTCTGGATGTCGAGAGGGAAGGGACCGTGGGAGGGGGGCTGTGGGAGAGAGGAGCTGCAGGAGGGAAGGAGACTGAGAGAGGCTGCAGGAGAACTACGCAGGGGGATCCGGGGGAGGGGGAGGGCTACACAGGGGGTTTGAGGTACCTATTCAATCTCTCTCATAGAACATCCTATTATTGAAAGATAACATAGTGAAGAGAGATCCCTAATCTCTAGTGAGGGAGAATAGGGTTTGTGTGTGCCCCTGTGGTTTTCCCTCATCGTAGGGTTTCCCTTGTAAATCTTGGTGTTGATCTTCTTGTTCTTCGATCCTTGTCTTCAGTAGGTACATTGGTAATGCAAAACAAATTAATCCATAAAGCACTCACACATAGCACAACAGTTTAATGCGGGAAAAAGCATCAAGACTACAGAACACGGAAAAGATTGTTTGCTTCCACGCACACACTAGAATGAGTCTCGACACCTAGCAATCGAGGAAAGAAGCAGCAGTGTGAAACAAGAGAGCGGTCCAAAGAAGAATGGGTTGGACAATTAGTAATGAAGGCCTAAAATGTCTCTGATACTCTCAAGATACTCAATATCCATTGTGTGCCTGAGGCTTTAATCTTTGATTTTGAATGACTCAGAAGTTAGTCTTTCTTGTGAGAACCATTTAGAATTTTGACTCAAACAAAATGATGAATTACATATCACCACTTCAATGTAAAAATAAACATTCACTTATCCCTCTCAAAACACTACGTTCTTATACAACCTAAACTCTGTCTAACACTGTGACTCACTTGAGCACCCAACTCATCCATGCTTTTCTCACTTCTTACATCTCACACAATCAATCTCAGGCCTATTTATACTTTGCCATAAAGGTGAAATTAATTGCCTTTAATGTTCTTGGAAGTGGCTTGTAATCTAGCGTACCATATTTATTTAGGTCATTTGTATAATTTTGTTGGTGCAACAAAATACACTCTTTACTATATTCAATCTTGAGACGAGAATCCTCGAGCTCTCTATGCTCTTCTATTTGGAATCTTATTAATATATTATCCCTCATCTTCTTGATCTCCTCGGTATCATATTATGTAATGTTTAGATCATCTACATACACGAATAATATAAATCACTTGTCTTCTTTTGATTTGACGAATAAACTTGAATCAATAGAAGTGACTTCATAGCCATATTGCAAGAGAAACTCAATTATCTTTGTGTACCATGCTCATAGAGCTTGCTTCAAACCATATAACACCTATTTTACAAACATGCCCTTGATTCTTCTTATTTTTAATTTGTCTCCATATAAATCTCTTGACCAATCTCATCGTGAAGAAGGGCATTCTTCACATATATTTGTCATAACTTCCACTTTTTACTAGTTGCAGATGATAGAAAGAGTCTTACTGTAGTTATTTATCCGATTAGATTATATGTTTCATCATAGTACAAACCCGTAATGTAGAGAGAATCCTCAAGCAACCATTGAGCTTTCTACCTTTCAACCATTCAGCTTTCTACCTTTTTACGGATCTATCTACTTAGGTCTTCAAACATGTAAACCTACTTGCAAGATATCGATGTTATATCTCCTAACTTAGAACTGAGATCTGATGTTTGATGTTTGATGTTTGAATTTCTGGTAATGCCTGGATTTCTTCCATTATATTTCTCCATTCTTGGCTTTTAGATGCTTCTTTAAAAGTAATGGGTTCATGAAACCATTCATCTTCAATAATTATATCATGAGCGTATTGAGGATTAGGCTTGCGTAGTATGACAAATCATCGAAGTAACATCATGGAATCTTTTTCAACCTTGTACTGACTAGGACGAGATTTCTCTAGAGTTTTTTTGAACTCCACTTTTTTTAGAGACTGACTATTTTCTTTATGAACTTAGGAATATCAATGTCATTCCTTTAGGACTGCATTTTGTTTGTTAAATCTCTCCTAATTTTCTTCTAGCGGGCCTTCCAAAGCCTTTATTAGTTTTGCAGCCTCTTAAAGTGACCACTAAGACGATGATTCATGAAAGATACATAATTTGATGTATAACATCTACCAGTAGCTGGATTGTGACATCTTCAATCCCTTAGTTCATTATCACATCTGAGAATGATACATCAGGTTACCTTTTTATCAAATTTATTACAAAGGTTGTCAAGTATCAATACATAGAAATCATGATCTAAGTATTCAGAAATGACTTATTGTTTGCTTGATCTTCCATACTTTTTGAAAAAAAGATACGAATCCCAGCTTCAACTAAGTATTGTTGTGTAAAACCTGGGGTATATAGCATCAGGTACATGTAAATCCTTTTTGGTTTTTCTTTTTCTTTTTATGAATATATACTTCTTTTGAGGTGGCTCCCTCCCTGGGAGGCCACTTGAACTTTCATTCAAAAAAATCCCAGCTTCAACTAAGGTAAGCAATGACCATGTATGTTATCATCTTTATGCATTCAAATTAAAAATCTAGGTGGAACATATTTTACGTGTAGCATACTTTAATATATCTCCATAAGATGATTCTTCTTTTCTACAACTTCATTTTCTTGCAATGTACTTGGCCACATTAGTTATTTCTGTATTCTGCAATCTTTGAGATAAGTAGAAAACTCTATAAATGTATATTCTCCACTACTGCCAGTTTGGCATTGAATTTTGTTTCAAACTACACTCTCGTCTTTTCTTGAAACTCTTTGAAATTAGAAGGAATGCCGAACTTTTCTTCAAGAAGGAATACCCAAGCATATCTTGAAGAATCGCTTGTGAAAGTTAACATGTACCTCCTTTCACTTTTTGTAGGTTGCTTGAGTGGTTAAATACATTGGAATGGATTATATGAAAGGGATCTTTTGCTCGAAATCAAGGCTCCTTTGTAAAGAAATTGATGAACATTATAATGTGGCGATTAACACAAAAAATGTCTTCTTGAGCATCTAATTTTAGATGAACTTTGAGTATTAAGTGTTTCATTATTATCTTCAATTTATTATAGCTCACAAATCCAAGTCTAGCATGTCAGAGATTGGATGCCTCATTCTTCTTTGCTTTATTTATGTATGGAAATTTTGCAAACATAACAAAGATATATTAAGCTACTTTTCCGTTTGTGACAAAAATCTATTAGCTTTTGTTGAGAAGAGAGATGAATGAGATGTTTATTCCATAGAGCTAGGGTCTCTTATATAGAGAGAAAACCCTAGAGAGTACAAGACTTACGGAACCTGAAAGGTCACTGGGAGTTACGGAATTTGAAGGGTCACAGAATCCGAAGGGTCACGGAGGTTACGGAACCCGAAGGGTTACAAACATAAATGTAAATATAATAATTCTAACACTCCCCCTCAAGTTGGAGCTGAGAAAGCTGCAGCTTGTAACAAAAAGAAAAAGTATACACTACATCTTCATACGATGCATCATAAGAACATATGTACGCTGCTGGTAGAAGACCTCGCTCGAGGACGGGTCTGTAGCTTTCATGTCATCGGAACGTATCTCTGCCATGCCTGTAGAGTCACTGCAATATCAGGTCACTGGAACATATCTATGTCGTGCCTGCAGGTCACTGAAACATATCTTTGTCGTGCCTGGAGAAGAACTACTGTAGAGGAAGTCCAGCGCGGAGTAGTAGTCGGGTCGGAAAAGAAGAAGTATACGCCCTGACGAAGAAGTCGATGCTCGGTGAAGGTGGATGATCTGAGTAGTAGTTTGGAGTGTTGGTCTATCAATCGTGGTAGGGCAGCAGACGTCCTGAAGAATCATCTCTGACTTCCCACATTCTCCCATACTTGATAGAGTAAAGAGTATGGAACATCAAATTGGGAGAAACAAACATTGGGAGAAATAAGTCGTGGTGAAGTAAGGGTTGTTGAAGAGGAGGGGCTCCAAGCGGTGCCGACGATGTAAGAGATGTGGATGGAGTTGCTGGAGCCTCGGGCGTCGCTTTAGGTGTTGCTGGTGATGTTGGGGACTTGGACTACCTTGCGCGAGACCATGGAATCCATGAGCGATGCGGGAGGTCCAGTCCTCTCTCCTTGTCGACGGAGAGAGGGATGGTGGTGGTTGCGGATTTAGGGTATTAGGCTTCGATCTGGGACCGTTGCTCTGATACCATGTTGAGAAGAGAGACGAATGAGATGTTTATTCCATAGAGCTAGGGTCTCTTATATAGAGAGAAAGCCCTAGAGAGTACAAGACTTACGAAACCTGAAAGGTCACTGGGAGTTACGGAACTTGAAGGGTCATAGAGGGTTACGGAATCCGAAGGGTCATGGAGGTTACGGAACCCGAAGGGTTACAAACATAAATGTAAATACAATAATTCTAACAGCTTTAAATATCGATATACTCGTATATCCTCAGAACTAAACATGTCGTAGTGTCCTGCAATGGTTAATATGTAAGTAGAGAGGAAACCTTACTTCATATTTGGCATATGATAGACATGGTCAAGTTTCATCTTCTCTTAATTATATCAAGGAGGATATACCTACCAGTTATTGTTGAGAGAATTCTGTATCGTTGTCTTTATTTATATTTATCTAGATTTTCCGTCTTCTTTATGTAATTTCCCCTAGAGCCTTTCTCCTATATAAGAGGGCTCTAGGGTTACGTGGAATACACCTTCTCTCTTCACACCTTTCCACATGGTATCAGAGCGACGGTCCTAGATCGGAGCCTGCACCCTAATCCTAGCCCATCCCCACCAAAACATGTGTCACCCTTAGCCGCGCCGCCCGAGGCCGCCGCCTTTCTCGCGGTTGGTTGCATACAAGGTCGCAAAAGTCAGTAGTCGGTACTCAGTCGGCTGAGTCATTGACTAAGGATTAATAGATAGTCGTGTGACTAATCGGATTTAGTCGGGATTTAACCGGCTTTGAGTTTTTTGATTATTTTAAATATATAACTCATTTTTATACATATATTTACATAAATTTTGTATATTTTTATACTATCATAATGAAATAAAAGAACTAATTGAATTTAAATAAAACGTTAATCATATCATAATAAGTTTGTTTTTTAAAAAAATCAAAACATAAAAATAGCAAAAATTGGTCGACTAATGTGCATATTCGGGATTAGTCAGTACTCGGTAGGCCACCCCACTGACTACACTAGTCGGACCTACTAGTCGGGCCAGTTGGGTGGCTATTACAACACTTTTTGCATGGGCCCCCGCCCCTTCGCGGGCCACCGCCTCCTTCATGGGCAGCCGCCGCACACGGGCTACCGCCCAGCCGCAGGCTGCCATAGTGGCTGCCACTCGCAGGCACATGAGCCCGCTGATGCTCTCTCTCCTGCCCTTGCTGTCGCCACCCATCTATGTTTAGGCCCTCTCTTAGGCCTCTAGGGTGTGACGTTATCATTTAAAACACACCCTAATCACTCAAAGGCGCCTTCCAAAAATGGAAGAGGTTGTGGTATAAGTCTACACCCACAACCATCTTCCCATATGTCTGTGTAGGCGCAGGTCTTATTTGTTGCAGTCTCAGTCTTGGTGATAGTTGTCATCATGGTTGACAACAAAGCTGATGTTCCATCCTGAGGGCCTTCAAAGGTCCAACCCCATCGTCAAGATGGATGGAACAAACTATGAATTGTGGGCCATGCAACTCATGAATCTGATGCAATGTAGAAGTGTATCCTCACAGTGGAGGATCCAAGAGACAAGACTGGGGTAAATACCTCATGGGAGACAGACGATGCTTATGTATGTGTGTCTCTATCTGGGACTGTGTCTACAAAGATAGCAAATGATATACTGAGCCAGCCTACTGCAAAGGCTATGTGGGACATTTTCGTTGCTACATACTCTATAGCAAAGAATGAGTTGAAGATATTGCAGCTCCAACATGATATCTTTACATCGAAGCAGAATGGTCGACCCCTCCATACCCTTTATACTTCTTTGAGGGGCATGTTTGATAAGCTACACGGCTACATTCCCTTGACTGCTACAGTAGAGCAGCTCAAGGCATACAGAGACTCCATGATGATTGGGGTCTTTCTAACGGCCCTCGCTCATGCCCAGATCCTTACTGATGCTACCATACCTCCAATGGAGGAGGCATATCACACACTGAGTAGGCTATCTATATCCTCTGGTGGTAATGTGCAGTCTCAAACATCCTCAGCCATGGCTACATCCCGTGGTAGGGGAGGACCTAACCGTGGCAGAGGAGGGGATGGCCGACCCCATCAGTCGTGCACCTACTGCCACAGGACTGGCCACTCTGAGGAAACCTACTATTCTAAGCATGGGTTTCCTGCTTCCGCTAGGGTTGCAGAACAAACTCAATAGGTTGGGATTCCATCTCCTGTTGTTGATCAGAGATTCGACGAACTTGTGGCCAGACTTAGGGAGATCATGCCTACTCCTGGATCAACCAGTTCTTCCTCAGGATCCCCAGAGGTAGCTGCCTCTGCTCTTGCATCTTCATCAGGTATAGCATACGCCCTTACTAGTTGTTACATTACAGATTTGTCGGAATGGATTATGGACTCAGGTGCATCCCATCATCTTTGTGGTGATAGAAATCGGTTTAGTGCTTTTAGTCCAACCCAGCCCGGACGATATGTTGTGATAGCAGATGGAACACATTCTCCCATTACTGGTCAGGGAGAGGTGCAGCTAACTCCTGCAATGAGACTTCATAATGTTCTTTATTCTCCTGAGTTTTCAATGAATTTACTATCTATTAGTCAAATCACCAAGGATTTTACATTGTCATGCCATTTTTGATCTGTCTGCTTCTGTGTTTCATGACATTCTAACATGCAGGGTGATTAGTTCTGGTCGTGAGCAAGGAGGTCTCTACAGGCTAGTGCAATCCCCTTATGTAGGTGCTTCTTCCATTCACACTGGATCTGCGTCACTTTTTATGTAACATCTTCGTTTTGATCATCTTCCTCTGCAAAAGTTGTGTCACGTTCTTCCACAGATCTCCCCTCGCTCTACCTTTTAGTGCGAGGTCTGCCATCTTGGGAAGCATCATTAGTCCACGTTCCAGAGTCGTCAGGGTCGAAGTAGTCATGGTCTGTTTGAGTTAGTTCATTTTGATATTTAAGGTCCCAGTCATGTCCCTGATCATCAGGGACATAGATTTTATCTCGTTGCTGTTGATGAGTTTTCAAGATTGTCATGGGTTTTCTTCTTAAAAACAAGTATGATGCTGGTCCTTTTATTCAGTCCTTCATTAATGAAATAAATACCATTTTTTTCAGCAAAAGTCAAGTATATATGTTCTGACAATGCCCTGGAATTCTGTACTAACTAGCTTGCCACATTTCTTGCGTCCCATGGTATTGTGCATCAAACATCTTGTGCGTATACTTCCCAACATAATGGGGTGGATGAAAGAAAACACCGTCACCTTCTAGATGCTACAAGAACTCTTTTGATTCAGAGTCGTGCTCCTCATTCGTACTGGGGGGATGCGGTTCTAACTGCTTGTTACTTAATCGCATGTCCTCTTCAGTTCTAGGAGAAAAGATCTCATTCTTGATTGCGTTTCCTGAGACGGATCTTTTCTCTCTCACACCTCCTGTATTTGGTTTAGTAGCTTTCGTTCATCAGATGTCTCCTGGTCTTGACAAGCTCTCCTAAAGCTATCAAATGTGTGTTTGTTGGGTACTCCAAGACCCAAAAGGGATATCGTTGTTTCGACCATGTTCGACGAAGGTACTATGTTAGTGCAGATGTCACCTTTTTTGAGTCTATTATGTACTTCTCTCCTATAGGTGACAAGCTCATTTCTTCGGAAGATGGGGAAGAGGTCTATATGCCTCTACCTTCGATCTCTACTCTATCATCATCAACATCACCTTCTCCTCCTCCACCACCTCTACCACCACCGCCACCTCCTCCACCTATATTCTTTCCCCAGGTTTATCAGCTTCGACCTCGTGCTCATGTGCCTCATCCATCATTCTACACGTCTAAGGTATGTTCTGAGCATTTGAGTTCTTCTAATAGCAATGGTGATTTGCATGTACAACTTGAGGTGCAGGATGTCCACGATGCTACATCTTATGTGAGCACTGAAGATCTGGATGTGCCTATTGCTCTACGGAAGCAGAAGCGTGCATGCATTATGCATCCTATTGCTTCACATGTGTCATTGGACCGCCTTTCCAAGGACTTTCAGAAGTTCGTTATGGGGTTGTCAGCAATGGAGATACCACGTTCTTATCAGGAGGTGCTGAAGAGCAAGGTTCAGGAAAGCGGTATGCGTATGCGTTCGGACAGGTCAATGAATAGCGATTAAGCGGTATGCGGGGGCATATGCGGGGTATATGCGGTTCTACGCGGTTTCCTATTTTTTATTTAAAAATAAATAAATAAATACAAAAGTGACTACAATAGAACTAAATTTTTGTATAATTATGGTCCAACAAAAGATCTACGAAAAATAACTTTTATATAGAGTTCAAAACAATCTCTATCAATCAAATATCAATACTTCAATAGAACGGTTAGCACAAAAAATAAATGACGACAATCAATAAAATAGAAAAGTTAGCATACAAAATGCCTTTATTGTTAAATATAATGTCATTTATCCCTGTCGTTATATTTATAATTGGTCCTCCATCAAAAGTACCAAACTTTACATATAATATATTGCATTCATAGTAACTATTAGTTGACTAAATTAGTTTGCTAAATTATTAGTACATATTTTTCTTCCTTGCGTGTTTACTCCAATCTCGCAGTATAACTACTTTGACGATGGATTTAAATGGTCATGGAATGCTTGGTTGGCATACATGCAAAAGCAAAGAAAACGTGGCACAAAACACAATAAAAATGTGGCACAAATTAAAAAATAAAAAATAAAAAAAATGTATATGCGGCCGCACAGACCGCATATACGGCCGCACAGCCCGCATAAGCGGCCCGCATAAGCGCACAGGGCACATAATGGGGGGCTTCATGAAAGCGGTGCGCTGAGGGCACCGCATACGCATATGCGGCCGCATATGCGGCCGCACGGGCCGCTTTCGTGAACACTGCTGAAGAGTAGGTAGTGGCGTCAAGCTATGGAGAGGAGCTGGCCGCTTTATAGTCTCAAGGTACGTGGAGTGTTATGCAGACTCCTTCAGGTGCGCTTGTTGTTGGCAGCAAGTGGATGTTCACTGTGAAACACCGTGCTGATGGTACAACTATCAGATATAAGGCCAAATTAATTGCTTGTGGGTTCACCCAAACGTATGGGGTGGACTATCAGGATACCTTTTCACTAGTTGCACGCCAATTTACGTTGCGGATTCTTATTGTTAGGATTCTTATGTTTTATCGTATTTATTTATATTATTTATTTCTCTTGTCCTATTTATGTAATTTACCCTTTGAGATTTTCTCCTATTTAAGAGAGCTCTAGGGTTAGATGGAATACAACTTTTCATTCTCTTTCCACATGGTGTCAGAGCGATGGTCCTAAACCGGAGCCTGTGCCGTAGAGCCCAACCCCACCAAAGCCCTCTCGCGCGCCGCTCGTCTCTTCCAGCCGAGCTCTGCCCCCCCAGGGCGCTGCCCTATGCCTGCGCCTCCGCACGTGTAGTGAGTAGCCGAGCACCAAACCTCCTATCCATCGTGCTTGTTTCCTCCGCCTCTCGCGAGGCACACAACCCCTCTTCTCCTGCCTCACGCGCCTCACGTGTGTAGCACATCCCGTGCACAGCGCATCACGCGCGTGGCCCTGCTTGCTCCTCCACGCGTCATCTCTCGCGTGCAGCCCCCATCTCGTAGTCCTTTGCTCCCGCATATTCCTGTGTGATGCTTGTATTGCGAAGGACTACAAGGAGCCCTTGAAGAATGGAAGAGGTTGTGGTATGAGTCTACACCCACAACCACCTTCATATATGTTCGTGTAGACATCCTTGACTAAGTTTGTAACCCCAGCCTTTAGAGATGTTGTCATCATGTCAGACAACAAGGCAGATATTCCATCCCTAAGCGCCTTCAAAGGTCCAGCACTCATTGTGAAGATGGATGGAACGAACTATGAACTGTGGGTCATGCATTTCATGAGCCTGATGCAGTGTAACAACAATAAGCATATTCTCACATAGGAGGAACCTGTTGACAAGACTGGGGTTAACGCCTCATGGGAGGCAGACGATGCCTATGTACGTGTATGGCTATCTGGCACGGTATCCATGGAAATAGCAAATGACATTCTGAGTCAGTCCATGACGAAGGTTATGTGGCATATCCTCGCCGCTACATATTCCCCTGCAAAGAACGAGTCGAAGATTCTACAGCTTCAACACGACATCTTCACTTCGAAGCAGAATGGTCGTCCTCTTCATACCCTGTATACTTCTCTAAGGGATATGTTTGAGAAGCTACATAGTTACATTCCCTTGACTGCCACAAAAGAACAACTCAAGGCATATAGGGATTCAATGATGAGAGGAGTTTTTCTAGCGGTACTTGATCATGAGTATGATGCAGCCATAGCACAGATTCTTACTTATGCCACTGTACCTCCTATGGAGGAGGCATATCTCAGGTTGAGTAGACTTTCCATATCTCCTGATGGCACACAACTGTCTTAGATGTCCTCAGCCATGGCAGCATCCCGTGGTAGAAGGGTTCCTCCATCATTTCGAGGATGAGGTGGCCGTGGTAGGGGTGGTGGTAGTCGGCCCTCTCGGCAGCCATGTACTTACTGTCATAGAACAGGTCACTCTGAGGAAACATGCTATTCCAAGCATGGGTTCCCAGCTACAGCTCGTATTGCAGAGCAGACTCAGCTGGCAGGAGGTCCTTCACATGTCTCTGATCAGAGGTTTGATGATCTTGTGGCGTGACTCAAAGAGATTATGCCTACCTCGAATTCATTAAGTTCTCTTTTAAGTTCATCAGAAGTAGATGCATCAGCATCAACATCCATGTCAGGTACAACATATGCTCCTACTAGTTGTTACAGGGCATATTTGTTAGAATGGATCATGAATTCAGGAGCATCTCATCATGTCTGTGGTGATAGAGTCCAGTTGAGTGATTTTCGTCCGTCTCAGATGGTATGATCTGTTGTGATAGCAGATGGGACACACTCTCTCATTACTGGTTAGGGGGAGGTGCAGTTGACTCCCGTAATGCGGCTTCAGAATGTACTTTACGCTCCTAAATTTTCAATGAATTTACTATCAATTAGTCAAATCACTAAGGATTTACATTGTCGTGCCATATTTGATCCGTTTGCTCTTGTGTTTCAGGACATTATCACGGGCAGGGTGATTGGAACTGTAACATCCGAGTTTCTACAAATCCGAACTCGATCCGATTAAGGTCCGATTGACCCAATAAAGTTATCTGACGACATTAGATAACCTAAAACGATCAATTGATCGTGAATCAAAAGCCGTTCGGGCGAAATCGATCGAAAACCGATCGCATCGTAATGCGCGCCGCGAAAAAGCTGCGACGCAAATTCGGAAACTGCAAAACGAACCGAGACCGTCAGTAGATCCGATTCGACAATACAAGACCAACGGAATCGACCGTTCGTCAATCGGAGGTCGTTTGGTATTTTTAAACCACAAAATTTAATCCGAAATCGACACCGTACCTCGAAAATTTCGGACATCCAAACCCGACCGAAAGTATACCAATATTATACTCAAATTAATCGTCATTTAGAGACGATCAAAACGAGCCATTGCGCGTCAAAATCGGAGGTCTGATGTTCGTGTATGGTCAACTTTAAGTATATCAATTAAAGAGAGAAAATGAAAAAAAAATAAATATTAAAAATTTTTTTTACTGTAGCAGATAACAGTCTGCACCAGCCGTTGGTTTTTTTTCTTCCTTTTTCTTAGCCTCCACTTACCCCTCAAATATCTTCCACTTGGCTTGCCATTTCCACATGCCATCCTTTTAGGCTTTTAACCCATCTTCTCATATATGTAAAGAGCCAAGAAGATTTTGTTTTTCCCATTAATTCCAAAACTTCCAGCCGTAGCCCTTCTCTTCTCTTTTCTTCCCCACTGCCCTTCTTTTGAAGACCTGGAGCCTCAAGCAACCACTGAAGCTACTGCTGCTCCTAACAGTCTCAACTTGCTGTCCTACCACTGTTGAAGACTTCAAGCAACCCTTTAAAGCCAAGATATGGAGCTGTAGCTTCTTTTCTCCAAAGGAACCATTGCATGCTTGAATCAAAGCAAGTTTTTGATCTCCAAAGTTTATCCAAGAATAGGTACCATCCTCTTCTCTCCATTTGCTGTCATGCATGTGTATCTACACATTTGATTCTCTAATTTCTAGAGGTTTGGGACTGGAATTTATAAAATAAACTTAAAAAAAAATCAGAAATCCAGAGATTATAATCTCTGCAGTGAATGACTATTTAAAAAAATGGAAATTTTGATCTGATTATAATTTACATGGATTTGTTCTGAATCTGGAAAAAAAATAGTAATAGTTCCTGGAAAGATTATTAATATCAATTATGAGTTAAATTCAAGTAGAAGGGGGTTAGTATGTTTCCATAGCTTCTGGAGGGTACTGTACTCTACTATACACAAGAGTGTTGGTTAATTTTTAAAAAAAATCATGATGACTGTATACTACTATTGGCAGTTACATTAAGAACTGATATAAGATTTCAGAAATAAAAATATCCACAAATATATATGATAATCATCCAATAACTATTTATTGACTTATAAAACTTTTACTTAGTAAATAACATTATTCAGGATGCATTAGTCAAATTCCAGAAAATGTGAAAGAGCATTCAGATGGCTCAAGAAGATGATCAGATGGAGTCTGTTTGATGGGAATATACGTATATATATCTATACAAAAGAGACAAACCTTCCATAGAAGTATGTAAGCTAATATAGAAGGGAAATCAAATGATATCTAATTACTATCATTAGGTAAATTGGACTCAGTTCCCTTCAACTCAAACCACTACTGTTACTGTTGTCCACGAGTATTAGAATGTTGCTACTACATTGCAAATAATTAAAAGAGACCAAAGTTACTTCTGATTCATTGGTCACAAAATATGTTGAGTACCAATCTGGGTGCCATATAAGTCATGTTGATGGGCTTATCAACCAACCTATGATAATTTATATATATATATTACGCCCTTATGTATGTGTATTATGTATACCAATACAACTCATTGTTTGCCTAGATACTATCAACCAATTACCATCTATGTTGGAACCAATAATAAATCAATTAGGAGATGGTTTTCTGAGTATATCTATTCCACAAATATCCAATAGAGTAAGAAATCTGGAATCTAAGAATAGTATATACAGTTGTATATAGCTCATTAAATTGTTACTATTAAAAATCTTAAAGAGTTGAGAGAGAATCCACTTGACTATCAAATGACGAGTAATGTTGATTTTTTTCATTGAAAGAATTGAGTTAGTTGCCATTCTCAACTATGGAACTTGGATCAAGAACTCTGTTACAAGCCATCTGGATACAGTATGCATTCGACATGTTAATAGATGATGACAAATATATTTGGTTTGTTGAGAATCATTATTGACCAATAATAGTGCCGGTCATGGTGATCCTTACACTTGACCGTGCGAGGGCACGGTGACCCTCAACTGGGCGGGAGAATAGGAAGTCCAGTTAGGGCAGCGGCCGCTTAATGCGCGTGTCTAGGATCCCAGTCTCTTTTCAGTTTTTTACGCGAGCTCGCAGTGTTTTACGTATCGTTGGGATCCCGACTATAGACCAGTTCCGCTGACCCTGTCTTTTAGGATACCCAGGCGGGGGATCCTTGGTTTTCAGTTTTTACGTACGAGCTCGTTCGCCTGTACTAGTCAGGCAAGTCTCTAGAGCGACTTTTCTAGGGAGTCTCTCTCACCCGTCTCAGTGGCGTAGTTTGGGAGTAGACCTATCCCTCTATTGGACCGCGCTTCCAATTAGAGGGCGAGACGGAAGAGCTATTTGTAGGCTTCTTCACCGCTTGAGTTTACTTCGCCAACAGACTTGGCGATTCTATATCTAGATCATCCATATCTACATCTACATCATCTGGAGTTATATCTGAAACATTGAAGTTAAGAATTGGAGAAGTTACGATCAAAAGTTGGGATTAGTAGGAAATAACTATTCTCTCTATCTAAGAATTTAATTAAATTAAGAGATCTTTCCAATCTTAACTTTTCCATTATCACTCACCAACGTGATCTCTGAAGAAAATGATATATGTGCTTACACTCGTACACTCATGAATACTCAACTACTATATAAATATGTCACATGTGGGAAAGGTTAAGTTTTGGGGCAAAATATTTGAGACGCTTACAAATAGCCTGAAAAACCTTTTTTCTTATGCAAGTAGATGTAAACTTCACTTTCTACCTTTCTACTTGCTTGCTTTTGCACATATTAAATGTCTAGTTATTTTTATGAGTTTTTAGGAGGTACCAGCAATTGCTGACGCCTCTTCTTTCCTAACGTGGTTTGGCAGGCAAACAACCTGCAGTTTATTAGCAGCTCAGTAGATATACATGCTTCCTGGAGATAGAGTATACACTAGACTGTATGAATTATTTTGTCTTAGTTTTTGTTCAAATAGTGATGTAAATGCTATCTCTTTTGTATCACACTTTGGGATATATGTTGTAAAATGGAAGATCCTTGTACAATTGATATGAATATTAATGAAAAGAAATTTTGGTGCCATTTGTCTCTCTATAATCTTGTGGTTATGTTGTGGATGTGAATATCATGTGGATAATTAGCCGCGCGAAAAATTTTCCTTGCTTTTCTGCAATTAAACGTGAATAGAATATTGCGAATTATATCGTAAACGGGTACCCGGATCCTGAGGGGTCTACAATTTGGTATCAGAGCAGTGGTACCCCGATACGCACATTCGCAGTATTACAATTCCGATCGCATTAAGTTCTCGGATAGCGACAGTCTTCCGACTTGTCGTGAGTCCGAGAAGGGAAATATGACATTCATATTCAATAACCACAGATGTCACCAATTTCATTAATTTTCATATTATATCCCAAGAAGTTAAAAGCATTTATGATCAGTATCTGTCTATGGCATTTTTATGACTAATTATGGTTCTCATGCAGAGCCATGGCATCTCGACCCGGTCAGGAGACAGCTGACCAGTTGGCACGCATACTGACTGCCCTCACCGACCTCCAGCAGCAGCAGGCTGCCATGCGAGGTCAGCAGGAGCAGATTTTGGCTCAGCAGACTGAGATTGCCGACAGGCAGACAGATATAGAGATGAGGTTTGAGAACCTATCAGATTTCACGTACCATCCATCACAGGATGGGATACGGCAGGATCAACACCAGTCCGTTGAGGTCGAGCAGCCTCATCCTGATGATGCACTAGAGGACATACCAGAGCATGGAGTTCAGGAGGATCCAGATTTGGACAGGGAGCAGGACTCTGTTGACTTTGCTGACGAGGGTGCACACGAGTACTCAGCTATTCACAGGCACCAGTCCATTTTCACATCCTACCAGCGCGCCAACATACCCTTGTTTGAGGGTACAGGTACACTAGATGTTGCTGAACAGTGGCTGAAGCGGGTGACAAAGGTGCTCAGGATGATTCGCGCGCCACGAGACACGTGGCTATCCTTCATGAAGTATTCATTGACAGATTTTGCCGAGAGATGGTGGGATGCGGTAGTGTCTGAGCTAGGCCGAGAGCCTACATGGGATGATTTTGAGATGAAGTTTAGAGCCCACTTCTTTTCTGCGAAGTGGAAGGAGTCTCAGCGCCGACTATTTGCAGAGCTTCGTCAGGGACACATGACCGCCAGAGATTGCTTTATCCGATACACAGAGCTGTCACGACATACACGAGCAGCTGTCGCATTTCCAGAGGAGAATCTGGAAAAGTTCATTGGCGGCATGCGCGAGGAGGTGCAGGAGAAGCTGGCAGGACTACACATCACTTCTATCTCCGAGGCTACCGATGCTGCGGAGAAGTTCGAGGACATCAGGGGGAGACGTTTCGGGAGCTCGTCTGGAGCAGCGCCTAGACCGAGACGATTTTTTGGACCGATACGTCGACCGTTTCAGTAGCAGAGGTCAGACAGATGGTTCCGACCTACTGGTTCGTCCTTCACGGGCAGTGCTCGCTCTTCTCCATCGACTACTTTAGGAGGAGCACTCGTCGGACGTGGCACAGAGTCCGCTCGACCATCTGGGTCGCAGCGAGCAGATAGACCATCTGCAGGACCATCGCGGAGCACGGACACAGCTACTCCATCTACTCGACCAGTCCGGTGTTACCGATGTCACGAGTGGGGACACTATCGCTCACAGTGCCCACAGGTTTCTGGTGAGCCTCAGTCACAGCCTTCACAGTCGCAGCCTCAGGCACAACATTCAAGGAGTTTCCGTGGCAGGAACTCCAATTTTAGGCGACCGCAGCAGAGACAGACGCAGAGTGTGGCAGGTTCCAGTGCCGCACCAGTCAGGCAGGGGCAGATACACGCAGTTACTGAGGAGCAGGCACGTTCAGCCGCTACCGTGGTGAAAGGTATGGTCTCAGTCTTGGGCCGACCTTTGCATGTCTTATTTGATTCTGGTGCGACACACTCTTTTCTTGCTTCGAGGCTACTTGCTTTTTTAGGTAGAGTCGCAGAGACTCTCTCTTCTCCATATCACATCTGAAGGCCAGGTGGCCAGTTATTCATTATTTCACTGATAGTCAGGCACTTGCCCGTACTGATTGGCGGTCACGAGATGATCGCAGATTGTCTACTTCTGCAGCTTGATGAGTTCGACTTGATTTTGGGCATGGATTGGTTATCCGCTCATCATGCACTTGTTGATTGTTTTAGGAAGACGGTTGTATTCAGGATTCCAGATCTACCCGAGTTTACTTTTGAGGGCACTATACATGACTCCACCATGGAGTACATTTCAGTGTTGCGAGCCCAGCGACTTGTTGACCATGGTTGCGATTCATATCTTGCATTTGTTCGGGAGGTATCTGATCAGGAGCCGATGGCACAGGACATCGGAGTAATATCGGAATACACTGACGTGTTTCCTAATGAGCTACCAGGATTACCTCCTGAGAGAGAGATCGAGTTCAAGATCACATTACTGCCAGATACACATCCGATCTCTATGGCACCATATCGCATGGCACCAGCCGAGTTGAGGGAGCTGAAGGTGCAGTTGCAGGAGTTACTTGATTTGGGATTCGTGAGACCTAGCACTTCACCTTGGGGTGCTCCGGTTCTATTTGTCAAAAAGAAAGATGGATCCATGAGACTGTGTATCGATTATAGGCAGCTGAACAAGAGAACGGTGAAGAACCGTTATCCCTTGCCACGTATCGATGATTTGTTTGACCAGCTCCAGGGATCTTCGGTTTTCTCGAAGATCGATCTTCGCTCTGGCTACCATCAGCTGAGGATTCATGAGTCAGATATCCCGAAGACAGCTTTCAGGACTCACTATGGACACTACGAGTTTGTGGTGATGCCATTTGGGCTCACCAATGCACCTGCGGCTTTCATGGATATGATGAACCGTATCTTCCGTCCATACTTGGACAAGTTTGTAGTGGTATTCATCGATGATGTGCTCATCTACTCACGGAATGAATGGGATCATGCGAATGATCTACGGATTGTTTTGGATACATTGAGGGAGCACAAGCTATATGCCAAGTTGAGCAAGTGTGAGTTCTGGTTATCCCAGGTCTCATTTCTCGGGCATATCATTTCTGGAGCAGGCATTGCAGTTGATCCTGCGAAGATAGATGCAGTTATGTCTTGGGAGCAGCCCAAGACTGTCACGCAGATTCGGAGCTTCCTTGGGCTAGCAGGTTATTACAGACGCTTCGTCAGCGGATTTTCACGCATTGTTCGCCCTCTGACACGACTGACGCAGAAGGGAGTCCCATTTATTTGGGACGGTTCATGTGAACAGGCCTTCCAGACACTGAAGTAGAGATTGACTACAACGCTCATTCTTGCTCTTCCTTCAGGCACTCAGGACTATGCAGTATACACAGATGCATCTGGAGAAGGTCTAGGAGCAGTGTTGATGCAGAGAGGACAGATGATTGCTTACGCATCATGGAAGTTGAGACCGCACGAGCGGAACTACCCCATACATGACTTGGAGTTGGCGGCAGTTGTATTCGCCTTGAAGATCTGGCGCCACTACCTATATGGGGTGAATTTCGAGATATTTACAAACCACAAGAGTCTGAAGTACATCTTTGATCAGAAGGAGCTGAACATGAGGCAGCGCAGATGGCTCGAGCTGCTGAAGGATTATGATTGCACGAACTCTTACCATCCTGGTAAGGGAAACGTGGTGGCTGATGCACTCAGCAGGAGAGCGCATGCTGATGGTACGGCGAATTGGCTATATACATGGGATACGCTTGCCGCTCTGACCAATTGGCATCCTCAGGAGAGTGCATCCATTTCTACCGTCGTACCTCCTCGATACAATAGCCTTTGGGATCGTATTGTAGAGGGTCAGAAGACAGATCCTTGGATCCGAGATAGATACATGCGCGCCGTCAAGGACGAAGTTGATGATTTTGTCGTGGCAGAGTCTATTTTATGGAAGGCAGGACGGGTCGTTGTATCCAATGACGAGCAGCTTTGCAGAAATATTCTCGATGAGGCACACAGTTCACGGTTATCTATCCATCCAGGCAGTACGAAGATGTACCGTGATCTGCGTCGACATTTCTGGTGGGATGGAATGAAGCGCGATATGGCACTACATGTTAGCAGATGCATGACCTGTCAGATGGTCAAGCTGAGCATAGGAGACCACCAGGATTACTGCAGTCTCTCCCCATTCCCGAGTGGAAGTGGGAGAGCATTTCTATGGATTTTGTCACAGGTCTGTCGAAGACACCAGGTGGCCATGATTCCATTTGGGTCGTTGTTGATAGGTTGACCAAGTCAGCCCATTTCATACCTGTCAACACGACTTACACTCCATCCAGGTTGGCCAAGCTCTATGTACTAAACATTATCAGGCTGCATGGTATACCACGAGAGGTGGTGTCTGACAGGGATTCGAGATTTACATCTCATTATTGGCACTAGTTTATGTCAGCACTACAGACAGAGCTGAGGATGAGTTCTGCATATCATCCGCAGACAGATGGGCAGAGTGAGCGCACCATTTCAGACGCTTGAGGATCTACTTCGCGCTTGGAGTGGAAAGGGTCCTGGAAGGACCATTTGCCTTTGGTGGTATTCACGTACAACAACAGCTATCACTCCAGTATTGGCATGGCACCATTCGAAGCCCTATACAGGCGGAGATGCCTCACACCTCTCAGTTAGCGTGAGGTAGGTGATCATGCTTTATATTCCGTAGATCTCTTAGAGGAGACTGCGAGAGCTGTTGATCTTGTGAGACGAAGGCTTCTGACGGCACAGAGTCGCCAGAAGAGTTACGCAGACCGTCGGAGAAGAGATTTGGAATTCCAGGTATCCAATCTTCTTCTCTTCCTTTATTACAAAATTAACTTAACCTCATATTAATGACATTCCTATCAATTATAGGTTGGAGATTGGGTATTTTTGCGAGTATCTCCCATGAAGGGAGTGCAGAGATTCGGTGTTCGTGGCAAGTTGGCGCCACGATATGTTGGACCGTTCGAGATTCTGGCTAGAGTGGGGAAGGTTGCTTACCGAGTAGCTCTTCCTCCACATCTTTCTACTATTAATGATGTATTCCACATATCCAATCTGAAGAAGTATGTCCACGACCCTCGACACATTATCAGTTACGAGAAACTCGATGTAGAGCCGGATCTGACTTATGAGGAGAAGCCAGTTCAGATACTTGACCGTGCTGTGAAGAAGCTTCGCAGCAAGGAGATTTCATTGGTCAAGGTTTTGTGGCACCGACACAGCGTCAAAGAGGCGACGTGGGAGACCGAAGCCGACATGCCGGCACGATACCCGCAGCTTTTCTGAGGTAATAACCGAAGCAAGCCTTTGTAATAAAATATTGGTTTAAATATATAGCTTGTTTTCTCTTTGAGGTTTTTATGGGTTCAAAACTCTTTGAGGTTTTTATGGTCATATGAGATTCAAACAAGACATCTAATAATCTTAACTCGAGTCTCGAGGACGAGACTCCCTTTGAGGTATTTATAATTGTAACATCCGGGTTTCTACAAATCCGAATTCGATCCGATTAAGGTCCGATTGATCCAATAAAGTTATCTGACGACATTAGATAACCTAAAACGATCAATTGATCGTGAATCAAAAGTCGTTCGGGCGAAATCGATCGAAAATCGATCGCATCGTAATGCACGCCGCAAAAAAGCCGCGACGCAAATTCGGAAACCGCAAAACGAACCGAGACCGTCAATAGATCCGATTCGACAATACAAGACCAACGGAATCGACCGTTCGTCAATCGGAGGTCGTTTGGTATTTTTAAACCATAAAATTTAATCCGAAATCGAAACCGTACCTCGAAAATTTCGGACATCCAAACCCGACCGAAAGTATACCAATATTATACGCAAATTAATCGTCATTTAGAGACGATCAAAACGAGCCATTGCACGTCGAAATCGGAGGTCCGATGTTCGTGTATGGTCAACTTTAAGTATATCAATTAAAGAGAGAATGAAAAAAATAAATATTAAAAATTTTTTTTACTAGCAGATAACAGTCTGCACCAGCCGTTGGTTTTTTTTTCTTCCTTTTTCTTAGCCTCCACTTGCCCCTCAAATATCTTCCACTTAGCTTGCCATTTCCACATATCATCCTTTTAGGCTTTTAACCCATCTTCTCATATATATAAAGAGCCAAGAAGATTTTATTTTTCCCATTAATTCCAAAACTTCCATCCGTAGCCCTTCTCTTCTCTTTTCTTCCCCACTGCCCTTCTTTTGAAGACCTGGAGCCTCAAGCAACCACTGAAGCTACTGCTGCTCCTAACAGTCCCAACTTGCTGTCCTACCACTGTTGAAGACTTCAAGCAACCCTTTAAAGCCAAGATATGGAGCTGTAGCTTCTTTTCTCCAAAGGAACCACTGCATGCTTGAATCAAAGCAAAATTTTGATCTCCAAAGTTGATCCAAGAATAGGTACCATCCTCTTCTCTCCATTTTCTGTCATGCATGTGTATCTACACATTTGATTCTCTAATTTCTAAAGGTTTGGGACTGGAATTTATAAAATAAACTTAAAAAAAAATAAGAAATCCAGATCTGATTATAATCTCTACTGCTTGGATTCAGTGAATGACTATTTAAAAAAAATGGAAATTTTGATCTGATTATAATTTATATGGATTTGTTCTGAATCTGGAAAAAAAATATTAGTAATAGTTCCTGGAAAGATTATTAATATCAATTATGAGTTAAATTCAAGTAGAAGGGGGTTAGCATGTTTCCATAGCTTCTGGAGGGTACTGTACTGTACTATACTGTAGACTGTGGAATATATATTCGCGTTAGGGGTGGGACGAACCGGAAGCACCTCAAGAAGCAAAAGTGCTGGTTAATTTTAAAAAAAAATCATGATGACTGTATACTACTATTGGCAGTTACATTAAGAATTGATATAAGATTTCAGCAATAAAAATATCCACAAATATATATGATAATCATCCAATAACTATTTATTGACTTATAAAACTTTTACTTAGTAAATAACATTATCCAGGATGCATTAGTCAAATTCCAGAAAATGTGAAAGAGCATTCAGATGGCTCAAGAAGATGATCAGATGGAGTCTGTTTGATGGGAATATACGTATATATATTTATACAAAAGAGACAAACCTTCCATAGAAGTATGTAAGCTAATGTAGAAGGGAAATCAAATGATATCTAATTACTATCATTAGGTAAATTGGACTCAGTTCTCTTCAACTCAAACCACTGTTATTGTTGTCCACGAGTATTAGAATGTTGCTACTACATTGCAAATAATTAAAAGAGACCAAAGTTACTTCTGATTCATTGGTCACAAAATATGTTGAGTACCAATCTGGGTGCCATATAAGTCATGTTGATGGGCATATCAACCAACCTATGATAATTTATATATATATATATATATATATATATATATATATATATATATATATTACGCCCTTATGTATGTGTATTATGTATACCAATACAACTCATTGTTTGCCTAGATACTATCAACCAATTACCATCTATGTTGGAACCAATAATAAATCAATTAAGAGAGGTTTTTCTGAGTATATCTATTCCACAAATATCCAATAGAGTAAGAAATCTGGAATCTAAGAATAGTATATACAATTGTGTATAGCTCATTAAATTGTTACTATTAAAAATCTTAAAGAGTTGAGAGAGAATCCACTTGACTATCAAATGACGAGTAATGTTGATTTTTTTCATTGAAAGAATTGAGTTAGTTGCCATTCTCAACTATGGAACTTGGATCAAGAACTCTGTTAGAAGCCATCTGGTTACAGTATGCATTCGACATGTTAATAGATGATGACAAATATATTTGGTTTGTTGAGAATCATTATTGACCAATAATAGTGCCGGTCATGGTGATCCTTACACTTGACCGTGCGAGGGCGCGGTGACCCTCAACTGGGCAGGAGAATAGGAAGTCCAGTTAGGGCAGCGGCTGCTTAATGCGCGGGTCTAGGATACCAGTCTCTTTTCGGTTTTTACGCGAGCTCGCAGTGTTTTTACGCATCGTTGGGATCCCGACTATAGACCAGTTCCGCTGACCCTGTCTTTTAGGATACCCAGGCGGGGGATCCTTGGTTTTCAGTTTTTACGTACGAGCTCGTTCGCCTGTACTAGTCAGGCAAGTTTCTAGAGCGACTTTTCTAGGGAGTCTCTCTCACCCGTCTCAGTGGCGTAGTTTGGGAGTAGACCTATCCCTCTATTGGACCGCGCTTCCAATTAGAGGGCGAGACGGAAGAGCCATTTGTAGGCTTCTTCACCGTTTGAGTTTACTTCGCCAACAGACTTGGCGATTCTATATCTAGATCATCCATATCTACATCTACATCATCTGGAGTTATATCTGAAACATTGAAGTTAAGAATTGGAGAAGTTACGATCAAAAGTTGGGATTAGTAGGAAATAACTATTCTCTCTATCTAAGAATTTAATTAAGTTAAGAGATCTTTCCAATCTTAACTTTTCCATTATCACTCACCAACGTGATTTCTGAAGAAAATGATATATGTGCTTACACTCGTACACTTATGAATACTCAACTACTATATAAATATGTCACATGTGGGAAATGTTGGGTTTTGGGACAAAATATTTGAGACGCTTACAAATAGCCTGAAAAACCTTTTTTCTTACGCAAGTAGATGTAAACTTCACGTTCTACCTTTCTACTTGCTTGCTTTTGCACATATTAAATGTCTAGTTATTTTTATGAGTTTTTGGGAGGTACCAGCAATTGCTGACGCCTCTTCTTTCCTAACTTGTTTGGCAGGCAAACAGCCTGCAGTTTAGTAGCAGCTCAGTAGCTATACATACTTCCTGGAGACAGAGTATACACTAGACGGTATGAATTACTTTGTCTCAACTTTTGTTCAAATAGTGATGTAAATGCTATCTCTTTTGTATCACACTTTAGGATATATGTTGTAAAATGGAAGATCCTTGTACAATTGATATGAATGAAAAGAAATTTTGGTGCCATTTGTCTCTCTATAATCTTGTGGTTATGTTGTGGATGTGAATGTCATGTGGATAATTAGCCGCGCGAAAAATTTTCCTTGCTTTTCTGCAATTAAACGTGAATAGAATATTGCGAATTATATCGTAAACGGGTACCAGGATCCTGAGGGGTCTACAGGAACTGACCGTGAGCAAGGGGGTCTCTACATGCTGGTGCAATCTCGTTACGTTGGTGTCTCTTCTCTTCGTGTTGGATCTGTTTCTCCCTACATATGACATCTTTGGTTTGGTCATCTTCCTCTGCAAAAGTTGTGTTACGTTCTTCCACATATTTTCCCCCGCTCTATCCTTCAATGTGAGGCCTGCCATTTCATAGTCGTCAAGGGTCAAAGTGGTCATGGTCTGTTTGAGTTAATTCATTTTGATATTTGGGGTCCCAATCGTGTCCCAGATCATCAAGGACATATGTTTTATCTTGTTGCAGTTGATGAGTTTCCGAGATTGTGTTGGGTATTTCTTCTTAAGAATAAGTCTGATGCATGTCCTGTTATCCAGTCCTTTATTAATGAAATAAGGAATGTTTTTTCTTTGAAAGTCAAGTTTATTCGTTCTGATAATGCATTAGAGTTATGCAGTAGACAACTTTCTCAATTCCTTAGGTCTCTTGGCATTGTGCATCAGACATCGCGTGCATATACTTCCCAACAGAATGGGGTAGTAGAACGAAAACACCGTCATCTGTTAGACATCAATAGAACTCTTTTGATTCAGAGTCGTGCCCCTCATTCATATTGGGGAGAAGCGGTTCTAACTGCTTGTTATCTGGTAAATCGTATGCCCTCTTCGGTGCTGAGAGAGAAGATTCCATTCTTGATTGTGTTTCCCGAGACGGATCTTTTCTCGCTAACGCCTCGTGTCTTTGGTTCTGTAGCTTTTGTTCATCAAATGTCTCCTTGTATTATTATTCTCCCTTTCCGTCTTTCCTCTCCTCTTACCCCCTGTAAGTATCTCTCGCCTTTCTCGCCTTTCTCTTTAGTTAATATAAAATTCTGGGGCGAGCACCAACGAGTGTTTCCCCCTTTTTTGAGCCTAAAAAAGAAATGTCTCCAGGTCTTGACAAGCTCTCTCCTAAAGCTGTCAAATGTGTGTTTGTTGGGTATTGTAAGACCCAAAAATGATATCGTTGCTTCGAACATGTTCGACGAAGATACTATGTTAGTACTGATGTTACCTTTTTCTAGTCCATTATGTATTTTTCTCCCACATGTGATAGGCTTACTCCTTCAGAGGATGGAGAAGAGATTTATATGTCACTTCCTCCATCATTATCACCTATGACACCTCCACCGCTACCTCCTCCACTGCCACCTCCACCATCATCACCTCCTCCACCGTCACCTCCACCGCCACCTACTTTCTTTCCGCAGGTTTACCAGCGACGACCCCTTGCTCATGTGCCTCCTCCGCCATCCAGTACGCCCAAGGTATGTTCTGAACATTTGAGTTTTTCTGATGGCACTGGTGATTTGCATGTACAGACTGAGGTACAAGACGTGGATACTATGTCTTCTACATCTGCTGAGGATCTGTATATGCCTATTGCACTAAGGCGGCAGAAACGGGCATGTACTATGAATCCTATTGGGTCTCATGTTTCCGTGGGACGTCTTTCTAAGGATTTTCATAGACTTGTTGTTGGTTTGTCTACCGTGGAGATACTGCAATCATATCAGGAGGTACTACAGAGCAGTCAATGGCATCTGGCTATGGAGGAGGAGATGGCAACTTTACAGTTACGAGGTACGTGGAGTGTTGTCCATGCTCCACCAGGCGCATATGTTGTTGGCAGCAAGTGGGTATTTACTGTGAAACATCAGGCTGACAGTCCAATAGGCAGATACAAGGCTAGATTGGTTGCTCGTGGTTTCACCTAAACTTATGGGGTGGATTATCAGGACACCTTTTCTCCTATTGCATGTCACTCTACCCTGTGGATTCTTATTGTTGTAGTTATGGTTCGTGATTGGCCACTTTTTCAATTAGATGTAAAGAATGCTTTCTTTTATGGAGATCTGTAGGAGGGGGTTTACATGCAGCAGCCACCTGGGTTTGCTGCTGAGGGGGAGTCCAGTGTGCCGTCTTCATAATACTATCTATGGTCTTAAACAGAGTCCGAGGGCTTGGTTTCAGAAGCTCTCGGAGTTGATTGAACAGAAGGGGTTTGTCAGATCCACTGCAGACCATACTCTCTTTGTTAAAAGAAATCAAAGAGGTATTGAGTTATTTTGGTTTATGTTGATGACATCGTTATCACTGGCAATGATGAACATGGCATTCAAGTAGTTCAGGATTTTCTTGGGCAACAGTTTGTTACCAAGGACCTTGGCACGCTTCGTTACTTCCTTGGCTTGGAGTTTGCACGAAATCAACAGGGTATGGTTATGATGCAAAGAAACTATGTTACTAATCTTCTATCTGAGATAGGTATGACAGGATGTAGACCATCTACTACCCCAATGGATCCTAATGCTAGGGTCTATGATGATGACTCTGAGGAGGTGGACAAGAGACAATACAGAGAGATGATAGCGAAATTATTATATGTTACTATTACCAAGCCTGATATATCTTTCACTGTGAGCAAAGTGAGCCAGTTCATGGAGCAATCCAGACATGCACACATGGATGCAACGTGCATGATCTTGAGATATCCGAAGTCATCTTCAGGTGCAGGTCTTCTTTTTTAGAAGAGATACTTCTCTTACAGTTACTGGGTGTGCAGATGCAGATTATACTGAGTGTCCTAGGGACAGAAATTCCACTTCAGGCTTCATTGTGTTTGTTGGTAGCTCATTGGTCTCATGGAAAAGTAAGAAACAAACTGTTGTTGCTCGGTCTAGCGCTGATTCAGAATATAGGGCCATGTCCTAAAGGAGTACAGAAATGATGTGGGTCAAGTCTGTCCTGACTGATCTAATGATTGAGGTGCCTCTTCCTATGCATCTCAAATGTGATAATCAAACAGCCTTATTCATAGCAGCATTTCATGAGAGAACAAAGCATATTGAGGTAGACTGACACTACACTCGTGACTTGATTCAAAAAGGGCTTATTTCAACGTCTTATGTTGCTTCAGGTGATCAGATTGCAGATATGTTCACCAAAGCTCTTGTAAGAGGTCCATTTTATCATTGTTGTTCCAAGCTAAGCATGATAGATATATATGCTCCAGCTTGAGGGGGAGTGTTAAGATCCTTATGTTTTGTTGTAGTTACTTATATAGTTTATTTCTCTTGTCTCGTTTATGTAATTTACCCTTTGAGCTATTCTCCTATATAAGAGAGCTCTAGGAATAAGATGGAATACAACTTTTCATTATCCCTTTCTACACTTATTGCAGTTGTTATTGTACATGTCTGGCCACTTTTCCAGTTAGATGTCAGAAATGCTTTCTTATATGGGGATCTGCAGGAGGAAGTTTACATGCAACAACCACCAAGGTTTGCTACTGAGGGGGAGTCTAGTATGGCGTGTCGACTTTACAAGGTCATATGTGGCCTCAAGCAATGTCCGAGGGCTTGGTTTCAGAAGCTCTCAGAGTTGATTGAACAAAATGGATTTGTCAGATCTACTGCAGATCATTCCCTTTTTGTTAAGAGAACTCAAAGAGGCACGGTTGTTGTTTTGGTATATGTTGATGACATAGTTGTTACTGGTAGTGATGGATGGTATTCAGACAGCTAAGGATTTGCTTGGACGACAATTTGTGACCAAGGACCTTGGCAAGTTACATTATTTTCTTGGCTTGGAGTTTGTACGCAATCAGCAGGGTATGATTATGATGCAAAGGAAGTATGTTACTGATCTTCTGGCTGAGACAGGTATGACATGATGCAGACTTGCCACTAACTACACCAATGGATGCTAATGCTAGACTCTATGATTATGACTCTGAGGAGATAGGTAAGAGACGGTATAGGGATCTGGTAGGAAAATTACTATACGTTATTATTACAACGCTTGACATATCATTTGTTTTGAGCAGATTTAGCCAGTTCATGGAGCAACCTAGACAAGTTCATATGGATGCAGTTTGTATTATCTTAAGATATCTGAAATCTTCTCCAGGTGCATGTCTACTTTCAGAAGAGATACACCACTCTCAGTTACTGGATGTGCAGACGCAGATTATGATGGGTGTCCCAAGGATAGGAAGTCCACTTCAGGCTTTACTGTGTTTGTTGGTATCGCTGGTTTCATAGAAGAGTAAGAAATAAATAGTAGTTGCTCGATCCAGCGTTGAATCAGAATATAGGGCTATGGCCCAAGGGAGCACGAAAATGACGTGGGTCAAGTCCCTTCTAACTGACTTTGCAATTGAGGTGCCTCTTCCAATGCACCTCAAATGTGATAATCGAATAGCTCTATTCATAGCTAATAATCCAGCCTTCCATGAGAGAACAAAGCACATCGAAATTGATTGTCATTATACCCGTGACGTGATCCAAAAGGAGTTTATTTCCACCTCTCATATTACTTCAGGCGATCAAATTGCAAACATGTTTACCAATGCTCTTGCGAGGGATCCTTTTCATCGTTGTTGTTCCAAACTGAGCATGATAAACATATATGCTCAGCTTGAGGGGGAGTGTTGAGAGAATTCTATATCGTTGTCTTTATTTATATTTGTCTAGTTTTTCCGTCTTCTTTATGTAATTTCTCCCTAGAGCCTTTCTCCTATATAAGAGGGCTCTAGGGTTACGTAAAATACAGCTTTTCTCTTCACACCTTTCCACAGTTATGTTAGAAAAAAAGATTGCGGAGTCTCTACTATGATAACATGATGTGAATCATCAACTTCCTCCTATACATCAATCTGGCTAGAAAATATATCATGGAGCTGTCTACTGAGAACATTTTTGACCTTTGTCCCTCCCTTTTGCTTCAGAGAGTAGCTTCATATAGTGTCACTCACATGTATAATTTATAAACTTTGAGCTATTAGTTATTACAAGAAATCGGCTGCCTATGTATTTAGATAGATCTCATTGCTTTTCCTTATCTCCAGACAAATGATTTAAGCAGTCCCAAGTAAAGTATCCATTTTTTGTGAATCTCGATTTTTGTAGAGGTCACAGCTAACAAAGTCAATTCACCTTTATGGATGATCACCATAGAAGTTGTTGGACGTAAGCCCTTGAAGATCCATTAATGTAAAAAAAGTTGTTGGAGAATGTAATAGGTGGGTAATTGGATCTCACCAAGATCCAATTACCCTACTCGTGTTTAGTCCCACATGGATGAGTGGTGGGACTCCGGTCTGTCTGAGGGGTTATATAAAGAATCCCTCACCCCCTGTACTCATTGAGAATTCTAATAGATATCCAACCCCTTTAAGGGCTTCTCCTGTGGTTTCATCCCGCTCCTGTAGAGATATTTCTAGTATTTATGTACTCGTCCGTTATATTTATCTTTCTTATTCCACCTTATGTAATTTACCCATAGGCCTCTTCTATATAAGAGTGCCTAAGGTTCCTTGGAATAACCAAGTTCTTATTTTTCCTCCAACATGGTATCAGAGCCTCCACCCTAACCCTAAACCCTAGCCACTGCCCGTCATCCCTCCCCACCACACCGCCCCTCCTATCGTCTATTATGTTTCAGGACATTCTAACGGGCATGGTGATTGGTTGTGGCTATGAGCAGGATGGTCTCTATCGGTTGGTCCACACATCCTATATTGGTGTCTCCTCTCAGTCCAGTGGAACTGCTTCTCCCTTTACTTGGCATCTGTGTTTTGGCCATCTCCCTCTTTAGAAGCTGCGACATATCTTTCCCCAGATTTCACCAAAGTCTTCTTTTCAGTGTGAAGCGTGTCAGTTGGGGAAGCGTCACAGATCTACCTTCCCCAGTCGTGAGTCTCAGAGCAGTCGCTTCCCTTTTGAGTTGTTGCATGTTGACATTTGAGGTCCGAGTCGTGTTCCTGATCACCAGGGACACAAGTTTTATCTAGTGGTCGTTGATGATTTCTACAGATTATCTTGGGTATTTTTATTGAAAAATAAGTCTGAAGCGGGGGTTGTAATAAAAAATCTTATCAATGAAGTTCGGAATATTTTTGCTTCTAATGTGAAGATTGTACGCACAGATAATGCCTTAGAGTTTTGCACTCATGCTCTATCACATTTCTTCTTGTCTTCTGGCATTGTTCATCAAACAACTTGTGCCTACACCTCTCAATAGAACGGTGTTGCAGAACGAAAACATCGTCATCTTCTTGATATAACTCGGACATTACTCATTCATAGTTGTGCTCCTCTCTCTTTTTGGGGTGATGTTGTTCTTATGACATGTTATCTGGTCAATCGTATGCCATCTTTTGTATTCGCTGAGAAAGTTACACTTTCGGTTGTCTTTCCTGAAAAGGAGTTGTTTTCCCTGACTCCTCGTGTGTTTGGCTCTGTTGCCTTTGTCCATCAACTTACTCCAGGGATTGACAAGCTCTCACCTAGGCCTATCAAGTGTGTGTTTCTTGGGTACTCTCGTACTCAAAAGGGTTACCGATGCTACGATCTTATGAACAATAAATTTTATGTTAGTGTTGATGTCACCTTCTTTGAGAATGTCATGTATTTCTCGCCTGCAGGTGACAGGATGACTCCTTCCACTATTGACGATGACATTTATGTACCACCTCCTCCTTTGCGTCAGTCTGATAACATACCACCTCATGATGTGTAACCACCATCTCCACAACCACCACTACCTACGCAACCGCCAGTCCCACCATTACCAAAATTTTATACCCATCGTCTGAATCCTGCTCATATAGGCTGCCATTCATCCACCACGCCTCAGGTATGTCCAAATGATATTAATGATGATGGGACTGACAATGCACAAGTGCAGGAGAATGTCATACAGGTGGACACTGCTGATGATTTGAATGTACCTATTGCCTTGAGGAAGTCTAAGCGGACGTGTGCGTCTTATCCACTTGCTTCACAGGTTTCATTCCATCGCCTCAGTAGTGATTTTCAGAGATTTGTTGTTGCCTTATCTACCGTGGAGATACCACAGAATTATCAGGATGTCTTGAAAGACAGATGTTGGCGGTTGGCCGTGGAGGAGGAAATGGCTGCACTGCAATCTCGTGGTACATGGAGCTTGGATACTGCTCCCCCAAGAGCTTCTGTGGTCAGTTGTAAATGGGTCTTTACTGTCAAATATAATGTGGATGGTAGCCTTGATCGCTACAAAGCAAGGCTAGTGGCATGCGGATTCACTCAGACCTATGGCGTGGATTATATGGACACTTTTTCTCCGGTTGCACGTCATTCCACTCTACGCGTTCTTCTATCTGTCGCTGTGGTACGTGATTGGCCTTTGTTCTAGCTTGATGTTAAAAATGCCTTTTTATATGGGGATCTGCAGGAAGAAGTCTACATGTAGCAGCCTCCGGAGTTTGCTGCTGAGGGGGAGTGTTAGATGGTGTGTAGACTTCACAAGGCCATATATGATCTTAAACAAAGTCCGCGTGCATGGTTTCAAAAGCTTTCAGATCTAATCCAAAAGCAAGGGTTCTTAAGATCACATGCTGACCACTCTTTGTTTGTCCAGAAGACTCCCAGAGGTATTGTTGTTATTATGGTATATGTTGATAACATACTTGTTACGGGAGATGACATGCAGGGATAAAAATGGCGAAAGAATTTTTAGGCCATCAGTTTGTGACTAAGGATCTTGGTACTCTACGATACTTTCTGGGATTGGAATTTGCAAGGAATGCGCAGGGTCTTGTGATGACCCAAAGGAAATATATTACATATATGCTTATTGAGACATGTATGATTGGGTGTCGACCCTCCGCTACTCCCATGGATCCTACTATGAAGTTATATAGAGATGATACGGATGAAGTGACAAAAGAAGATATAGAGAAATGGTGGGAAAGCTTATCTATATTACCATCACTAGACCTGATATTGCCTTTGCAGTTAGTCGGGTAAGCCAGTCATGGAACAACCCAGACAGGTGCACATGGATGCTGTATATATGATACTAAGATATTTAAAATCATCTCCAGGTGCAAGATTGTTGTTCAGGAAAGAAACAAATCTCTTTATCTCGGCATGTGCTGATGCGGATTATGCAGGATGTCCTAGAGACCGGAAATCTACCTCAGGTTTTGCAGTGCTTGTTGGCAGTTCCTTAGTTTCTTGGAAAATCAAGAAACATACAGTGGTGGCGAGATCTAGTGTTGAATCTGAGTACATGGCCATGGCACAGGCGAGTACGGAGATATGTGGGTGCGAGCCGTATTAGAAGATCTGCATATAGATGTACCTCTACCCATGCAATTACAATGTGACAATCAAGCAACATTATTTATTGCAAATAATCCTACATTTCATGAAAGGATGAAACATATCGAGGTAGACTGCCACTACACCAGGGATATGATTCAGAAGGGTTTGATTTCTACTTCCCATGTTAGTTCAGGAGAGCAAACTGCAGATATCTTTACTAAGTTGTTGCTCAGAGGGCCGTTTCAGAAATGCTCTTCCAAGCTGAGCATGATTGACATCTATGCTCCATCTTGAGGGGGAGTGTAGAGATATTTCTAGTATTTATGTACTCGTCCGTTATATTTATCTTTCTTGTTCCACTTTATGTAATTTAGCCATAGGCCTCCTCTATATAAGAGTGTCTAAGGTTCCCTGGAATAAACAAGTTCTTATTTCTCCTCCAACAGCTCCTTAGGGAGTAGGGTTCCACGTTAAATCCTTGTTCTTCATGTTTATCTTTCTTGTTTTATCAATTCCTCTTCTGCATTTCATTTTTTTAACATGATATCAGAGCGGATTGATTCTCAAGGATTTTAAAGTCTTTATTCGAGATTCGTTTTTGAATTTTCCGTTCTTGAAAATTATTCGTGAAGAATATTATTAGGAATTTTTGTTCGTGATCGAGTTCAAGATTCATACTCTAGGGTTTCATTTTGAAACCCTATTTTCAACAAATTCCTGGAGATTGTCATCGACTATCTAAGCAATGTTCAGTATCCCATCAACGATATTCAGATCTCAGGTGCAAGAACAATAATGAGACAAATCAAAACTTCATGCCACAACCGCACTTCTCAGATCGCAGGCAGTACACAACCCCATCCCTAAGCTCCAGGAAGCGCTCTCCTTTGTGCGCAAGACCTTGCGACGCCTCCCAGACCGTGGTGTCGCCTCCTCCCCTCACACCACCCCCATCTCGGAACATCGCTAGGCGCATGCGCATGAGCGCATCTCCGTCGGTGGTGGTGAAACCTTCTTCTCCACAGCTCGTGGCGGTGGCTCCTACGCCTAACGAGCCAGCGACGCAACTCGCAATCGTGTTTTTTTTCCAAAAGCAACGTCGCCCACCTCCGTGCGCGAAGAAGCCCCAATTCCGTCGAAGGTCCGCGCTCCATCTGATGCGAGGGCTCGCACCCTTGCGTGAGATCTCCTTTCCACACAGCCCGGGCGATGTCACCCAAGCGCCTCCTTCCTCCTCGAGCACCTTGGGCCGCATCTGTGCTGCCAATGCGGCACCCTCAGCAGCGCACGCGAGACTCCAACCGTACAACAGCCATCTTTAGAGTGCAAGGACCTCCCGCGCGCACCTCCGATCTCCATCGACGACCCCAGCAGATCCCTCCAGGCGGCGTTGCCTACATGCCTTCTTCACAGTAATGGGCTCCAGACGGAACCCCATCTTCCCCTTTCAGATTCGGTGGCGACACACAAGAAGCTCCCCATTGTGGGGGCGACACCCTAAAGACACCCCTTCACTGCTCGAATTAGGGCTCCTGCAAATTTACTTGGGCCCAATAGGGCGGAGCTGCAACCAAAAAGGAAAAAAACCGTGAACTTTGAGAGAGAATGAGCCCAAAGTGGGATGAAAAAAGAGAAGAAAAAGGAAGGGGATGAGCGAGAGAAGAGAGAATTTATTTTGTAAAGCCCACACGGGCAGAGGTATTTTTGGGCTCAACCGTGCCAAGTTTAGTTTGTTCAAAAAAACAAATAAAAGATACGTACAAAAGAAAAATCATACGCATTAAAAAAGAAGAAGAGAATAGCCGAAAACAAGGGTATGATTAAGCAAAAAAATAGGAAATGATTCTTATTCTATCAAGTATGGGAGAAAGGGGGAGTCAGAACTATATTCTTTGATCAGTCTTTACCGAGCATCAAATTCTTCGTCAAGGAGTATGCTTATTCTTTTATGACCCGATCAGTTCCCCACGCTGGACTTCTTCTAGAATGATTTTTCTCCAGACATGACAGAGATACGTTCCGGTGACCTGATATCGTAGTAGTTCTACAGGCATGACAGAGATACATTCCAATGTCCTGAAAGCCACAGATTCGTCCTCGTGCGGGGTCTTCTACCAGCAACGGATATGTGTTCTTATGTTGTATCGTGTGAAGATGTGTTGTACACTTTCTATTTGTTGTAAGCTGCAGCTTTCTCAGTTTCAGCTTGAGGGGGAGTGTTGGAGAATGTAATAGGTGGGTAATTGGATCTCACCAAGATCAAATACCCACTCATGTTTAGTCCCACATGGATGAGCGGTGGGACTCCGGTTTATTTGTGGGGCTATATAAAGAGCCCCTCACCCCCTGTACTCATTGAGAATTCTAATAGAATATCCAGCCCTTTAAGGGCTTCTCACTTGATTTCATCCCGCTCCTTAGGGAGTAGTGTTCCACGTTAAACCCATGTTCTTCATGTTTATCTTTCTTGTTTTATCGATTCCGCTTCTGCATTTCATATTTCAACAAAAGTTATTGTAGAAGTTTATTTTTGTTCCTCTATCTTTTATCTATTTTTCTTTTTGTTTGTCTACCTTATGTAATTTGCCCATAGGTCTCTCCCTATATAAGCGAGTCTAGGGCTTAAGGAATAAATAGAACGCTTATTTTTCCCAACATGGTATCAGAGCAGCGGTCCTAGATCGGAGTTCTAGTACCAAACCCTAAATCTAGCCGTCTACCACCAAGCCTCGCGTGCGGCTTCTCTCTCGCCGCCCTTCGGCCCTGAGCGTCGCCCTAGCCGCGTGTGGCCTCGCGCTTCGGCTCTGCGTGCTGATCCTAGCCGCGTGCGGCCCTGCGTCATCGGCACCCCCTCCCTTTTTGGTGTCGCACTTCGGCCATGTGGCTTGTGCACTGCCTGCGGCCTGTATGCAGCCCGTGGCCTGTGCCGCCTGTGGCCTATCCCTTCGACCCTTTTAGGACCCGCGCACTCCTAGGGTTTGGTCAACCCTAGGGCATCCTCACCATCTGCAAAGGAGACTTCCGTCCGCGTCACACACGTTAATGGGTTTGGTTGTATGAGGTCTACACATGCAACCAAACCTCCGTATGTCAGTGTAGACCAAAGATTATCTTGTCTACAACCCTGATTCTCTCCAGTCACAATGTCTGAGAGCAAGATCGAGATCCCCACTATATGCGCCTTCAAGGGTCATGCGCCTATTGTAAAGATGGATTGATCCAATTATGAGTTATGGGTCATGCAGTTCATGAGCCTGATGAAGTCGGTGGGTAAGAAACATATTCTTACCGAGGATGAGCCAGTGGAGAAAACAGGTTTGTATGCCTCATGGGAGGCTGATGACGTATATGCTCAGGTCTGGTTATCTGGTACTCTGATTCCAGACATTGCTAATGATGTATTGCATCAACCTACTACCAAATCAATGTGGGACATTCTTGCTGCCACGTATTCTCAAGCCAAGAATGAGACAAAAATCCTACAGCTTTAGCATGACATCTTCACAATAAAGCAGAATGGTCGACCCCTTCATGCTCACTACACTGCACTGAGGGGAATGTTTGAGAGGCTTCACAGATTCATGCCTCTCACGGCTACTCCAGAACAATTGAAGACATATCGGAATGCGACGATGGTGGGAGTCTTTCTAGCCTCTATTGACTCACAGTATGAGGCAACTTCTTCTCTGATTCTGGCCGACGCTACAATTGCTCCCATTGAGGAGGCCTTTCATCGATTGAGTTGTATCAGTATCGCAAGCCCCACTACTGTACTGAATTCTTCTGCTATGGCAGACTCTAGAGGAAGAGGCAATTCATCTCATTTTCGTGGACGAGGATCACGTGGTAGGGTTGGTTGTGGTCGTGGATTACAGTGCACTTATTGTCGTTGGATTGGTCATACAGAAGACACATGCTACTCTAAGCATGGTTTCCCAGCATCTGCCCTTGCAGCAGAACAGATACAACATCATGGTGCTACGCCAGCGTCGGATTCATGATATGATGACCTAGTGTCTCGTCTACGTGATATCATGCCACCAGCCAGTTGTCCTCCACCTGTTTCAGAGAGCAGCTTGGACGTTGCTACTACTGCAGAAGCTAGTTCCTCAGGTAGTTCTCATACTTCTACTTTTTACTAAGGTTCACGTACCTCGGAATGGATTGTAGATTCAGGTGCCACACATCATTTGTGTGGAGATAGACACTGACTCACATCCTATAGGCAAGTTTCCCCAGGAAGGACCGTCGTCATATAAGATGTGACTCATTCTCCCATCACAGGACAGGGACAGATCTCCTTGACACCCTCTATGCAGTTGCAGAATGTGCTCCATGCTCCTAATTTCTCAATGAATTTATTGTCAATTAGTCAGATTACTAAGGATCTACATTGTCGAGCGATATTTGACCCATCATCTCTTGTGTTTCAGGACATTCTCACGGGCAAAGTGATTGGATATGGCTGTGAGCGAGGCAGGCTGTATCGACTGGTCCATACACCTTACATCGGAGCATCATCCCACTCCACTAGACCTGTCACTCCTTACTTATGGCATCTGCGTTTTAGTCATCTTCCGTTTCAGAAGCTGCGTCATGTCCTTCCTCAGATCTCACCCCGCTCGTCTTTTTTTTGAAAGCCTGAAAGGAGGGGGATACACTCGTAGGTGCTCGCCCCAAGGTTTTATTCAAAAAACGAAGATAGAAGCAAGGAGGTAAATACACACACACGCCCACACTAGAGAACAATTGCAATACCCATTCCTCTACCAAACGCTTGACATGAATCCTCACGTTCTCCTTATAGATCCGCTGGCCCGAGAACAACAAATCGTTCCTACCTCGCCAAACCGCCCACAGTATGGCCAAAGGATAAAGTGACTCCCTTCTCGGCCTATCTTTATTTGCCAGAAGAGCATCACAGAACGACTGGAGATCCTCAGCGCAACACCAGGCCAAACCGACCCCCTGCCATATTTGAATCACCATGGGGCACTTGAAGAAGAGGTGTTCCACGGATTAAATCCCTCACTGCACAGAAGGCACCTGTCAGAGACGATTCCCAAAAGCCTGGCACAACGGTCCCTCGTCATCAGCCTCTGTCTACTGAACAACCATAGGAAGAAACCAATTCTCTCTGGAAGCTTGAGAGCCCATAAGAACGCACAATCGCGGATCAGAATCTCCGATTGGGACGGCGGCGGCTTGTTGATAGCCCCAAAAGCTTTCTTGACCATGAACGGGCCCTCATGCCAACTTCAGTGGTCCCTCCCCTCTGAGGGGCGCCCTACCTCCCTCACAGCATCCAACAAGGCCAAGAAATCTTCCAATCTCTGGTCGGAGAAGTTGGCTGAGAAAGTCGGGCACCAATTACCATCTGACCAGCAATCTACCACCGAAATCAATTTTTCTTCAGCAAGAGCAAACAAGCGGGGGAAACACGAATGAAGCACTCCACCCCCCGTCCAATTGTCCGACCAAAAGGAGAAGGATTCGCCCCCCTAGGATCGGGTTAAAGAGTGCAATATTTTTCAAAAAAACCTCTACGACCCCCTTCCAAAAGGGGGTGGGAGAGCCCAAGTGGTCGACCAACGCCGGCGCCCCCCCCCCCCCCCCCCCCACATCATAGATCCTGCGCACCACACCACAGTAAAGAGGTCCTCCCTCGGCCCCCAAATTCTGCTTGCCCACTTAAGCAATAAGGCGTCGTTCATTTGCTCGAGCGACTTCACCCCCAACCCACCCTGATCCTTCTTGTGCGTAATATCCTCCCACCCAACAAGGTGGACCCCCCTCGACCCACCATTCTGCTTTCCCCATAAGAAGGCACGCATCCGCTTCTCTAGTCGAACTCTAATTCCTTTGGAATACGCCTATTCGATAAGAAGTAAATCCGAATGGACGACAGTACCGCCTTTAGAAGGACCAGACGACCCCCCTCTCGATAGGACAACGGACTTCCATCCCGCCAACTTCGCCTCCACCTTCTCCACAACTCTGAGCCAATCTCTCGTCCTCGTTCTGCCCGAAGTCAAGGGCATGCCCAAATAGTCCATCGGCAAGGAAGAACAACCCGAGCCCAACGCCTGCGCACATGCATCGGCCTCCTTCACAGAGAGACTGAAAGGGACGATCTTCGACTTGTTATCATTCTTAAGCATCCCGGACAGCTCGCCGTAGATCTCCAAAGCCATGGCCATGCCACTGGCCTCCTCCAGATCCCCTTTAATGAAGAAGAGGGTATCATCGGCGTATTGTAGAAGCGAGACCAGTACGCCTCCTCGCGAATACCCATTAGAGAGCTCGCGGTTGACCACACGAGTCGCAATATTACTCAGGACGTCCGCTGCTAGGATAAACAACATAGGCGCAAGAGGGCAACCCTGGCGCACCCCCTTCGAGGTTGAACCAATCCCCCCTCCGACCGGCCATTCACCATGATCAAAAACGAGGACATAGTAACACACCGCCTCATCCAAGTGATCCACTTCTCCGGGAATCCCCTTCTCCGAAGCACCGACCAGAGGAACCTCCAGTCAAGGCTATCATAAGCCTTTGCAAAGTCCACCTTCCAAAGAACACCGCGCATGCCCCTCCTCTACCAATCCGTAATGATCTCGGATGCAAGAGTGAGGCAGTCCGAGATCTGCCTTCCTGAAATGAAGGCCGATTGCATCGGTGAGACAATACTGCCAAGAATGCAACTCAACCTGCTAGCGAGTACCTTTGCAGTAATTAGATATAGGGCGTTAGAGACCGCGATGGGGCGAAAATCGTCAATAGAATCTGGCGTCGATGATTTGGGCAGCAAGATGATAAGCGTACGGTTAACCCTATCGAATCTCGCATTGCCCAGACAAAACTTAGTGACCACCTCCAACACCTCATGGCCGACAAGATCCCAAAAGTCCTTGTAGAATGACACCGGGAAGCCATCAGGGCCAGGGGCAGCATCAACATTCAGGTCCCACACCGCATCTTTAAGCTCTTCCAGGGTCACGTCTCGAGTGAGCATGTCGCAAAAGGATTCCGCCACAGGCGTCGTATCGAGGCCCAACCACCTCCACGTCCTCGGAATAGTTCTTTGAAGAGACGTCCTTAAAGTGATTAGCAATAGCTCTCCCCATTTCTTTGTTCCCCTCCACGTGGACCCCACCAATCGATATGGAGCGCAGCGCATTGGACCTGCGCCTTCCACAATCAACCCGATGAAAGAACGTCGTATTCGTGTCCCCCTCCCGCAGCCACACATTTCTCGACCTCTGTCTCCATTCTGTGACTCTCTTCCTATCCTCCAAAGTAACTTTCATCTGAGCAGCTGCGCGACATGCCAATTCGTCCACTGAGAGTTCCCTAAGGTCCTCCAACGCATCGAAGCTCCGAATGATCTCCTCCGCCTCCTTCCTTAAAGCGCATCTGGCCGCCCTAGACCCTCTTGAAAGCAGCTAGCCGTACCCTTAATGAAGATAACTTCTGAACAAAACGAGATGCAGTGGACCCATAGACAACCACGCCTGACCAGTACGATGCCACCAACTCCCTAAAGTTATCCTCCAACAACCAGCATTTTTCATACCTGAAAAACCCCCTGTGCGCAGGGGCAACACCAGAGGACCAAACAATTGGAGTGTGATCCGATAAAGTCTGTGGTTTGGCCTCTACGCAGGACAGTGCAAAAGCCTCCAGAAGCTCGTTTGAAGCCAAGAAGCGGTCAATACGCAACCGAGAGTTGGTACTTCTCCAAGTATAAGCGACGTCCTATGCATCCATAACCTCAAGACCCAGAGAGTCAACGGTGTCCGCAAAATCAAGCGAGCCC
Organism: Ottelia alismoides; assembly: GCA_037367405.1. Classification (NCBI taxonomy): domain Eukaryota; kingdom Viridiplantae; phylum Streptophyta; class Magnoliopsida; order Alismatales; family Hydrocharitaceae; genus Ottelia; species Ottelia alismoides. The sequence continues at coordinate 40,570 of JAZKJV010007520.1, read as the reverse complement.
GGGTCCTGCCCCCTGCCCCCAGGCCTATCCGACGTCAGTAAAGTAACGTTGAAGTCCCCCCCCAATGAGCCAAGGGACTCCCTTGATTGATCTGCCCGTCGCAAGAAGATCCTCCCAGAGTTCCCCCGAAGCACATTACAGCAAGGACCATATACACATGATACAACAACCAGCAAGGAGGAAGTCGTACATACCAGAATCACCGTCAGCACGTGCCTCCCACGAATCACAGAGTTGAAAGCCATGGTCGAAGCACGCCACGCCACCAGCAATCCACCTGAGGATCCCACCGCATCAACCGTTCTGTACTGGTCGATGCACCCCACGCCAAAAGATCTCCACATGTCGTCAGTAATTGACTGAAGCTTCGTCTCATGTAACATAATGATATCGCATCCCCATTCAGTGAATCTCGACCCACAAACCTCCGTTTTTCCAGGTCACCAAGCCCGCGAACATTCCAGGAAAGAATTTTCATTTGGGACCGTCGAGTCTCCCATGGACTTGGGCCACACCCGCGGCCTCCGCAACGAGAATCTTTAACGGAGGGCAAAATTACGCCTCCACATGCGATGATCTGGACATGTTCCTTCTTCTGTATCTCTTCCCAGCCCTCCCTGTCTCCTACCTCCGTGTCCGAGATGAGGTCAGTCACCACAATAGAAGAAGCAACTGCAGCATCCCGACGAAGGCCATCAGAATTGGCGATCGAGGGCGAGGGCGCTAAAACAAAGGAGGGAGGTGTCTGCTCCCGTGACCTCCCCTCCGATGTGAGAGAAGTGATGAACGGAAGTGTTGACGACTGAAGAGATCCACTTAGCGCATCACCAGACCCCCACAAAGGAAAAGGCCACGCTGACGAGGCCGAGAATGCCACGAAAGGCAAGAACATAGTGGGGTCCGAGGAGGAAGATAAAAACCGACCGAAACCCGCATCTGATAAGCCCTTCGCACTCACTACAGCATTTGGCGTCAAACCTGGATCCGCAAGAGGGTCCGCGTGCGCATTCCGGGCTCTCGGACCCGCATCCACATCAGACGAGTAAGTTGTTAGGGACCTGGCTGGTACCCCTCTGTCCACGTCATTAGGCAAAGCGAATTTGTTTGACGGCAGGTACAGAACCCGGGACGAGTCCGCGAAGAGCCGCGCGCAAAGAACTATGCACGCCGTTCCACCCAAGGCTCCCCTCGGAAAACCAACCACCAACACGGAACCCGAAGCGTCGCCGGTTTCTCCACCGGCCATCTCTCTCTGAATCTCCGGTGGAGGCAGAGGCTCGTCAATCTGAAGCTTGATTCTGAATGTGTAGCGACCGACCTCCATTTCCGCGAAAGTGCTTCAACCTCTTACCTTGTCCAGGAAGCTCCTGTTGCATTCTAATAAGACCCTCGTATCCTCCACCGGTGAGCCAGGCTTAGCCCGTCATCTAGCACCGCTCGAACCGTGCCCCACCGACGCAAGCATCCTACCGACCGATTTGGGAAGAGGACACCCTTGATCCTAGCAACGCAAACCTCCATCTCCGCACAGGACCCATCTGCAAATCGCAAGCACCTCCAGCAAATATTACCGACATCACCATTTTTAGGAAGGCGATCCCTCTGAGATGACGATAATCCACGCATACAGCATCTTCGATCATCCAGCTTGACAACATCGCCAGAGAACCGTGGCCCAAGGAACCCATGCAGGTGGGAGTACACAACGTCCATCGCGATAACACCCCTCACCGCAAACCCTATCAGCGCATGCAAACCTGCTCCCCGGACGTTCTCCCTTCCCTCTTTAGAGGTTGATGAACCACCACCCCTACCACAGGTTTGGGAATACATACAAGTTGCGCTGCAGTTGCACTCCGATGAACGCTCTCCACACCTCCGCGAAGGTTGCCCCCCCGACTAATAGATGAAGCATGCATGTTGTATTGCCCATGTAAAATAGCCGGGCCCCTCACCGGAATAGATGTCTCAACAGACCCAAAAGCCACCATGAACTTCACTTGCCAGTGACCAGTCTTCCCGCAAAAGTAGCACCTTGGCAGGGAAGGACACAACGAAGCGACATGCCCCCTATTTCCACACCGGAAGCACCTCCGCTCAGGCTTCCTATGGGTCACCCGCGTCGACTTCCCACTTTCCCCTTCGATAGGCTCCTCTTCCTAGACGAAAACTCGCTTCTCTTGCTCCTCCCCGAGGAGAACCTCCTTCCCTTTTTCCGGGCCACCTAACGCTCTCGCTTCTCTCGCACTCATTTTTTCCCTCAGCTTGATACTTCTGTAATTTCCCTCCGCTCGTCTTTTGACTGTGAAGCTTGACAGTTAGGGAAGCATCATCGGTCTACCTTCCCTAGTCGTTAGAGTCGGAGCAGTAGCTCTCCATTTGAGTTTTTTCATATTGATATTTGGGGTCCAATTCATGTCCCATATCATCACGGACACATGTTCTATTTAGTTGCTGTGGATGATTTCAGTCGTTTGTCATGGGTCTTTTTGTTAAAGAATAAATTTGAAGCGGCATTACTATTATGAACTTTATTAAAGAAGTGCAGAATGTGTTTTCTGTTTTGTCAAAATTGTGAGAACTGATAATGCCCTTGAATTCTGTACTCGAATATTATCTCAATTTCTTTCATCCCATGTCATTCTTCATCAAACGTCCCGTGCCTACACGTCCCAACAGAATGGTGTCGCCGAAAGAAAACACCGCCATCTTCTTGATGTCACTCGTACGCTTCTTATCCAGAGTTGTGCTCCTCCCTCGTTCTGGGGTGACGTCGTTCTTACTGCATGTTATCTCATTAACCGCATGCCCTCGTCTGTGTTGGGGGAGAAGATACCTTTCTCCCTCATTTTTCCTAACAAGGAGTTGTTTTCTCTGACTCCACGTGTCTTTGGGTCTGTGGCATTCGTTTACCAGTTGTCTCCAGGGGTTGACAAGCTCTCTCCTAGGGCTGTCAAATGTGTTTTTGTTGGGTATTCCAGGACTCAAAAGGGCTATTATTGCTATGATCCTTTACGTCGAATATATTATGTCAGTGCAGATACGTTTTTTGAGTCAGTCATGTTTTTCTCTCCTACAGGTGACAGATTGGTGCCATCAGCTTTAGATGATGAAATCTATGTTCCTTCTCCACCCCTGTATGTGCCACAACAAGCCTCTACATCTCCACCACCGTCATCCCCATCACCTACCCCATCTCCACCACTGCCACCACCTCTACCACCTCACATATCTTTGGTTCCTCCCCTACCACGCCACTACAGTCGACGGCAGGCCCCTTCTCATAATCATGGACAATCATCTACCATGCCCCAGGTTTGTTCTGATAACATTATTCCTAGTGATGGGACTGATGGCATTTCTCAGCAGGAACTTGCGGTGGATGATGTGGATGTTAGTACAACCAATGCAGATCTTGATTTGTCAATTGCACTAAGGAAGCAGAAGATGTCATGTGCTTCATATCCAATTACTTCTCATGTTACATTTGAGCGCCTGGCAGAAGATTTCAGGAGATTTGTAGGTGCTTTGTCCACTGTGATTATCCCAAGGACCTATCAGGAAGCATTGGTCGATAGCAAATGGCGTCTGGCTATGGAGGAAGAGATGGTCGCCCTTCAGTCGAGAGGTACTTGGAGTCTTGTTCCAGCTCCTACTGGGGCATCTATTGTGAGTTGCAAGTGGGTGTTCACAGTAAAACACCATGCCGATGGCAGTATTGATAGGTAAAAGGCTCGACTGGTTGCTCGGGGATTTACTCAGACCTATGGGGTAGATTATCTTGACACGTTTTCTCCTGTTGCTCGACACTCAATCTACCTTACGGATTCTTCTATCTATTGCTGTGACTCGAGATTGGCCTTTGTTTCAATTATATGTCAAAAATACATTTTTATATGGTGATCTTCAGGAGGAGGTTTACATGCAGCAGCCACCTGGGTTTACTGCTGAGAGGGAGTGTGTACAGGTATGCAGACTTCATAAGGCGATCTATGGCCTAAAGCAGAGCCCAAGAGCTTGGTTCCAAAAGCTCCCAGATTTGTTTGAGAAGCAAGGATTCAAAAGGTCAAATACAGACCATTCACTCTTTGTACAGAGGACATCCAGAGGTATGATTGTCATTATGGTGTATGTTGACGATATACTCATTACATGAGATATGCATGGAATAAAAACAGCAAAAGAATTCTTGGGCCGTGAATTTGTTACCAAGGATTTAGGAGTACTGAGATATTTCCTTGGTTTGGAGTTTGCTAGAAATGAACAAGGACTCGTGATGACTCAGAGGAAATATGTCACTGACTTGCTAAGTGACACAGGTATGCTTGGATGTCGACCTGCTTCTACACCAATGGATCCAAGAATGAAGATGCATGATGACGACACTAAGAAGGTTGACAAAAGAAGGTACAGAGATCTGGTAGGGAGGCTCCTTTATGTTACTATTACTAGACCAGATATTACATTTGCAATCATTAAAGTGAGCCAGTTCATGGAGCAACCTCGCCAGGTACACATGGACGCCATACATATGATACTAAGGTATCTTTAGTCATCTCCAGGCACAGGTTTGATGTTTAGGAAGAAGGGCACTATTACTATTTCAGCATGTGCATATGCAAACTATGCAAGGTGCCCAAAGGATAGGAAATCTACATTAGGCTTTGCTACATTCATTGGGGAGCCACTTGTCTCATGGAAAAGCAAGAAACAAATAGTAGTTGCGAGATCCAGTGCTGAATAAGAGTATAGAGCTATGGCCCAAGCATGTGCAGAAGTGATGTGGGTTGGCGCAGTTCTGACAGATCTACATATAGATGTTCCACTTCCCATATCACTAGAATGTGACAATAAGGTTGCATTATTCATTGCTAACAACCCTGCTTTTCACGAGAGGACGAAGCACATTGAGGTGGATTGCCATTATATCCGTGATATGATCCAGAAGGGCTTCATTTCTACTACACATGTCAGCTCAGGAGACCAAACGGCAGACATCTTTACGAAAGCTTTGCTTCGGGGTCCCTTTCAGAAATGCTTATCCAAGATGAGCATGATAGATATATATGCTCCATCTTGAGGGGGGGTGTTGAAGTTTATTTATGTTCCTGTATTTTTTATCGGTTTATCTTTTTGTTTGTCTACCTTATGTAATTTGCCCATAGGATTCTCCCTACATAAGAGAGTCTAGGGCTCAAGGAATAAATAGAACGCTTATTTTTCCCAACAGTTATTATTTTCATCCGAGTTGAATGTTTACACTTAATTAAGGTCCCTTTGTACAATTAGGGCTATGTACAATGGTCATCTTGAATACCATGCACTTGAGAGGTCACAACTGACTTCATCATGTGATATTCAAGACTGATCTACAATATGAGAAAGAGATGGCAATCTTTCTCTAAAGGTGATCTCCGACTCATTTATTGATGCATGTCCTCTGCATGAAAATTGAGATTGAGAAGAGGAGTCAAAGCATTGACTTAATGGTCAACAAATTGACCCCATAGGTCAAAATATCGACTACGGTTCATGTTATGACACAAATGATCAAATGTTGATCAACATTTAAAATGTTGACCAAAAAGTTAAAATGTTGACTAGTTGGGTCAAAGTGTTGACTTGATGAGGTTGAGATAAATTAAGACATGAATCGTAATTGTTTCGACTAGGCATACATCATTTGACCTAAGACAGATTTACATCTATATGTCCAAGTATGTACATTAGATAGAACATTAGGTTGGCAACCTAGCCAAAGTACATACATTGGTATCTTGGTGTGCATATAAGGACATATGAGGTGTAAGATCTCTCAAAGGGATCATACAGGTTCATACTTGATGAATCGGGAGACAGACATCACTCATAAGATAAGCCAAAACATTTCATCTATGGCCATCTTGTTTATGAAATAAGACATGAATTCGAGGTATTAAATATGCTTTTGAAAAGTATGTTATAATATTAATGCCCAATTATCTAGTGAGAAATCTATTGATTACCTTATAAGGATACAAATAAACAAGGGTTTGAACATCATATATATCAAAATCCTCCGATATGTAGGATGGAGTATTGAGAATACTCTGGGTTGAAGCTTTCTTAATAGATCATCTACCATGACACTTCCATTATGAAGAAGTGATGAAACTGGGTGGATTATCAATGTCTTCCCTTATTTGCAATATAAGGATACAACATAAATATTGCTATAGATAGAGGTCGGTATTTGTAATAAACATTTTTTTTCTATACGCTTAGGTCCTGCAGATACCAAACCCAACCAAGTGGGTTTATGGTGTGAATTGTTGTAGCTTCATCTCGACAAGGGCTTGAGGTTTGAAAAAAAAATGTTCGAGGTTTAAAGAGGCTTCAATCATCCTGGCAAAGATGATAAATAGACCTCCTAGATTTCAATTATTCAAACGCAAGCTCCATATATGCCCGAAACCAACCTCGAAAAGACATGAAAAAGCAATTCAACTCAAAAGCAAAGCATGAAACTGAAGTTCAATTTATTTTTGATTCTAAATTGATGGTCTATCCGTGCTAACTCTGATGCTCAAAATGGTGAAGGTGTCGACGTATTTTGGGTCATCCAACCAGCTCATCAGAGAAGAAAACTCGAGCTCCGGCTATTGATCACATCATAAGGGAATGCATGGTTCTCCTCGAAATGGGGTGGAATACTTAAAGGAAGAAATTCCCAATCTCTAGGTTAGATCAAGTGGATCAGGAAATAAATAGATGGTAAGAATTTACTTCCCAAAAGTCAGAGATGGCGTAATGAATCAATCTAAGGGAAAACTCAAATATTGTTGATGTGTCGAACTAAATACGAGATTGAAAAGTTCATGTAAAATTTGGGAATTTGCACAAAAATGGAAAAAAAGGAGCCAAATGAGGTGGAAATCGAAGCCGCGTCACCTCCGAAAGTCTTTGCATCGACTGATGGAGGCGTGTACGTGCTGTGGAGCACGATTGAGGTCACGAAAATTGACATGGATCTTCCTCGGATGAGGCTCTTCCTTGCTCGGACCTCGGGTTGCAGCCTTGTCTCAGTTGTCACCCCATGGGAGGTCGCCAAAGTTGAACTAGGGTTTTGGGTGGTCGGAGAGATAACATTCGACGATGAAAGCAGATGATTAAGCTATCGGTTGGAGTGACTAGAACAAGGCAGAGGAAGCGGGCAGTCCGCAATAGAGAGGTTGACCGAGCAACAGAAGAAGATGATGATGTGGTGCCACCTTATTGGTCCAAAATTTAAAAATTAGTAAAACAACTTATTAAATCTATAAAAAAATAAAAAATAAGTTCAAATAAAAAACTTCAAAAGCAAAAAGTGGTTTACTTCGATGAAATCTACAAGATTGTAGATGGAAGTTTTTTGAAATTAGATCATTCAGAGAAGATAATATTTTAACATCAATTTATAGATATGTTTTACATATATTTTCGTATTTTTTTTATTTGGATATTTCTAGCTTTTATATAAGATTTTTGTTTACATTTGTTGTCCTTGCTTGCAATATGTAGAAATCCATGAATGTGTTTTATATGTACATAATACCTATGTTCACAAGTTATTTTTTATTTAGATTATTTCTCAATGTTTTGTGTTGACTTTTCTATTTTTAACTAAATAATAATAAGAAGAAAAGAACATAAAAATCTATGTAGTAAATTCAATTTTTATGTACATATTGTATACACCATAGAATGTGAAATTCATGTGTTATATATACGAGAGATACCAAAAACCTACCCTTCATAATTTAAACTCTTTGCAACTCAAAATAGTTTTCAAGATTTAAAAGCATATTTAGTGAAAAGCTTTAAAGGTGAGCAGAGCACAACTTAAGATTGTATGCTCAGTATATGATCCTCCCAATTTAGGCATATTTATAACTAGACCTTGGATTTTGTTGTTATATGCAATGGTTAATATTTTTGGTATATTATCGATATTTTTGTACTTTTATACACACACAATAGTGGAAGAATTAGTTCGAAAAGATACCATATGAAATTTTTGTGTCTTTAAAGATTGGTTATTAATATGCATAAATGGCGTAGGGTAGGTCTTTTCAATAACTACCTCTTTCATGGTTTCCTTATTTCTGCCACTCATTTGCTAGCCGACCAAGTTAGTCTAACTTTGTCTATAGGTTGAGGGTCATAAATACAATTTACTACGCTATTTATTTTTGTTTTCGTACTTAGTTTTTACATATGTACATATGTTGCATACGTTATTGGTTTTTTTTCTTTTAGTTTGTCGATGTATACAACGGAAACACTATGAAGGGGAACAAGGGTTGGTTGGAGGTTCGACCACGGAGGGTGGACGTCGAAGCAAACCACAGGGAGAGACTAGCGGAGATCATCACGAGAACCCTTTTGGGAGGGGCTGCCATCGATGCGAGTGGCTGAGGCATTGGGCAAGGCTCTGCAGAGAATCGATCAGGTGCTTCTCTTGTCGAGGTTCTGTCCACAGGAGCAGAGTTTGCCCAAGGTTGCGAAGGAGTGTACAACCTATAGGAATGCTGGTTGGACAGGGTGGTGAGCCCGACGCTCTGTTCTTGGAGACCTCTGATGTGGGCGTTGTGTCGGTGGCAGGTTTTCGCGGGGATATCATCGAGGCGAGCCCCTGGAGAGTAATAGCGAGAGGACTTTTCGAGGAGGAATCCGTGAAACTGTTGCGGTGGTCTAGCGATGGTCGGCTACAGCTATGACGGCGTGCATTGAGGGAAGGTGATGGCGCGCTGGGGTACATGCAGCTGGATCGCCTGCGCGTGCGAGGGCTCCCATATGGCATGCGCGACCATCGGAAGGTTTGGGCTCTCCTTGAAGGAGTTGTGGAGGCCGTGGAGTTCGAGAGCAAAGGTTGTTGCCCGAGGGAACCTCTAGATCCCATCCTTAGATTAAGAGGTCTCAGTCCGACTTGACCGGGATGGTGACAGATCGCTCAAGGCGGGAAGACGGTGAATCTGGAGCTTTCTCGGTGCAGATACCCTTGAGGTGCCTTTAAGAGGGCCACCGGAAACCTAGAAGGGGAAGAGTAAGGTGGTGGCAACCAGAGACGCCTCCGACCGGGCAGAGGGGCCAAGGAGTCTCCTTGCGTCAGCTACGGAGGCGATGCTTCGAATCCCACAAAACATTCAATTTGGCACGATTTGCGGAAATCAAGTCCCTTTAGCAGTGGTGGCAGTTCATCTACCTCGAAACGGCTCGAAATCTAAAGGTGTAGGTCCCTCTACATCTGTGGCGCCACACGACGCACTTTCGAAGCTTATCCCCGAACCCGGAGACCCGGCCCTGGAATCCTCATCGGGGGTCCGATTATGGGATCTGGTTGAGCAATTTGGGTTGGTCGTAACATCGGACCCTACTTCGTGTATTGGGGGCAAACAAGAAGGGCTACATCGCTTGGGTATGGAGCAACCTGGTGAGGAAGCGGGTATGAAGGGCTCGCTACCGGGCATCGAAACTAAAGAGGACGACCGTGATGCTATGGGAGATTGCGAAGGGATCCGACCAGAAACCTTGGAAGCTTCAGTAAGGGAGTTGGTGGTCGAGACACCATTGGTGCTGACATCAGAGATTTTCGAAGGGGAAGAGGAAACCTGTGTTCGTAGGAGGCAAGGCAAGGGACCCCGGGGACCTCATTGATTACAACGATGAGGAGAGGCAGGGTAGTGGAGTCCCACTTTGGGTCGTTCTACGCCAGAAGGACTGGCCCCAGGACCGAAAGAAAAAGGAGGAGGACGGTGATTCTTGCATCGGCAGACGACGAGCTCAGCCTTTAGACTCCCGTGTCGGCTCCTACTCCTCCGATACTCATGAATCGGTTCAACCTCTTGGACAGGGGGGTGGCGGAGAGGCTGGTGGTGATTCCACCAAAGTCGATGATCAAAGCTGTGCCAAAATGAAACTTCTCTCTTAGAATGTAAGGGGTTTGGGTCGCCTCGAAAAATGACTTGCGATCAAGAATCTGGTGGCTGAGGCGGGAGCAGATATCTTCCTTCTTTAGGAGACGAAGCTATTGTGTGGGACGATTAGTGTCATCCGAGATCTATGTGGCTCCGGTCGTTTCGATATGCCGGTGTTGGAGGCACAAGGAGCATCCGGTGGGTTGCTGACGGGATGGAAGACTGATGAGTTCGATCTTCTTGCAGAGTCAAAATCCCCTTCATGCCTATCTATGTCTCTGACACGAAGGGCAGATGGTACCACTTTTTGGATCACAAACGTCTGCAGACCCACGGGGCAAGGAAGGGCCCCGCTGGCAACAGAACTGGAGATGTTGGGGTCATCAAGAGAGGGTCGGATTTGGATCGTTGGGGGTGATCTGAACCTCATGCTGCTGCCTGGGGACCGGCCGCAGCAGGGAGGAGGGAGGGATGCGAGATCAGAGGTCTTTCGGAGGGTGGCCCAATCACTAGCTTGTTCTGTCATTGATGCAGTTGGATGCTCATGTACTTGGCGTAATACGAGGTCGTGTTCGAGATTGGACAAGTTTCTCTTGTTCGTGGATGGCATGGAGGCATCTCACGCTTGGGCATTGTCGCGTACGCATTCTGATCACATACCTATCTTGTGGTCATCCGGTGAAGAGAGGAGCAGCAGATTCTTTTTCTGGTTTGAGCGGAGATGGCTTTTGTTGGAAGGTTTTCGGGAAGAGGTTGCATCGCGATGGAGAGGTTGGACCATGGAGGGGTCAGCGGTCTCCCCTTTCTCGGTGAAACCTATGCTGTTGAGGTCTTTCCTTAGTCCTTACTAAATTCGACATGGAGGTAAAGACGAGGCGAAGGTTCAGACGAAGGGAGGCGTAGGACAGGGTGACTCGCCTTGATGGTCTTGACGAGAGAGGCCTGGATCAAGGGGAGCTGACCGAAAGGTTGAACCTTCTTAAGGAATTGTTGCTGGAGGATCGAAAGGAAGAGGTCGAATGGAGGCAGAGGTCTAGGCAGAAATGGTTAAGAGAGGGCAACACCAATACGCGCTTCTTCCACTCCATGGCATCGGGAAGGAGGAGAAGGAACTTTCTGCACGAGATCGAAGTCGAGGGTGTGCCGGTGTCGGGGGAGGCCCGACTTGGCCGCTCTATCCGGGATTATTTTTTTGGAGGGGGGGGAGGCTGGGGGTGGTTGGGAAGAGGGGTTAAGCAGCTATCTGGGGAACATGCGGAGGCTTTGCATGCAATATTCATGGAGGAAGAGGTAAGGAAGGTGGTCTGGGGGCTTAACGCAGACAGGGCTCCTGGCCCAGATGGTTTCTCGGTTTTGTTCTATAAGGAATTATGGGAGTTGTTGGAAGGAGAAATTTTGGAGGTGATTAACGAGTTTAGAGATGGAAACAGAGGATTCAAAAAGATCAATAGAGCGTTGTTATTCTTACTCCCCAAGAAGGACTCCTCAGTGAGGATTGATGATTTTAGACCGATTGCTTTATCCAATGCAATATATATCTTATTGTGGCTAAGACATTGGTGAATAAACTTAAGGATGTGTTGGACTCGGTGATTCTGCAGATCCAGTCGGCATTCATTCTGGAGAGGCAGATGGCGGACAGTTTGGTTATGGGAACTGAGATTTGCCTTGAGTGGATGTGGGCGAATAAAAAGGGGATCCTATGGAAGATTGATTTTGCCAAGGCCTACAATTGTGTAGACTGGAATTTCCTGTGGGCTTCTTTGAGAAGGAGAGGCTTCCTAGAGGTTTGAGTCGGATGGATGAAGAGATGCATCACTACTTCCTACTGGGTCCTGGTGAATGGCAAACCGGAGGGGGGTCACTTTCAGCCTCAGCATGGCATCCGGCAGGGTTGTCCTCTGGCCCCTATGCTCTTCACTTGGTGGCGGATGCTTTGGCGGTACTGTTCAAGCAGGCGGTGAAAATAGGCTCGTGCGAGGGCTTTCGCATGGAGGAAATCTCAATACCATTGCTCCAATATGCGGATGATACCCTGCTGTTGCTTGGAGGTTCGATCAAGCAGTCAGATCACACGACACAACTATTAGACATTTTTAGTGCTCTATCTAGGCTAGAGGTTAATAAGCGCAAGTCTGTGGTCAACACTTCTGGGATGGAAGACAATGAGAGCCAGAATCGTTGCGTTGGTTGACTGCCCTTTGGGCGACCTGCCTATACCATACTTGGGGCTTCCATTGGTAGACAGGAATATAAGGAGCTCTGACTGGGACTGTGTTATACAGAGAATCGAGCAAAGGCTGCCTGGCTGGAAGACGATCACTTTGTTTAGAGAAGTAAAACTTGTTCTGTTGAAGCATGTGCTCTCAGCCATCCCAATTTTTTGCTACTCCACGCGACTGATGCCGGCTGGGGTCAAAATGAAGATTTAGTCTCTGATAAGAAGGTTTTTTTGGTCGGACGGGAAGCAGCAGAGGTCCAGTCTGCATCTAGTAAACTTGAAGGAGGTAACGAAGGGTAGGGGGGAGGTCGGCTTAGGCGTACGCGATGTGGAGTGCATGAACAAGGCCTTGCTGGCGAAGTGGGTATGGGGACCCTCGTCCTCTTGTGGTCAGACTTGCTCGAAAAATATATGGAGTAGGGGGAGACTTGGTGGCGAGAAGGGTGCGACTGGAATCACCCTTATGGGCTGGAGTACATGAGATTCTACCTTCGCTAGCCCATAAGCTGCGACCGAAGGTGGGGGATGGTCATCTGTTCAGATTCCGGCATGATGATTGGACAGGCGAGGGATCGCTTGACGTTAGGTTCCCAAGGCCATATGCTTTGGCAGCGACGAAGGAGGGGTTGCCCTTCCAGGTAGCAGGCTCAGATATGTGGTCATTGACATATGTGTCGCAGCTATCGGAGCAATGATTGAAAGATTTTTTCATATTGCAGGCCGAGATCCCCATCCCAGGAGAGTTCGACCAGCTGGCGGACCATTTTATACGGGAAAGGGGGGAGGTTCTCAACTAAGAAAGCTTATGAAGAGTTCAGGAGACCAGCAACACAAAAGGATGAGGAACTCAACCAGGATCTGAAGGTGATGTGGGTGTCTAAGATCCCATGTAGAGTCAATATATTCCTTTGGTGTCTGAGAAAATACCGCTTGTATGACAAGGTAAGGAGGGGGGGGTTGTTTGGTGTAGAGGACATATTCTGTGAGAGGTGTGAGGGGCAGGTAGAGGATGCAGACTATCTATTTTTCTAGTTCCCATCGTCGGCATAGGATTGGAGGGAGCTCGGCATTTCTTAGCTGGTGATAGATGGTCCGGAGGGTTTCTGGAGGTCGGTTCGTGCGATGGGGCTTAGCTCCACTGACGACTGCTTGGTCGCATTCGCAGGCCTTTGGGCAATATGGCTTGGCTGGAATGACCAGATCTTCAACAACTAGAGGTTCTACTCAGAAAATGTGGTTTCACATATAATTTCTGGACTTCTCGTTATTGTAACCTAAATTTTCATAATAAATTCCATTGTACGGTAACTCCCACTTTGGGAGTTCACCCTCTTTTCGTATAAAAAAAAGTTTGCTTTTATGCCGAGACTTTTGATGGAAGCAATGGTGAAGTAAAAAATGTGCTAAGCCTTCTCCCACTATAAATAGGGTCGGCTACATGGATTCTTGTTCATGTTGAAAGATTCGACTATTTTTTACGCTGGCCGTCGACTACCTAACGCAACCCCTGCAAGAGTGGGATTTACATGTTAATATCCTCTATTGTTCTCTGTGATAAGAAATTCCTTTGAAAATCAAAGGAAAGTTTTACAAAGCAGCTGTGAGACCTGCTATGCTCTATGGATCAGAATGTTCGACTGTGAACCATAGATATGTGCAGAGAATGGCAGTAGCAGAAATGAAAAGCACTGTGCAAAGGAGGTCAGCTGATGCACCGGTAAGGAGATGTGAGTTTTGGAATGTTGAGCCGGCTAAAAGAGGGCATGGAAGGCCCAAGAAGTGTTGGAATGAGACTATACGAAGGGATCTTAGTTTTTTGGATCTAAGCCCGAGAATGACCCAAGATAGATATGAACGGGGGCAAAAAATCCATGTATCCGACCCTACTTAAAGTGAGAAAAAGCTTTGTTGTTGTAGTAGTTTGTTTTTATGCATTAACAACACATTCTTATATTTTTGTAGTGTTGCAATAATGTGGAAGTAATGTGTATTGCCATGAATTTATATAGGAGTTTACGACAAAATGGAAGAATAAAGTAAATGAATCATGGATGCATTAACCCCCAATACTCTAAACTTTGCTAATCCCGTATCAAATACTTATCCAAGTAATAAGAGATAAAATAAATTAGTATGAATTTGTTTTCCAGATCAAACCATGATAAAAGGCAAGGGACAAAGGCATGAGTAAAGTACAATCTATTTTTAATTATTTCTTGTTATTTTGTTTATTTGGTTTGCAGTGTTTATTTCTGCTCATCTTAACAATATATTTCTGTAAAAAAAATATTGTGTAATTGTTCTTTACCCTTCACAGTGCAAAAGGAATTAAGTAGGTACCTTATGTGGTGCTATGTGGATTTCTGTTGTTAGTTCTGTTGGACATGCGAGCCCACGACGAGCCATTATGCAATAAATGTTATTGCGAATATCATTCCCTGATCTGAAATGAAGAATAGATAATTTGCATTATAGGTCCCTTACTACAATTAGGGTTATGTACCATGGCTGTCTTGATGATCATACAGCTGTTGATTCAAATATTGAATTATAGAGGCTGGTGCTTGGATGAACATCTAAAGAGTTGGATTGAGGACTCATCAAGCACCGTCAATGATTGTTGAGAGACGATCTCCAGCCTGAGTAGGAGATGTCAATCTTTTCTCATTTAGGCTGATATCTGACCGACCTCTTGATGCAGGTCCTCTGCATGGGAATAGAGATTCGGAGGTGTCAAAATAGTTAGGTCAAAGAGTTGACTTACCAAGATCGAGATAACCAAAGTCCTATGTCATATGCTGTCACGATATAGGCACGCATCCTCTGACCGGAGACGGATGTGTTACTATATGTCTGAGTATGTACATTTGGCAGACCATGTCTATACACCGGCGCGTTGGTGTGCATGTAAGGGCATATGAGTAATACGATCTCTCAAAAGGATCATACAGGTTCATTACTGAACCGGAAGACACGAGCTCACTCATGAGATATTGGGAAGAATCAAATTCCGTGCACGGTCGTCTCTCTTTGGAAGCTTGATTGAATTTGTAGGTTTGATATATACTTTTAGAAAAGTATATGATCAACACCTGGGTATGATATATGCTTTTGGAAAGCATATGATCGATACCGACTCCCAATGGTCGAATGAGAAACTTGATGATAAAACTCTGAAGTAGACAATGTGAAATTGATCTTATACTTCAGGTTTATTCTGGGTCTTCTAATATGCAGGATGTACAGGTATTGCGAATACCAGAGGGTGATGTGATCATAAACGATTGTATAACCATGACGCTTCCATTCCTAGGGAGTGATGAAACGGGTCTGGATTTTAGTGACTCCTCTCAGTAGAGAAGTAATCTGATCTTGGTCCAAATATTGGATATTGATCTGAATGTGATTCAGATACAATAGAGGATTAGATTTACGGTCTTGATTTAATCAAGCATCTATGGGAGGCCCGAGATATGGATTTGAGATGTGATCTCAATATCCAATTCACTATACGTGGAACAATACAATCGCCCTGTCCTTATCTCCAAGTATTCGCGGAGAAAGCACATTATCCTTGAAAGAGTTCTGGATAATTTCATTGTTGATATATGTATCCAAGCATTGAGTAAATTGGTAATTAAATGTGATTTAATTATCATGATTAATATGAATTCGATTCATATTATATAGAGAGTTATCTTACATAATTAAATGTGATTTGATTATCTAAGATGTAAATAATGTGAATGTGATTCATATTATTTGGGCACATGAGAATAGAGATCCAAGATGATTAAATGAGATTTAATTATCATGGATATTGAATAATGTGGATAGCACTATCCATATTAATCATATATATTATAAATGTTATTTATAATATGTAAGACAGAGCTATTTGTAATTTACATTTGTTAATTAAATGTTAATGTGAATTTGATTCACATTGAACAATTAATTGAAAATGTAATTTACATTTTATTTTGGGTTGTGAATGTGATTCACAAATTTCTAATGGCAAGATTGCAATGTTAACAATATAGATTGGATTTATTTTTATGAAATAATTTGCAACAAAAGTTGTTGCAAATATTGGAGAGAATCTCTCATGTAATAGGAGAGAGACATCCACCTTCCATATAGGAAGAGTGGACGGCCACAATTCCTATAAGGAATGCGGTGGCCATCCATCCTCCTTATGGAAGGAGGCTTGCCTCCTTTCTATTTCTCTAATGGTGATTGATTTGATATAAATCAAATTATATTCAATATATATTTGATTTTATTAAATTAATTACTGTTGGTTTTTACCAACATAAATCTTGGCCATTAAAAGAAAACACAAATCAATGTGAGCCACTGAATTTGTGTTGTCCATGGATTGAAATCCATGGATCCCAAAATAGGCACCCCCTTTGCTCTTCTTTATACAATGAGAACATAAGTCTCTCTCTCTCTTTCTCTCTCTACATGCCCACTCTCTCTCTCTCATATGGTCGTCCGCCATGGATGCCCTAGAGAGAATCTCCATCGTCGCAGCGTCGTTGTTATGTTGCCCGATCGTTTGCTTGTGGATCTCCATCTCCTTCGGTGTGCCTCGCTCGTGAAGAAGATGTCGGATCTCGTGTGTCGAGATCAGGAGATCCGCCGCTTGGATTATCAACATGGATTGCGAGGAGCATGTGTTTCATCAACATGCTCATAAGCGTCTCCTCCGTCGGATCGGACTTGAGACAGGAGGTCTCTTTGTTTAGAGACTCGATCGCAACCACGCTTCAAGAGGTAACCCTAACACTTGTTTATGGTTTAGATGAAACGATCCGAGAAGTGTTCTTGGATCATATGGTTTCATCGCATAAAAAATTTTAATTTCCGTTGCATCGAGCAACTAGTGCGACTAGTCGCTCCCGATCACATACGATGCAATCCTCACACTTCTGTGATGCGCTTAAGGTTCTCCCCATATCCTTTAAGTGGTATTAGAGCCTTAAGTTGAAGGTTTTGGATACGATCCATAAACCTAAGCCGACTTGGGTTCATTAGGGTTGCGAAAGTTTTTTTGCATTTCATTTTCGTATCTCTTTGTGACTAGTTTCGGCTCTGTTTAAATTATTTAAACACGAAAATAAATTGAATTTTGTTCCCCATTAAATAAGGAAACCGTAGGATCTGAGTTTGCATGATTTCGAATCCGTTTGCTCAAGTTATGATCAAATTAGTGAACATGTATCCATTATTTCGGGGACTGCGAATCTTAACGTAATTAATATTTAAAAACACCTTGAAATGCGTGAAAATCACTTAGGTTCTGTTGTTAATCAAATTATCAAACTTTGGAAACTTACTTTGCTTAATTTGGATTTAAATTGATTGAGATATGCTAATTTTAGTAAGTGAGGGTAACTGCTGGAAATTACTTTCCTAATCAAGAACCTTGTGATTGTCATTTAATCAATTAGTGAAATTAAATGGTTTAATTTCCCGAAATAATTATGGAAAAATATTAGTGAAATATTTGATGATAATTATTTCCTTAAATGGCATTGCATTAACCAATAATTGATTAGATATGATCTAGATCACAATTGATTACACAATCTACTTTCCAACAAATATGTTGCTTGAATAGGATTTGGGATTTGTTTAGCAAATCTCATTATAATGTTAATCAAAAATGTTTTGATTATTATTATATGATATAATTTCGGTTGAAAAACCGATGATCATCTCAAGTACAAAGTGATCTATTTTGCATTATCCTTTCCCGAGGCAGATATGGTGTCTAATCGGGGAGCGTTGGGGTAGCAGGTTGCACCGTGTGTGGTTTGTCCCACTCCCGCTGGTACTGGTCATGACAACGGGTAAGGTTGGTATAATGCTTAAGAAATCATGATGTATTTCTAATAATTAAAATTCGAAATAATATGTTTTTGAGATAATACCATAATTCAAGTAACAATAAAGATTATTTGTTGGATATTAATTGGATCATTAATTTAATATGATTGGTAATTGGAATCCATTTAAAACTAGAACACTCTATTGTTAATAGAGATGTTATTTCCCTTGTAAGAATTAATCATAATGAATATGATTCATGATGATTAATTAGAATTTGAATATGATATGGAGGATCACATAAGTGACATACATGGTCTCCCGTCAAGGCGGAGGGTTCCGTCGTCAGGGATTGTATGTAGGAGACGCCTGTCCGAAGTGACAGCTCCTGTATGCAAGCGCATCTGGATCGGGTTCTTCGCTTCTCGAAAGAGTAAGGACGTATGCGTAGTGACCCCAATATCGGGTCCTCATATTATTGGGACGATATTGGATTGCGCATAGTGAGTTGTATTCCTGTTGACGGTTGGTTCAATTACTGACGGGTTAACATCACCTTAGGGGTGGTGGGCCCGGGTGTTAAAGACCGAATTGGGAGATGCAAGTTGGACTTGCAGGGCGGAATGTGTTCCCACTTCTTTTTATCCGAGTTACAGCCTTCCAGGTTCTCATATTATTGGGATATAACAAAGTTAGAAAGGAGATCCCAGATCTTGCTTGAGATATAATGGTAAGTATATCTCTTGCATTGAAAGTGATAAAGGGAATGAACTTTCAATGTTGACAAGGCAGGACAACTTTGATATAAAAATTCCTAAATCAAAGTAAAATACATATTTATATATATCTATGCAAGTTTCTTATTTCAGATAATCCTTCATTAAACTCACTCAATACTATACTCAAAATAACCAGTAAAATATCATGGATTGGATTCATGATGAAGATATTATACTTGCAGTTGGACACATATTGTATGTGGTTGCAATGCGCAAGTTTCCTCATAATAATGAGGAGTGACAATTAAATAGACAATAGGACTACAACCCTAGGGTTTGTATGTCTCTATAATCTTGATCTCTCATTGAATGTAATTCGGAAGTGACATGTCGATGATGATCGTGATTGTCAAATAATTCTTATAAAATTCTAAGAAGATGTTCTGGCATACATATGTGCTTTCGACATTTAACCATGAACGACATGGTTCTCTGTATCAAGCAGAATGGTGGCTCTATAAGAGATGTTGTATTCAAATTGTTTGAGTACCTACCTGAACCAATGTTTTAAGAGTTTAGATAGATGTAGATACGATGAGTGTCATCATTCTACTATCTATACTCTAGTCATTCATGAAACTTCAGAATATTCGTATTGTATGAATTGAATGAAGCATGTACAAATGTTGAAATGCTCTTATATTGAAAATTTTGATTTCAACATAAGAGATCCTTTGTCTTGAGCAATGGTTGTTTATAGAAAAAGGGAGCGCAGTGGAAGCATGGGTTGGACCCAAGTAAGAAGGAAAATCAAAGAGTTGACCGTACTTTTGTGACTTCCATATGACATCCAAATAGTTGGATGAATGCCGATACTGCAATAAGCTGTTGTATAGATAGTATGACTATCAAGTCTATCTAGATCATTAGAGAAGGACTCGGATAGTGCATCGGAATAATCTACATTTAATCATTGAAATTGACTTTCTTATTGGATAAGATAAAAGTCTAATAGTTGTATCTCATTCTTCTAATAACACTTGCAATTAGTTGCATATGTATTAGAAGACTATAAAATTTGATTTTAAGGTTTAATAGTCATCCACAGACATTGATGCAATTGTTGCAATAATCTCTATTAGATAAATAGACTTCCTAATTTCAGTGGGAGAGCCCTTAGTCTTAGAGAATGCCTCTATGACCTAGATATTAGAATACACTCATTGTTTATTTCTAAATGTTGGGAATAAACATGAATTCTGTAATAGACCTACCATAAAGAGTTATGATAGAGATATTTCAGATAGTAATATAAAATCTAGTGGACTCTACTAAATTAGAAAATTAATGAATGGTTCATTAAAATTTCTAATACTGAAAAATAAACCTTTAAAAGATCAATAGGAGAATGAAGATCATTTGACAATGATCTGGCATCAAGCCTTGGATATTTATCTATTGATGAGATCAATGGACTAGTAAGAGATGGAACTTTAGATTGTCTGAAATTTCATATCTTACATACTTATGAATATTGTATTCAAAGTAGAAAATGTCCAAAGCACCCTTCCTTGGGAATGGTGATGTCGAGGTATTCGAAATCTCATACATATTGATGTATGTAGATCATCTACATCATAATAAACATTATGGATATGTGATATCCATTGATGATTATTTGTGACATGAGATTTCTTCCCTTCACCTTAGAAAGCTTTGAAATGTTCAAAGATTTCACAATTTTGATTTAGAACCAAAGTTTGAAGGAAGATGAAATGAATTTGATCTAATCTAGGTAGCTTGTACCTATTAGATGGATTCAGGGAATGCCTTATGGAGATACGAATAGCATTCCTATCTCAATCCTCCTAATGCACCTTAACTCAATAGAGTTGTAGGGAGATACAATTGGATCATATGTGACATGATTTGATCAATGATGATTCTTAGTTTCCAAGGTATATATGTAGTAGAGACTACAATATATATCTTTATAAGGTTTCATGTTGGTAAACTGGAATCTAGCACTAGTGAGTGCTACTTCATTAGGAAAATAAAGGATGGTATTGGATACCGACTTTACGACCTTGAGATTCTTAAAAGATTTCATATCTGAGAATGTGATTCTTAGATGATGAGACTCTTGAGAATCAGATGAAAATGAAGTAAAGGAACTCATTTAGTCTTGAGAAGATAATGATGCTCCTAAAAATTGGAAACTAAAAGGACAGTTAAAGATGAAACACTAATACCTCTTCAAATAAGTTTGAAGATGGATTCCATGTGTCAGTTGAATCTGACAATGATCTGACTTCATGTGATGAAGCTTCTGAAGATCATAGCATGGAAAGATGGATGTTATCAATAAAGTCTAAAGTAGACTTCATATAAAAATGTTGTATATGGACCCTCCAGGATCCACCTATATGGATAAGACCCATTAAGGTGTAAATGGATCTTCAATAGAAGAGAGAACCTGATGAGAAGGTAGAGACCTTCAAAGCACGGTCCGTAGCCATGAGTTGCACACATAAGAGAAGACATCGCTTGCGATGAGACTTGCTCTTCAGTGACCATGCTTAAACCCATCAAAATATTGATAACTATAGCTACACAACTTGACTTTGACATCTTCAAGATGGAAGTCAAGATTGCATTCCTCTATGAATACCTCTCCGAGGATATTCACATGAAGTAGCCTCAGGGCTTCATGATTGAGGAAAGCAAGGTGTGCAAGCTGAAGAACTCCATCTGTGGACTCAAATAAGCTTCTTGTAGTTGTAATATTGGATTTGATGAAATCATAATTGTTATGGTTTCAGATAGAATCTTGATGAACCGTGTGAAGCTTAGTGGGAGTGCCATTGTGTTCATCGTGCTAAATGTAGATATTCTAATCATTTGGAATGATCTAAAGTGTTTTATAATCTGGTTGTCCCATACCTCGAGATATGATCTCAAGGGTACCTCTTAGATCTTAGTTCTGAAGTTGTTCAGAAGCAAAGAGAAGAGGGTATTGAGACCATCACATTAATGGTATACCTTGGACATTTCCATTTTCTGGAAAAATCCAAGAAAGGCTTCTTTCCCTCAAGATATGGCACTAACCTATCTAAAGAGATAACACCTCAAGGAATTGAGAAAGTGAATGCTAGAACTGCTTGCCCTTTGTGCATCAGTTCCGAGAAGCCGAGTGTACGCTAGAAGTGTACAAAAGCCAGATGTCTGCTATGCAGTGGGAGTTGTAAATTGTTACTAATCCTACTATGGAGATAAAACACTTGATTGCAGTAATATCAATATCTTCAAAGATGACAAGACTTTAGAGATAGTAATCTCTAAGTCTTATCTTCAAGATCTTAAGACTTTATGGATAGTGATCTAAAAGGTCTTAACTGTAAATACCTTAGGAGATAGAGATCTCCGAGAATAATGGTATTCTTATAAGGATAATGGAAATACATACTTGTTATAATGATTATTGAGTTGTAGTGTTAACAACACTATAACTAACAATGTTGAGTATTGGTTGCATAAGATGCGACTTTCGCATTGAATGCGAGAACTGTTACTCAGAGATATGCAAGTGTCGTAAAAGGACTTGGCGTAGTCTCTTGGGAACAGAGTGACTGATCAGCTTACCTAGCTATTTTTCTAAGTAGCCTATGATTGTCATATGAGTGTGGGTTTAATGATTATCCCATTAATGGCTCTTTGGACTAGTGGGAGATTGTTGGACATGCGAGCCCACGGCGAGCCATTATGCAATAAACGTTATTGCGAATATCATTCCCTGATCTGAAATGAAGAATATTTAATTTGCATAATAGGTTCCTTAGTACAATTAGGGTTATGTACCATGGCCATCTTGATGATCATACAACTGTTGATTCAAATATTGAATCATAGAGGTTGGTGCTTGGATGAACATCTAAAGAGTTGTATTGAGGACTCATCAAGCACCGTCAAATGATTGTTGAGAGATGATCTCCAGCCTGAGTAGGAGATGGCAATCTTTTCTCATTTAAGTTGATATCTGACCGACCTCTTGATGCAGGTCTTCTGCATGGAAAAGAGATTCGGAGTTGTCAGATTAGTTAGGTCAAAGAGTTGACTTACCGAGATCGAGATAACCAAAGTCCTATGTCATATGCTGTCACGATATATGTACGCATCCTCTGACCGGAGACAGATGTGTTACTATATGTCTGAGTATGTACATTTGGCAGACTAATAGGTTGATGACCTAATCAAGGTCTATACACCGTCACGCTGATGTGCATATAAGGGCATATGAGTAATATGATCTCTCAAAAGGATCATACAGGTTCATTACTGAACCGGAAGACATAAGCTCACTCATGAGATATTGGGAAGAATCAAATTCCGTGCACGGTCGTCTCGCTTTGGAAGCTTGACTGAATTTGTAGGTTTGATATATACTTTTGGAAAAGTATATGATCAACACCTGGGTATGATATATGCTTTTGGAAAGCATATGATCGATACCGACTCCCAATGATCGAATGAGAAACTTGATGATAAAACTCTGAAGTAGACAATGTAAAATTGATCTTATACTTCAGGTTTATTCTGGGTCTTCCAGTATGCAGGATGTACATGTATTGCGAATACCAGAGGGTGATGTGATCATAAACGATTGTATAACCATGATGCTTCCATTCCTAGGGAGTGATGAAACGGGTCTGGATTTTAGTGACTCCTCTCAGTAGAGAAGTAATCTGATCTTGGTCCAAATATTGGACATTGATCTGAATGTGATTCAGATGCAATGAGAAGATTAGCTTACGGTCTTGATTTAATCAAGCATCTATGGGAGGCCCGAGATCTGGATTTGAGATGTGATCTCAATATCCAAGTCACTATACGTGGAACAATACAATCGCCCTGACCTTATCTCCAAGTATTCATGAAGAAAGCGCATTATCCTTGAAAGAGTTCATGATAATTTCATTGTTATATATGTATCCAAGCATTGAGTAAATTGGTAATTAAATATGATTTAATTATCATGATTAATATGAATTCGATTCATATTATAAAGAGAATTATCTTAAATAATAAAATGTGATTTTATTATCAAAGATGTAAATAATGTGAATGTGATTCATACTATTTGGGCACATGGGAATATAGATCCAAGATGATTAAATGAGTTTTAATTGTCATGGATATTGAATAATGTAGATAGCACTATCCATATTAATCATATATATTATAAATGTTATTTATAATATATAAGAGAGAGCTATTTGTAATTTACATTTGTTAATTAAATGTTGATGTGAATTGCATTCACATTGAACAATTAATTGAAAATGTAATTTACATTTTATTTTGGGTTGTGAATGTGATTCACAAATTTCTAATGGCAAGATTGCAATGTTCACAAAATAGATTGGATTTATTTTTGTGAAATAATTTGCAACAAAAGTTGTTGCAAATATTGGAGAGAATCATGAGATAATGTAATCTCATGTAATAGGAGAGAGACGTCCACCTTCCATATAGGAAGAGTGGATGGCCGCAATTCCTATAAGGAATGTTGTGGCCGTCCATCCTCCTTATGGAAGGAGGCTTGCCTCCTTCCAATTTTCTAATGGAGATTGATTTGATATAAATCAAATTATATTCAATATATATATATGATTTTATTAAATTAATTGTTGTTGGTTTTTACCAACATAAATCTTGGCCATTAAAAGAAAACACAAATCAATGTGAGCCATTGGATTTGTGTTGTCCATGGATTGAGATCCATGGATCCCAAAATATTATAAAAGGAGAGGCACCCCCTTTGCTCTTCTTTACACAATGAGAACATAAGTCTCTTTCTCTTTCTCTCTCTACACGCCCACTCTCTCTCATATGGCCGTCCACCATGGATGCCCTACAGAGAATCTTTATAGTCGCAGCGTCGTCGTTACCTGCTCGATCGTTTGCTCGTGGATCTCCATCTCCTTCGGTGTGCCTCGCTCGTGAAGAAGGCGTCGGATCTCGTGTGTCGAGATCAGGAGATCCGCCGCTTGGATTATCAACATTGATTGCGAGGAGCACGTGTTTCATCAACACGCTCGCAAGCGTCTCCTCCGTCAGATCGGACTTGAGACAAGAGGTCTCTTTGTTTAGAGACTCGATCGCAACCACGCTACAAGAGGTAACCCTAACACTTGTTTGTGGTTTAGATGAAACGATCCGAGAAGTGTTCTTGGATCATGTGGTTTCATCGCATGAAAAATTTTAATTTCCGCTGCATCGAGCAACTAGTGCGACTAGTCGCTCCCGCTCGCATACGATGCGATCCTCACGCTTCCATGATGCGCTTAAGGATCTCCCCATATCCTTCAAGTTCCTCTTTCTTATCTCAGAGGATTTGTATTGACAAATCGGGTGGTGTCGTAAAAACGCAATCATGCTCCACTGGTTTGTATATAAAAATGAACTTCCCCATTTAAGGAGTTCGTGGGAATCTCTTCTCTTCCATGGATCTTCCCCATTTATGTTCATGGGAATCTCTTCTCTTCCATGCAGATTGGCCCATTAAGTCCGACTCTTGTAAACCTCCTGTTCCAACATGTCCTTTTTCTCGTTCATAACTTACTGATGTTATTAAAAAAAACTACGACTAATTAACTGTAGCCAACAGGTTGGGAAGTTACAGAAGCAACTGCAGGAAGAGATCAATTTACATTTTGCATTGGCAAGTGCGGTGGAGGACAAAACTTGGCATCCATTGAATCAATCTCGTATTCTTCCACAAAAGGTACTGAAATCACAATTTCTACTGTTTTAGTTTGGTAAGGTTTGATCTCATGTCCAAGTGATGCCATATACACAGGCCACAGAGCTCCTGTCAGGTGTTGCCACACTAGAAAGTGCAGTTTCCATGCTTGAAGATGAGCTCATTTCTTTGCAGCATAAACTTTGTCTGGAAAAGAATGAGCGTCGTCTAGCCGAACATCATTTGGTGCAGCGTAGAACACTATCATGTTCTTCGTTCTCTTGTTCTTCCAATTATTCGTGGGATGAGGTACTCTCTTGTTGTCTGCTACTAATATGCTCAAATCACACCAGTATTTGGCTCATAACTGTTTCATAGTGTATATGTACAGCAAATATCTTCTTTGAGATCTGGAAGGCATTATCAGACATCACATTCACGGTCATCAACTTTAGACCATGAACATATGCCATCCATTACGATGGAGAGGCTTGATGACATGTGCTCTGAAGTGTCAGATCTGAGAGCAAGTGAAGAGGTTTGATACTAGTTCTTAACATCCCTATTTCATATTTGTGTTTAATGAATTATTTCTTTGAAACTTCTATTGTGATGGAAGTTGTCCATCAGATTTACTGTGCAGCAGTTATGGAAACTGATGATAATAGCTACTTTCACTGTCCAGCAGTTTTCATGGAAACAAGCTCAGGAAACAAAAGAAGAGAGAGATGATTCAATTGAAATTCATTCAAGAAATGATTTAGACAGAAGTTTGAATATGGGTCTGCATCATTATCCTAATAAACTCTCCGAAGAAATGGTACGATGCATGATAAATATCTTCCTTCGTCTTGCAAAACCATCAGCCATTTCTTCGATGAGCTCACCATCAGTTTGTGTCCCTTCTCCTTCACCTAAATCGGGACACTTTCCCCGTTTATTTTTTAGGACTTTCTCAATGTCTTCTATATCTGCTTCACGGTCTCCATGTCCTAACATCCCATCATCCCAACATCTGTTTGATCCATATAGAATCCATGGTACACTAATGCAGGCCAACATTGGAATTTATAGTTCGGCAGCTGAAGTTACATATATAGCTGTTGGACAGAAACAACTGGAATATGCAGCTGAGGCACTAAGGAAATTCAGGTTAGGATGCTTAATTTATGCAAATTTTGTGGTATATCATATTATCTTTAATCTGAATCTGCGGCTTGATATGCTCCCCGCTACCCAATAGTGGGATTTTATATACCCACTAGTTAATAGTGGGAATTGATATTCTCACTTTGAAAGGTGATACTTGATATATTTATTAGCGCCTTAAGCCTCTTTATTAGAGAAACTAGGCTTAGGTTTTGTAATAGATGGGTAATTGGATCTCTTCAGGATTCAATTACCCTATCGCTTGTTTAGTCCCACATCATCTATAAGTGGAACTCCGGTCTGTTTCTAGAGATACTACTATATAAGAAGCCCTACACCCCCTGTATTAATTGAGAAAGAGACACGAATGGATGTTTGAATATGAACATAATAGAATCTTCGATTCCTAGAATCGAACCCACTTTGATACCATGTAGAAAATGAGAATGCAGAAGTGTAATCAGAGTTAAAGAATGTAGAACATAAGGAAGACCGAGATTTTAGATGGAATCCTACTCCTTAAGGAGCGGGATGAAACCATAGGAGAAGACCTCTCAATGGTTGGATACTCTGTTATTTCTCTATGTCAGAGGTTACACGTGGTGTGGGGCTTCTTATATAACTCTACCAGTAAGATCAAGTCCTACTCACAAATGATGTGGGACTAAACCTGTGGATATGGTAATTGGACCCTGGAGGGATCTAGTTACCCATCTATAGATGCATGCTCTAACGCTATTAATTAGTAGAAATGAGTCTCTACCTAAGGACCTGATTAGAGACTGCAGAGCGATTTGGGACCTGAAAATCCCATCTCATGTCGGCTAATGCCGGTTGGAGTTCGAAGGCGGATAGAGATTTTGATGAGGAGATTTTTCTGGTCAGATGGGAAGCAGCAGGGGGTTGGGTTGCACCTGGTTAAGTGGGAAGACATTACTAAAGGGCGCAATGAGGGAGGCCTTGGAGTGCAGGAAGTGGAGTGCATGAATAAGGCACTAATTACAAAATGGGTGACCCGCATATAGGGTCCCTCAAACTCGTTGGCGATCAGAATGATAAGGGCAATTTACGGCGTCAGGGGTGAGCTGGTGGCTAGGAGAAGTCGTTTCGAGTCGTCGCTCTGGGCTGGGATTCGTCAGGTGCTGCCTCTTCTGACACATAAACTCCGGCCCGTGGTGGGAGATGGGCGTCGGTTCAGATTTTGGCGGGATGACTGGACGGGAGAGGGCGCTCTGGAGGGGAGATTTCTGCACCTTTTCTCGTTGTCTATGGCAAAGGAGGCTACTTTGTTCCAAACGGCTGTGGAAGGTACGTGGGAACCGCAGTTTCGCACAACACTATCAGACCAGCGCACAGAGGAATTTCTCAGGTTGCAAGTCGAGTTACTGGAAACGGATGTGTCAGTGTTCGAAGCCGATCACTTTGTCTGGAGGGATACTTGCTTCACAGTTAAAAAAGCGTACAAAGATATGAAGAGAGAGACGGAGGAGCGTGATCGTGATCTCTGCACGGATGTCCAAATTATTTGGGCATCAAAGGTTCCGAACAGAGTCAAAATTTTCTTGTGGTGCTTAAGAAAGGGGCGTCTTTGGAATAAGGCAAGGAGAGGAAGGTTGCTTGGCGTCGAAGACACGATGTGCGACAGATGTGATGGGATGGAAGAAGATGCGGAGCATTTATTCTTCAAGTGCCCGGAGTCCGAACAGGTTTGGACGGAAGTAGGCGTGCACTGGGTACGGAGCGAGGGTGCCACGGAATTTTGGAGATCCATATGGACGGTCGGAGGCAACTCAACGGATGACTGCTCAAAGACCTTTGCGGCTCTATGTGCAATCTGGATGGCGAGGAACGATTTGATTTTCAACAATCAAAGGTTTTATTTTGAAAATGTAGCTTCTCACTGTAATGTGCTCTGCACTCTCGGGAGCTCCTGCTAATGTACTCTATAATTTGTTAAGTGAAATACTAAGGTGGTGACCCCTGCAAGTGGGGGTTCCCCTGTTTTCTTCTTAAAAAAATCCCATCTCATGTGAAGGTATTCCTATGTCTATTGAGACATGGCAAAATCCTTACTAGTGATAGATGGTTCGTATCTTACACTTTAGTGATAGCTTCTGCTTCCTTTGCGGAATGGAGTTGGTGTTGACTGACCACCTTTTCTTTGGATGCGAAAAGGCTGTAGATGTTTGGTTGGCAACAGAGATCAAGTGGATGGATTGTAATAGCAAGTCCTCATATTGGGAGTCGCTCTTCAATTCAACTTCCATCCAAACACATATAAATTCAAATGGATCATTGTTATTTGGGTACTTTGGTTAGCATAGAATGGAGTTTTTTTCCGCTCTAAGTGTTTCTATGTTGAGAATGTGATTCATCATGCAAAGACTCTCCTTGATTCTTGGATTTTGTACTGATTTTATTTATGATTCTTTAATTTAATGGGGCGGACACTGATGCGTGTTTTCCCTTTTTTTGGCTCCAAAAAAAAGAAAAAGAGATCAACTTTAAAAGTGCTCGACAAAACAAGCATTAGCTGCATCCAATTAGGAATACACAAGTCCACCGAGCAATTTTTAGTAATCAACTAATTGCTCGCGTGCTATATTCCAACAGATGATCTTGTCAACCACTCACTACTCAACAACTTTTAAGGTGAGATCCAAAGTAGGGACGATACTCAAAATCAAGTATTGTTGCTCACTGTAATGTCACATGCCTAGACTTGAACTGTTAACGAGGATAATCAGCTTTAATGATATCATCATAGGTTCCCTCTAATAGTGGAAAAGGCTACTCGAGGTGAAGCCGCCTCTGCCAAGGAGATAGGACAATACTATCCAGAGCGTGCAATTGCCACTATACTGGGAATAAGTGATGAGTAATGTCATAACAAGGTCGTGAATACAAGTGGGGGAGATTGAAACACCTCAAACATGGATACACATCTTGTAATCACAAAGTATGAGAGTAGCGTATAAGTAGTAGGGAGTACTACTTCATAACTTAGGATTCAGCATTAATGGATCTAGTTGGGCCCAAGCACAACAAGTTGTGAAGGCTAGTTATCCTTGATAAAGGCTTGGGTCTAGGCATGGGATGTTATACTCACAACTAAACAATACTGATAATCAACTAGCTCCTTGCAAGATATAAGCCAACATATGATCAGGTCTATTGCTCAATGCTAGTGACTACTGACGAACTATTTTGGAGTTGACATCACATGGCAGGGATGTCCTAAAATTATGCAACTACAAGTAATTGATTAGTTACTCGCAATGCAAAAATTGTTGGTAATCAACCAGTTGACTGAACCAAACAACTAATAACAATCAACTACTTACTTGAACGAATAATTGATGGTGATTAAACTATTTCTCACAGCTAAGCAGATAATGGTAATTTAAAGATAAAAGTATCATGCAGGATACAATCCCGAATGTTACAATCAACACACGTCGCCTTTACAAATCAACAGTCAGAATAGAATCCATGATCTCTTCCACTGACATCGTCAAAGATATTGTTGATCACAATGTTACCGTGAATCAACAATAAAGAGATAATATGATCAAAGACGAGACTGATCCACCATGTCACCAGTCGTCATGATCTTTTACACCAATTTCATGACAATCACAACACAGTTAGATTGACTTCCGAAGATGGGATGAGCAAGGACTTCCATATTTCACAAAAAATGGATCGAAATTATATAAAGTGGACCCCCTTCGTAAGAGGGACTAAGTCTTTCTTCCATATATCCACTAAACAGAATCCTCAACTCTAAGAATGAATTGTGAGAGGTCGGTTACATGCAACCTATCGTGCATTAGAAATCCCTCTCCCCATGACATACATCATAGCACTGGAACTTGATAAATACGCCACCTCTATGAATGCACAACCTTTTCTTCTCATATTCTCTCCTCTAGTGATCAATGATGTCACCTCCCACCATCTGCGAGGTTTCTTGTCATGTGACCTACAAGTACTTGCCATTCTATGTTCTTGCCTTCTTTGGAGGAATTATCCAATCAAACTCTATTTGTTCTAGGGGCATTCTCTTTTCTTCTCTCGTAATTAGGCATGTGCACATTAATTATTCTTATACTAATCTCCCAATATTCTATGCATGCAGCACACAGGCATAAAAATATAGACCGTGAAATTTCTTCCTTCTGTATTTTTAATATCCTAGTTGCGTCCCGTTTCTGGGTATCAAATATTATAATTTACGATATATATTTACTCAGCCTGCCGTGATATTTTTATATGGATGTAGTGAATATTTTTGGCTAAAACTCAATGTACACACTACTGCACGGTTTATTACAACAGGTAGCATGTTATTGTCACTTTTTTTTCACTTTGCATATGTGGGAAGAGCATTGCCTTGTACACATTTTCAAATAGTTAGCGATATTTTAGGCTTTTGAAGGCTATTCGTAGTATATCACACATGTATCCTCTCCATAGTTTAAATTCTGATATAACCTTCTTCAATAAACCACCTATGGGGCATGCAATCTTCTTATCTGCAAAAGTAGAAAGTCTTGATTAATAGAAAGAAGAATTA
The DNA here is from genome assembly GCA_037367405.1 of Ottelia alismoides. NCBI lineage: Eukaryota > Viridiplantae > Streptophyta > Magnoliopsida > Alismatales > Hydrocharitaceae > Ottelia > Ottelia alismoides. The sequence continues at coordinate 9,387 of JAZKJV010007520.1, read as the reverse complement.
GAATTCTGAACGTTTAGGCATTTCAAGTGAATTCTTGTCTAATAATAGATCTATGGTGAGAATGAGATTGATAGGAAGTTGAAGTAGTTTGATGTATTATTAGTTTTTTTTCAAATGTTTACGTAAAATTTGTCACAATAATTCAATTTTCAACCTTAGATTTGCTTTGCAGATTTCTTGTGGAACAGTTGGCAAAAGTAAACCCTGATCATATGGGCTGCAAAGAGAAGATGGCTTTCTGGATCAACGTGTACAATGCCTTACTCATGCATGTACTTTTCGTGGCAATTGCTCTCTTCTTTGTGTTCCCACATTTTTGTTTCGACTTTATCCAACTACAAAAATTATTTTTTTATTAAACCTATTGCCACTTGGTGGTTGCAATTTTTTTGTTATGTACCGTAGGTAAGCCGCCTCTTCAAGAGATGACTTTGGTTAAGAAAAAGTTGCCTCTTAAAGAGGCAACTCTGAACCGAAGTGCCTTCTAAAGAAGAGGTGGCTCTTCCTACAGCCGCCTCTTGAAGATGCGGCTTTTGGCCAGAACTAAAAAAAGAAGCAGCAGCTCTGATGCTGCTCTGCTTCTGCCCTGCTGCTTCTCTTTTTTAAGAAGTATAAATTTTATTGAAACCAAGAACAATGATCCACATATGATATAACACAAGTCAATAGTACATGATTCATATATGAGTTGGATAAAAGATTCATATACAACATGGGGATTCATAAAGGGGGACAAACCACAAAACTCAAGTCAACAACCCAAGTCAGAAAAGAGACATTTACATACAAAGTTCATATAAAGTGGCATACATGTCTTATATTATAATAAAAATGTCACATATATGGATCTAGCCTTCACGCTCCCTTCTTCGTTTGTTATGCAGTTTGACCGGTCTCTCATCGACCGTTGATGTCTCAGGTGTGCTTGGCTCAAATCCATGGAGTTGGCTATAGATCGAGATCAGCAATGTGTCTCATAACCGTCTCTTCAATTTCATAGAAGTCAAATGGGAGGGGTGAGTGGTGCGAAGGTCTTGCATCTGTAACTACTCGATCCTTCCGTGGTATACGTGGGTGTGACAGGCTCCCTAGACAGGCCACACTCGGGAATGGGAGTCTCAAACTCTATGCCGGACTGTGGTGGTAGCTACATTTCAACGGGATATCTCTCTCACCGGAAGTTATATCTGTCCTTTGTCGATGAGCTCGTCCCCGTCCACGTCCTCGAACATGTGAAGGTGTTGAGATGCAGCTTCTACCTCGACATCTTCCTCAGCAACCTCCCGATCCGAGATGTCCCTGAATTGCCTCTGGATAGACTCACGTATATGTAAGCTTGCTTCAGCGGTAAGCTTCCTCATATGTGGAGCATCATCGTCTGAAAAACGTACAAACTCGTTGAAGCGGGACACCTGTAATAGGAACAATGCTTGTTAGAATTGTATAAAATAGCCCAATGTAATTGCTATTTAAAGTAACTTTGTACTTACAACATAATCTAGGGTGCACCATGTCAACCAATGAATCGTCTGGTAATACTACGATACCATGGCAAGTAGTCGTTGGTCGTGTCAGGTCCTCCCAATGGGATCGGAGTCATCAGTATAATGTAGTCCCTGCGGATGATCCACATGTTAGAGTATGCATCACTTACCATGTAAGATGGGTAAATGGATCCTTCCAAAATCCATTTACCACAGCATTGTTTAGTCCCCCATCTACCAGTGGTAGGACTTGGAGGATTTGTGGAGGATATATAAGAAGCCCCATACCTCTTGTATCCAGTAAGAAAGTCAATAGACACATCATCCCTTTGAGGCATTCTCCATTGTTTCATCTCGCTCCTTAGGGAGTAGGGTTCTACGTTAAAATCCTATGCTCTTACTTTTTTATTTATTTTCTCTGATATGCTTCCATATTATATTTTCTAACATGGTATCAGAGCAGGTTCGATTCTAGGGGTTTATTTTTCGAGATTCGAATTTTTTTATGTTGTATTCTTGAACATTATTGTTCATGTTATGAGAGAAGTGTTCTTGGGATTTCTGCATTGAAGATTGCTTTTTATTTTGAGATCGTGCAAGTTAGGATTCCCGAAAAGGAACCCTAATCTCAGCGGTGAAGTTGGTTCTCCAAGTTCCAGGCCCAATCGTGGGCATGTTCTTCATCTCCAGGCGAGATGTCGCATATCGATCTCTACGGCAGAAGGATTCTCCAGGTGTTAGGAGGATCTGTGTGTTGTCTCCAAGGAAAAGATGAACTAGGCGGGACGTGGCAACACATATCGATCTCCAGCCACACCTGCAAGTCGCCCTCTTCCTAGTTCCTGGCGGTGCAAGCACCTCGCCGCCCTCTTCTCAATTCTAGGCGACCTCACGCAGATTGGTAGATCCGTGCAGCCACAATCTCCAAAAGAAAAAAATGCTCTCTCGCACGAGCTCCTTTCGCTCTAAGCGATGCCTCTCCTCTCCAGACACTGCGACGGTGGTGCTTCTTCTCTAGCAGTAGAAGGCAGTGTCGCCCCCTTCCTCGCGACTGCAGTCCGCTCCAGGCGACGTTCCCTCGTGCATCCCCTCTTTGATCCAGGCGAAGCCTCCTCTCCAGGCAGACGACGACGGCATCACGGGCTGCAACACCTCTACAGGTGACATCAGAGGCAACTCCAGCCCCTCTTGCACGATCGAAAAGGAGACCCTCGTGCTCAACGGCCAAGGCATCAACCCACTTCCTCTTGCAGGCGACGACGGTAAGAGAAAACCTCCATCGGGGTCGGGGTCTCTCGAAGTATAGGATTCCCAAGTGGGAACCCTAAATAATGAGGTCAATTGGGCCGTAAGATGTAAAAGAAGGAGAGGAAGAGAGCATGCTCAAGTGAGCTGAATGATTGAAAAAAAGAGAGGATAAAAAATGGAAGCCTAGTTCGTGGTATTAAAAAAGGGAGAGGCTAAAAAAAGGGCATGTGGTTTGATTTTGGAAAAAACTGATGATGAAAAGTCAAAAAAAGAAAAAGAAAGAAAAAGGGCCCAGTGTTCAATTTTCTTTGAAAAAAGGCGTGTATTAAAGAAAAGTCATAAGCAAGAAAAAAAAATAATTCGAAAAAAATCTGATTAGAAAAGGAAGCCGAGAAAAAATTGTAATCAACTTGTGCGATGTTTTTTTCCCATTTTTTGTCTTCTCCCAACTTGGATGATGTTTGTTATTCCGTTAAGTATGAGAGAAAGGGGGAGTATTGAGTAGAGTTCTTCATGCCACGATTTCAGATACTCCAGACTCCGTGCCAGCTAGATTTTCCAGACTCTACAGATGTTCAGACTCGACGTTCAGATGTTTCTGAGTCTTCAGTTTGATGTGCACATGTTTGCCATCATTTTGTGTGGTCCCCATCTTTTGTTTTGGTCAAATTTTTCATGTGTTCCATAGGGACTGCAGAGCATAGATCACATTCTCTTTACCATGTGGGTTAGGGTTTTCATGTGGTTTCATAGGGACTACAGAGTAGAGATCCCATTCTTTGAGCTAGTATGGGAGAGACCCAGTTATCTAACGAGGAGACTTTTCAGACTCCATTCACCGGCGACCGTGGACTCCGATGAGGACTACCTCCACAGCTTTTCAGTTAAACCCTTTCAGAGATGGAGCAGTTGTCCACATATTATGGCAGGCCAGAGTACTCCGACGAGGAGACTTATTTCAGTTGCAGTGACTCTGACAGGTGTAGTACAGGGTACATGTTCTCCGGTGAGGAGATTCAGTTTGACTCACACTCCAGCCTGTTTGTTCCTCCTCAACTGCACAGTATGAGAAGCAACACTCTCGATAACAACCGACAGTTGTGCGCGTTGAGTTGATATTGTCTGTAGTATCTTGTATTGTGAGTTTGAGTGATTTCTTTTTGTTTGTCCAAGCTGAGCATTGCATGCTCCAGCTTGAGGGGGAGTGTTAGAGTATGCATCACTTATCATGTAAGATGGGAAAATGGATCCTTCCAAGATTCATTTACCACATCCATTCTTTAGTCCCGCATCTACCAATAGTGGGACTTGGAAGGTCCGTGGAGGCTATATAAGAAGCCCCAGACCTCCTGTATTCGGTGAGAAAGTCATAGACACATCAGTCCTTTGAGGTGTTCTCCCGTAGTTTCATATCGCTCCTTAGGGAGTGGGGTCCCACGTTAAAATCCCGCATTCTTCATTTCTTTATTTATTTTCTCTGATATGCTTCTGCATCATACTTTTTAACATCACAGTCTAACGTAGACCGCATGGAACTCTGTCCAATTGACTCAACTCTTTCCTCGTTAATCAATGGAATGCAAATGAGATGAGGTATCACAAGGTATCGATATCCCCTAAATCTAACCAAACTGACGAAGGACTCTGTTTGCGGTGTATAGCTCAACAATGCAAAAGTGAATTAATGATTAATGATACATGAGCCGCGTGCAAGTCTTGATTATCCAGACAATATAGAGGTAACTGAGACAACACCTCCTTTGTGTAGGGGTTCCAGACCACCTGCATACCATAAAATATGTTAACAAAATAATCAAAGCATCCGTAAATGGTTAACACCATGATTAAGTCCATATCTGCTTCACAAGCCGGAGGTCCGGTGAATCCCTATACGTCCGAATGACATGTTTTGACTCCAACGTGATGTCAAACTCCGCATGCCATCTTGTCCCCAAAGGCTTTCCTTACCATACATGTTGGTGACGAACAACTAGGCGATATGGGAGAAGTGTTCCAAAGCCCACAACTGTAATAGAATCAAGGGTCCATCAATTTCAACTACATCTGTCCTCGATGCAACACTACATGTACAAGTACGTCAAGCAACTTGAGCTCCAACTATAAGTCCCACAAGACTCCAAATCCTCAAGAAACGGAAGGTAGATCGACTTGTCGAGGAAAATCATACCTACCATGAGCTGTAGGATATATGCCCGTGTGAACTGCAAAATGGTATCCTCCTCGACTTCCTCAGGAAGAACTGAAAAATGTTCAAGAAAACAAGTCATGCATATACGAGCTCCATCAATGTTGGATCGTTTTGGTCGGACGTCAAGCAGATACTAACATAGTCCTGCTCAATTGGGCGAATTGGTGGGACCAATCACAAGAAGGCCATCTCTCTTCAAATCAAAAGGTGACATCCTGTATGGTAACAATCATCTCTCCATGGCGCATGTGGAATATATGTCTCCAGACACCACCTCTCCATAAGAGGAGTGACTAGATATCCGTCTAAAGATATGAAATACATATGCATGACCCCCAAAAATCCCACCAGTTAAATGTTGGAAACAATACGTCCGTCTAAGGGAACATGTCTCGATATGATTTCTCGTCTTCTACAACGCAACCATCTCATCAACTGAAACCACCAAGCAGATATAATGTGTCAAACACATTTCCGTAATGGGAATGTAAATTTTGATAAAGTATTAAGTGCATCGCCCGCCCAAACTAAAGACGAACGATGCTTCCGCTGCTGTAGTAAATGTGTCCGATTAGCTGGGTCCATCTCCATGTATTTCAAAAAAAAATCATTAAAAATAATGTAACATTATTTAATAGAATATAAAAATTTTATAAAATGCAAATTATAAGGTGCACATACTAGATCTATTAGGGCATTTCGTCCTATTATGACCCACTCTATCACAGTTACCATACGTATTCTGAGTTCTTCCATGTGTACTATTTCTCCTGTTATGTCCTTCTACACCACATGTTCCGTATTGGAATTGAACTATTTTCTCTCTCATGTCTATCTCATTATATATCCTCTTGGGCTTCGGTCGTCCCTTTTTCCTTATCTTGGTGTCATTCAGAATAACTAGTTGTCACGACTCCAATTCCAGGTCGTCAGATCCTCCCATATCCAGATTTGGTTACTCAGGAATAAGTTATTTAGCAATCACAATTAACATTCAGAAACATATTGTAATTAAAAATACTCAGAAAGAAGTATTTAATTCTTTTCTATTCACAAATTAAAGCTTACATGATACATTGTCCCACTATAACCATTTTACATATACATCAGCTGGAAGGAAATACACAAAAAGATTACTAACTACCTTATAGAGAAAAGCTACTGTGGTTGGTTGGATGGCTATTATGTTAGCTGGCTGGATTACTAAAGTCCTTGCGATGGCTCACCGACACATGTTGGGTTTTCCGTAAATCATAGGATAACAATTATTGAATGTTAAGTAATGAAGAAGAGAAAAGCAAACAAATGGTGTAATTTTGCAAAACTTATTATACCATAAAGTTCCATTCCTTCTCATTAGTTTAAGTTCTATTCCTTTCTATTCCACGTCGAGGAATAGTCCAGGGAATTACTTCACCACTATATGGACTCCGAAGCTGTGGACACTTCGAGATTGGAGATTGCGTTGATCTAGTGAGTTTATGTCGCCGCACGTCGCCTCAACCAATCCTCCAATACTTATTATTCAAGGTCTCAAACTCTCAGCCTGGCAAACAAAGGAGCACACCGTCTTTGAGGACCGGTTGCTTAAAACCTCAGGCTAACCTTTAATTATGTATACTAGCAGCTTTAAATACACGTTATCGTGACTCAGCCGCTATCCAATCACCCGTGCCTCCACATAGCACGACCACATCTTCAGTCAATCAATCCGCCTAATGACAACCGAGTACCATGCGTTGCAAATAATTTATTTCGTGCGCTCAACATATCCAAGCAAACGTGTACCACCTAGGTTTGGCCAACCAATACGGATGTTCTTCTGACAAAAATACAGGTTGCATGCCCGACCTGTAGTATCTACTCCAAGTCAATCTTAACTTAATACACGATCTTTTTCAGGATTCATTTCAATACACATCAATTCCCATGATGTAATTCTTCTATTAAGCCATCGATTTTCATATTCATCAACATTGAGTATCACCTCACGTATATATAATTAATTCATATGTATATATACTCACATTTATTTATATTTTAACTCTCAAACCCTAACTTTCCAAGCCACTGTATCTATTCGATTCTTAAACATTATTTTAGTGGGAATTACAAAGTAACTTTCCATATTTTCTCAAAAATAACCAAATTAGGGTTCTTCGTAGCGAAGAACATAAGATCAGGAATTTCAATGATATTCTATGAAAAATCCAACAACAAAAAGAAGTATTTGGTTACCTAATCGAGCTCTCTCTCACGTATGTAGTGCTTTATCGTGATTCGTTTTCAGAAAAAATGATTTACGGCTTCGAAAATGATCGAATTTCATTTTCATATCAAGAACACTAAGAATGTGTCAAGAACGCGAAGAATGAACGAAGAACACGAAAAACACGAAGAACACACAAAGAACATGAAGAACGCGAAGACATAATTTCTTTCAAAATTTAAGTAGAGCTTCCTTTTATACGGGGTGATATTTCTAGGAAAATTTTGGCAGAGTTTCCCCTTATATTGGGACATATTTTTTGGAAAATTTCGACAAAATTTTCCTTTATATTGGGATATATTTCTAAAGGAAAATGGAAAGAGTTTCCTCTATAAAATCACTGAGAGGAAAACAACAACAAAACAAAAAGAATATAATCAAACTGCAAGCTATGGAGAATCGGTAGACACCACGCGTCTTAGGTGAGTGAAGGTATGACGAATCACAAACTGATGTCCATAGCCACCCGTACCTAAGTAGGGTGTTTCACAGATTTCTCCTTAAAACAAGTATAAAAACGAAATTGAAAGAATATAATAGAACTAAAAGCGATGGAGAATCGGTAGACACCTTGCATCTTAGTTGAGTGAAGATGTGACGAATCACATGGTTCACTGACGTATATAGTCGCTCGTACCTAAGTAGGGTTTTCACAAATTTCTCCTTGAACCACAAAAGAAAACGAATCGGAAAGGAAGATGAATCAGAAACTAAGCTGGAAAAAGAAGATGAATCGAAAATCTAACTCAAGTTAGAGATTACTTACGAAGCTAACTGGGAGAGGGTCATACCTTCCTCCTCCTCGTCCTCCCGACAGCGCTTCTCTAGTGCTTATTCCCCACCTCCCACTCCTCCTCCCGACCTTTCGACCCTAGCCCTTGGGGTAGTGGTGGTAGTGGAAATCGTAGAGAATGAATGGGTAGGGGGCTATTTATTGACTTCATAAAACCGCTAACCATAGTTAGTACTTAGTAAACCATGGTTAAACCATTAATCGCGGTTAGCAGCCCATTGGTTTTGACCTATTATTTTTGGCCCAAGCTTATCTGAAACTTAGTTATTATTCAGAGGATTTTAGATTCGCTAATGACGCTTAATTAACGCTAATCACGATTAACTTTACTAATCACGATTTAATCTTTGCGGTTTATGCTTAAGTTTTGCTAATCATCGATTAGTATTATCTAATAATCATTAACGATCCTCAATCCATCATTAGTTTCTTTCATGTTTAATTAGTCTAAATGACGACCATTAAGAGTTAATGACATCTTAAGTGTCCTTATCTTTTTTCCAAAAATCATAACAATTCCAAACAAATTCCGATTCATACGAAACAAATTCCATTGGGTTTCCTGTTGACGAGCCGGGTCTTATGATATAGGATTCGATAGAGATAAGTTCAAGGCTTTACAATTATAACAACCTTAAAGGAAGTCTCGTCCTCGAGACTTGAAATGCATGCATAACAACCTTAAAGATGATTGAAATCATAACAACCTTAAAGAGAATGAACGTCATTTAATTTATAATGAAGATATACACAATACGTAGTGTTAAAAATCATTCAAACAAGTAGCGGTATTTTTATCTCATATCTACCTCAGGTTTCCATGCGGCTTCTTCAAATTCTTGGTTCGGCCACAATACTTGAACTAGAGGTACCTCTTTATTCCTCAAACTTTTTATTATTCCTGTCTAGTATTTGCACAAGGTATTTCAAGGTATGCCAAGTTTTGCTCAACATGCAGATCATCATAGCTTATCTTGTTCTCAAGATCCATAATATAATTTCTCAGATTTGATACATGAAAAACATCACGTATGGCCGAAGATGCGGAGGAAGTACAAGTCTATATACAACTTTCCCAATCCGTTGAATAATTTCTATTGGACCCACAACCTGGGTGTCAACTTCCCACGCAAGACAAACTTCTAAACTCCCTTCATAGGCGATACTTTGAGGAATACAAAGTCACCTACCTCAAACTCAAGATCTCTTCGCATGGTATTGGCGACTCTGAGCAGTTATTAATCTTTTTCGAGCAAGCGCTACAGTTTCCCGTGTCTCCTGGAATCTATCTGAATCGTAAAGGTTCTTTATCTCGATCTCTTGCCAACACAGAGAGTAGTACACCTACGGCCATATAGTGCTAAAAAACGGTGCCATGCTGATA